>JAKOOJ010000005.1:20153617-20226117 GCA_022577455.1 Arizona elegans | reverse complement strand
AATATTTAAAAAAAGAACTGGAAAAAATCATGAAATATCGCGACCTGGCCATCAAAACTACACGGCTATGGATGAAACATGTAACAGTGATACCCATTGTCATCGGGGCACTTGGTACCATGTCCAAAAATTTTATAACATACATCAGCAAATTGCAGCTTCCTGCAATAACACCAGCAGAACTGCAAAAAACTGCGCTACTTGGAACATAGTAAATCTTAAGAAGGTACTTGGTTGATACCTAGGACGCTGGCAGCAACCTGTATCAACCATTAGCACCAGTCAATGGTATTTGTGATGCATTTTTGAATGTTCAGTTGACTGAATTTGATGTTTAATGAATAAAGTAAATAATAATAATAATAATTGTATATAACTTTGTCTTGCGACTGGAATGCCAATATTCTAACCATTTCTACCAATGTTGGCAGCACATGTAAAACTCAACTCAAAATGGCTCTGCATATGCACTTTTATCCCAGTTATTGTGACAGCTAACTCACTTGTGATTCTTTGATCTGCTTGCCAATTTACAATTTTGGTACTCCTGTATTTCCTTTTCATCAGTATCAGCTTTTATGACAGTTCTTAATTTCTGTATGCTACCAGATAAAAAGTGCAGTTTGATTTCTGGCTAAGAGGGGCTTTCCGCTTTTGTCACATGGATTGGCAGAGGGACAGGGTATACCTGGGACTAAGGAAAAAAGCATTTTCTTTGAGGACCATCCAGAACAAGATTAAGAGGGGATACAAATGAAGAAAAAGCAAAGAAATCCTTTCCTGGGACAGCAAATGGCTAACTGTTATGAGCATTGTTGAGAGAAAGAAATAAGTGGACAAGGAACTCGTTTCAAATGGTGCTTCAAATGTATAAAAATAAAAGAATGAAAGTTTGAAACTATGTAATTTCAATCCTGATTGTAAGGATTCTTTCTTTATCAAACTACATTGCTGCTTGGATTTGAACATTAGTATCGAAATTAAAAAATGCAAACTAGACAGTGATTGTTCCATACAACAGTAATGCTGAAGCTCATGCTCCCAATCTTTCCAGCTCCTCCTATTTCTCCTGCACTTGCAAAACTGTATTTTGGCCCTGGAGAAAAGAAGTTAAAGATTTAAGAGAAAAATCCTCAATTTAATGAGGATCAAAGTTTTAAAGTTACACCAGGCTCCAAAAAAGCTACTTATGACCCATCCTCAAAGTTACAACTGCCTCACACACACACACACATGCACACACATACACCATGTGATTGTATTTTTGGCCCTTGGCGAAAGGCTCTCATTTACAACTGGTTGCAGCATCCCAACTTCACATGACATGATTTGCAATGGTTTTTGCTGATTTCTGGTAGGGTGTGTTTCCCCACCCCCACCCTGAAATTTCTGGAAAAAACGCCAACTCAGAAGAATGGATTTGGTGAACAACCCCTTGGTTCTCCTTACAACTATGCTGACTTCAGTGGTGAAATCCTGATGGCTCTGTCCAACTAACACGAGCCAACAGCGGTGAGAGCACGAGGCTCCACCCACCTGCCCTGATGTTGTTACTTCCTGGTTTTAAACCCTCTACACATACGCAGAGGGTCAAAAATCGGATGAGATGAGGGTGCGACGCGCACACTTCCGAACCGGTAGGGAAGGTAAGTAAATTTCACCCCTGGCTGACTTGCTTTATGAACATTGTAAAAACAGTCATAAAAGTCTGGTTATGTGGTGCCTTGACGTATGACTGCAACAACTTACGACTGAAATTCTAGGCTCCATTGTGGTCATAAGTAGAGGACTACCTTTATAATTAAAACCATCAATTATTCTTTCCATACTTTTTTATCCTAACAAATCTTCCACCATATCCATAGATTGTTTCATATATTGCCTTTTATTCTCTAAACTTCTCACTTGCCTCGTTCTGAGGATTTCATCAACTCTGTCCAAACATGACTTCCTTGGTCTTCGTCTTCTTCTAAACCCATTCATTTTCTTCATATATTGTCCTACAAATTGATCCTCATTCTCTTTATATGGCCAAACCACCTCAACATATTTCTTTCATATTTCTTGCTCACTTTTTGCATTCAGTCCACATTCATTCATAACCCATGTGCTCTTCATCTTATTCCTTCTTGGTTTATTACATGCATTTCTTGTGCAACCCATTCCCATTACCTGTAGCCTACTTTTTTCTTTTCCTGACATACCCACATAGTTTTGATCATTCCCATTTGATACGGACAGCACCGAACCAAATTAGCACTGGTCATTGTAGATGCCTTCTCTAAGTGGGGCAAAATACCATCACTGACTTGTGACCATGGGGCCGAAAAACAAGCTATCCAACACATCATGACAGAGTGTCAGAACAGGGCCTATAATGGGGATTTTTCTGATTTCCTGGCTGTGACAAGTGAAGTAAAAAATGACATTTGCAACTTAGATATATGTTTGTAACCTTCCCGTTAAGATTTTAGAATTTATATTCTATACTTTGCATTTTATCCCTGTGTTTCTTTTTACTGAAATATGATGTGGGTGTGCTATACGATAAAAAAAATAAAGAAATGCCCACCTTTCCTTCTCATGCCACAAAGTGGGCAGAACCGTACTCCTTTACAGGACTCCATTTTTGATTGTTTTCACAAACATTTACTTCTTCCAATAGATCACATGCTCTGCTTTACCTTTTCACACCTTCAAACACTCCCATTTAGCTACTATGTACTTCATGTTAGCATTTCAGAAAAATTATATATAATCACCCTGCCCCATGCATGACAATCGCAATATATTCCAGGATCCAATTTGTGTTGGTCAGTGGGGCCAGACATTTATTCTTTTCCAAGCTTTCAAACTCATTCTGGTGCCCATCCTCTGTTCTGCCCCAGCTACAGACCCCAAAGAACGCAGCACACACAAAGTCCGTTCAAACCTTAGTTTACTAAATAAACCAGTTTTTTACAACAACGGCTGTTAATTAACTGCATTAACAGCCGCCAAGAATTCAAAGAATAATACTGAAAGTTTACTGAGGTTGGCAGAATGCCCAGAAGCAATTTGCAGGAAGCTGATAAAATAAGCAAGACAAGACACTGAGGTTTGTGAATGAAGTTGTTCCCTGCAAATTGCTTCAGTCGGCGTTCCTCCTTAAATAGGCTAAGGGCCTATTGGGGCCAATTGGGGCCTATTGGGGCCAATTAGCCACAAGCCTTACTCTCGAGGAGACCTCCTCCTGAGGAGCCACTCCTGCCTTTTGGCAGCTCTGCGTGCCTGTACATCGAGAAGAGGCTCCTCCTCTTCATCCTCTTCACTTAAGGGAGCTTCTGGAGGTTCTGAAGGCCCTGGCTGAATCCCCGCCTCTGGGACCACATCTTCTCTAGCCTCCTCCTTGTCTGACTTGAGTGCCAGCTGCACAGGCTGCTGGCACAGCACCACACCAGCCTCCTCGCTGTCGGAATCAGCTACTAGCTGCACAGGCCGCTGACGGGCCACAACATCCTCAGGGAACTTTCCACTCTCCAGAATTCCAAATTTTGAATTGCCCAGAATACATATTCTCCAGTATTCTCCAGAATGCTCATTCTGAATACTGAATTGTTCAGAATACACATTCTGGTGAGAAAGAATTTCCCTGAGTATGGCCTCCAGAATGAGTCTGAAAGCTTGGAAAAGAATAAACATTTGGCCTCGTTGACCAACACAGATTGGATCCTGAAACATACTGCAATTGTCATGCATGGGGCAGGATGATTATATATATTTTTTCTGAAAGACTAACATGGAGTCTAAGAGCTCAGAAGACCAAACCTCTGGTCCTGGTAACCAACCCAGATTGGATCCCACAACATTATCCTGGGACATGTGATGTCTATTTGCCTTCAATTGCAATATGGACCCTGTTTTATTGTGTGAGATACTGTATGCAATATACAAGGTTTTTCTCATGAAATACTGTTTTTCTCATTTGAAAAAAAAAAAAACCCTTAAGTGGTGTTATTTTGAAACTCTGCTAAATATTTTTAAAAAGCAGGGTTACACTGCTGCTGTGTAGGCATTGCATATAAATAGGAAATGACAGGATTTCAAACAAACAATACTATACCATGCATTAATTGTTTTGATTAAGATCATAAAGGACTCAAATGTTTGCTAACAGAGAACACTCCTGTCCTGATAAACAGATTTATGCACGCAGGGTATGGGAAAACTAATTTTGGCCGAAAGCATTCTGCTTTTTCTTGTGAAGGATTAGTCAATTGAAACCGGAAGTCTTTTCAAAATACTGAAAAAGCTTTTTGCTGGGGGTGGATGATTATTTTTTGCTTTGTGACACTCTCCAATTTATGCTTTAAAACATCACCATTTGGATTTTATCTTGCCTTTTGTTGTTGTTCTGCTTTTGCACTTTTATGACAATTTTAGAAATATAAACTCTTTCAACATGATTTAAAACATCATCATCAGAAAATAAATTCATTAAGGGGCCTTACAGCTTGTGGGATAGTCGTGTTTGCTAAAATTCCTGATAACTCCACAATACTCAGTGGACTCCTCCATGCATCAAATACAAACAGGAAAGGCATACCAAAAGTGTATTTTAAAAGTTATCTGTTAGATTTGCATTCTGCCTTTCCTTCGAAATTGAAAGAGGTATACATAGCACTTCCTTCTCCAATTTTTCCCCAGAAAAATGCTGTGGGATAGACTGGGCTGAGAGACTGACTGGCCCAAGGTCCCCCGGTGAACTTCCATGTTTGACCTTAATCACAGGTTGTTCTTTGAGAAATTTTCTCTGGTTCAAAGGGTCATTTCCTGACTTTCCATAAAATAGGACCTGAAGGCAAATCGACTGGAATGATTCTTAGTAAAGAGGAATGGCTTCAGAAAAAGAGTAACAGAGTAACAGACTTGGAAGGGACCTTGAGGGTCTTCTAGTCCAACCCCCTGCACTAGAAGACACCCCCACAAGGTCCCTTCCAACTTTTTTATTCTTTTATTCAATCAGGAAATCATCACTTGAAAGGATGAATGAGTTCTTTAAAGTTAACCTTCCTTAGTGGGTTACCTTCCATGAGGGTTGAGCACTCACATTACTCTCCAGATCCCAAGGTGCTTTGTCCAAAAGACAATAGGAATTTCTTGTTGTTGTTTTTTTCCTTTGAAAAATATTTCATTTCTTGTTCAAGAAGCTTCTTCAGTTCTAAAGAAGAACTGAGGACATTTCTTGAATGACAAGCAAAACATTTTCAAAGGGGGAAAAAAAGAACCAAGAAAGTGCAGTTGCCTTTTGGAAAAAGCATCTTTGGGATAACCGTGACCTGGATGTTTGAGAATCTCCATAGGTATTATTCCCCAGCCAACAGAGCTAATGATTTTTCTAGGTTGTTAGCTGAAGGCCAACACATATAGGAGTTTCCTTGCTATGTTTATTATCTCTTTTTTGCATTTCCTCAGGGATCCTCTGAAAATCGTTCTATCCACCTGCTACTTGTTTCTACAGAAACTGATACTCAGTAGAGTTTCATTAATCAAGGATAATGAAATAAACCAAGAATAAACTAATTGTCAGGCACAAAGGATTAGGACCAAATATGATACTCCAGTTAATTTGATTTATTGCTACTCATGCCTATGCAAAGGAATTTTTTCATCTAACAATTAGCACATGCTTGGAGTTAGATCTAAGGGTCCACGGAATTCAAGAGAGATTGGATTTAGTTCACTTGTACCTACATACGGATTCTAGGCTGATCCCTCTTTTAACTATGCCTCCAGGTTCTGCCAGTCCTTTTCCTACACCAATTGAATTTTTAGCCCAGCATCATTAGGCAGCATAGAGATAGATAGATGATAGACAGATGATAGAGATAGATAGATAGATAGATAGATAGATAGATAGATAGATAGATAGATAGATATAATAGAATAGATTGATTTCTGCTCAAATGTAGAAGTTGTAAATCCTCAACTTACAACCACAACTGACACTGCAATTTCTGCTATTGATCATTGCAGTTGTAAATCAAGTTGGACCTAATTTTACAAACGTTTTTATGGTGCTCAATAAACAAAACACACAGTTTTTACCTGGATCCATCTTCCCAAATGAGTGTTTCCTGCTGGCTTTAGCTGGAAATTGGCTAGCCAGGTCACAAATTGGGATAACATGATCAACCAGTCATAAATGCAAGCTAGTTGCCACATGCCCAATTGATGCTGGTGTGATGGTGGTAAAAGTGAATAAAGTCTTAAGCCACTTTTTTTGAGGTCATCGTAACTTTGAACTTTCATTCAATGAAAAGTCATAAGTGGGGGACTCCCCGTATCTGTCTCTCTAGGAATACAAGAAACTCTTTTATACCATATTGGAGAATTTGTCTGTACCAAACCGCTAGTATCTGGCTTGTTCCAGTTCTCCAGAGCCTCAGGAGATATTAATCACATCATTTACTACATGATCTTTTTATTACTAGAGATAACAGATGACAGAGACTGAACACAGATATTTCATCATGCAAAGGTTATTTTTTTCCTGCTGAGCATCAAACCCTAACTGAACTCAGCTGGGGTGCAATAATAGGGCTATACTTTCTTCAGTAAAATAAATGCTAGGTAGGAAGAAGGATGACCAGAGAAAAAGGATGCTGAATATAAAAAATTGACAGAATTCAGAGAAACCAAAATGTAAAATATTAGACACCATAACAAATCAAATTATCCTATGCTGGGTTAAATATATGGTAGTTCCTGGGAATGCAGATATAAAGGGCCGGGTATCCTTTTGGTTTTTAATAAGTATAGTGTATAAACTATACTGGGGTAGACATCAAAATCCTACATTATTTTGAAATGACTTTCTAGCAGTCCATGTAATTATTTATAATAATGGTCATGTTTATAAGAAGTTGGACTGTGATGCACCTACTCCTGAAAAAATAATCACAAATTTTTGAAAAAAATTATATTGTCTGAGTACACAATAATTATTTACAAATTTCTGCATTGATTATCAGTGTGTCTCTTGCACTAATTTCAGAATGCTTTCGCCCTTTAAAAGTCTAAATGATGAGGGTCTAAAAGCAAGAGTAAAAGAGCTTGCATTTCCACTTCTAGCTGAAGAGCTATTCAGATTCAAGTTCTCACTGAGTTATGGAAGTCACAGAACCAACTAGTCAAGACTTGCTAACTAAAAAAAAAAAAAAAACACATTTCCTAACAGTGAGAACAATTAACCAGTGGAACAGCTTGCCTTCAGAAGTTGTGGGTGCCCCATCACTGGAGGCTTTTTTACGAAGAGACTGGACAGCTATTTGTCTGAAATGGTATAGGATCTCTTGCTTCAGCAGGAGGTTGGATTAGAAGACCTCCAAAGTCCCTTCCAACTCTGTTATTCTCTTAAAACAACTACCATCCATGGAGGATGACATGCTTTGCAAGATTATTCCAAGGCAAAACTAAGCAGGGGATAATAAAACATGCAGTTGCCTTTTTAACATCTCTTTTCATGTTCGTTCACTTCAGTTCAAGTGAACCGAAGAAGCTTCTTGGATAAGAAGCAAAACATTAAAAAAAAAAAAAAGACAAGTCTAGTTGCATTTTGGAAAAAGCACCTTTGACCTGGATAATCAAGAACTTCCATAGTGTCTCGTTTCATAGGTCATAAATACATAAAATACTTCTATACGAACACACTAAATATCTTGGAATTAACAGCGGAAATAGATGTATACATAGGCACACAAAAAAGCACACACATATAATATACTATTCTGTGAAATAACAGGATGTGCTTTTATGATTTTATTGTAAGTAACATGGGACTTGTATCAGCTTCCTCATCTGTTTGAAGTCACTGCATGAAAAAAGTAAGCTGAAGTTGAAAAATATTGTTCAGTTTATGCCACCCCTTGCAGAATTATTCAGTACTGGGAATTGGCAAAGTTAAGTTCTCTCTACTGGAATGAAATTGCCACTATACTGTATTACAATTTCCTGTTTTTAATGGCTTTGCTTTTAATTATGTGTTGTAAACTGCCCTAAGGCTAGATATAATGAGGAGGGAATAATTCTTCAGTAAATAAGTGAACAGGAATTGCTGTATCCAGCTACAGTGTTCCTTCAATCAGCTGTTTTTAGAAAAGATGCCAGAATAACATCACTTCTAATTCTCCAATTTATAGCAATTGATCTGACGTCTCACTTTGGAGAAGACTTTAGTGTTGCCCAATATTAAAAGTTCCACCTAAAGCTAAAGATACTGTGACAAGACTTTGTGTCAACATTTTACAAGTGTCCAACTATTGGACGATCCAACTATCTTAAGCAACAAAAGAGGGAAACACCAGAAGTGAAATAAACAAAAAGGAGACCTTTGTTTAAAGTAGAACTAAGCACCATTGATAACCTAATTTTAATAGATGTACAAGGTACATTTTATAAAAATAAAATATAAAGATAGGTCTGCCAGATAATTGCACTTATCCTTTGGAAAAGGAAGTTTAGGATCTCAATAAGTTTAAGAGTGTGGGCTTCAACTCCTAGAATTCTTCATCCACCATACTGGTTGGGGAATTCTGGTAGTTGAAGTCCATGCTTCTTAAAATAGGTGAAATTAAGAAATAGTGCTTTGGAAGACACTTATTCAGAAGTTTAGATGACTCCTATTCTGTTGACATTGAGGAAGGATGCTAAAATTACAGCAATTTTTAGACCCTTTGGAATTAATTGGTCTACTTGTACACCATTTTCTGAGAGGGTATTATACTGGTTTTGTTAATCATCTCAATTATTTAACTATCTAATTATTTAATTATATTTATCATCCTTTGGAAGACACTGCTCCAGAAGTTCAGATGGTTGCAACTCTGTTGTGGTTTGTGAAAATTATTGTAATGCACAGGGCCTTTGGGATTTCATGAGCTACATGAACACTATGGCTTGGGAAGGTGTGGGGGTTTTTTTATTTAATTATCTGAATTAGGTTTTGATTGTTTTATGATGTTATGGTTTTATTTCGGTGTTTGTTTTTTTATGCACATAAACCCAGGAGAATCCCTATACAGCTGGCAATATGTAAATATGTGATAAGTAATAAATATCTATTATTAATCAAAAAGCAATAATCAGCCATTATACATTATTAACAATTGTTCTTTGTCTGTACAGAAATGTGGTTTTGCAATGAAAAAAAAAATAGCTGTGGCAAAACTAAGGATTTTTCAGCCTGATTTCACAAGGAAACATTTATCTCTGTGCTTTAATTTTTCCACACAAACCAATTCAATTTTCATAGTTTTTACAATAGTCCAGATGTTTTTCCCATGAAGCATGAATCCTGATGCATGTTCAATCAAGTAAAATGAGATATTTTAGGGAAAAATCATTTACATTTATGAATTCATGTGCAATAAAGTAAAAATTATAAAAGCATAATGGACTTTTATGTTATTTCTATAAAAATGTTATTTATTCTGATCTGAAAGGGAAAACGAAAGGCTGGGGCAGACATACAATTGAAATGGTCAAAATATACCATGGAAGCCTCATGCTGCAGCAGGACGCCTGTCGGATAGACAATTAAAGTAGCCCAGGAATGACATATCCCTCTTGCCAACATAATTAAGGTGTATTATTTGTCAGGGAGGTCAACGGTGAACAAATGTCCTAGCAAAGTGAGACTGAAAGACAGGGAAGGAGCAGATAATGAAATTCAGGGATGACAAATGGCTTTAAGTCTGATGCAATGGCATCTGACAGAAAGAGACATCCAGCCAGCCTGAAACTTTACTTATGCTGCAGTCAAGGCTCTTCCACTCCGGCTATAGAATAAAAGAATCTTGTATCGCACTGCTTACATTCCTTTTATTTATTATAATACGTTTATCTATTTTGTTTTATTTGATTTCTACGGCAGCCCAGAAGTCACTTGTTGAAATGGGCAGCAACAGAAATCAAATAAATAAATCTAAACAAGACAGTCAGACTATTAAAGAATTCTTCATTTCTTCCTGGAGAGGAAAGATGGATGAAAAATTATTGCCCGAAATTCAGCAACCTATTCAGTGGAAGCAAATGGGGATGGGAAAGGCTTTTCACCTGATATTGTTGGGAAAGTGCACTCTTAGAATTAGTGGTGTAGTGCTGATTATAAGCCAAAATATCATCATGTGTCTGTGACTTTATTTGCGCCAATCAACCCTCCTCTTGTTCCCCCCGATTGGTCTAAGGTGCCATGTTTCTTTGTAATTAAGATTTACTAGAATGATTGTGGGTTGGTTTCAGGCTGGTTCCTAGGTTGGATCCCAATTTGATTTGAGATCAGAAACAGCTTTAGTCTCCTGGATGACTTATGCTTGTAGACTGATAAAATGGAACCATAACTGGTTCTCCTAAACTTTGGTAGCCTTCAGCTTTATCGATTACAATTTCCTTCTTGCTGCCTTGCCAAAACAAATCTTGGAAGTAGGGAACTATAATACTCCAGTTTTTTCTGGAAGAGCAAATCATGAAATCACCATGATACAAAAAAAGATGTTAAGATTCTAGAAAGAGAGCAGAAAAGAGCAACAGAGATGATTAGGGAACTGGAGACTAAATCTTACAATGTATGGTTGTGGGAACTAAATGTGTCTAGTTTAAGGAAGAGAAGGACTACGGTGACATGGTAGCAGTCTTCCAGTATTTGAGGAACTGTCACAGAGAAGTGGGGGTTGACCTATTCTCCAAAGCACCCAAGGGCATGACAAGAAGCATTATCAAAGAGAGTCCAACCTAGAATTATCAAGAGAACCCAACCTAGAATTATGAGAAATTTCCTGACAGAACAATTAATCAGTGGAACAACTTGTCTCCAGAAGATGTGGGAGTCCATCACCAGAGCTTTTTAAGAAGAGATTTGACAGTCATTTGTATGGAATGGTATAGAGCAGTGATAGCTACCTTTTTGCCATTGTATGCCAAAAGTGGGGGGAATGCAGGGAGGGGGGGTCACACGTGCACGTGCCCACACCCGTAATTATATGCGCCCCACCCCCCTCACATGCGCGTGTGACCCCCACCCATGCTCACCCCGCTTTTGGCGAGCAATGGCCCGGTGGGCCCGGTAGGCCCATTTTTTGCTCTTCCTAGGCTCCAGAGCCTCTCTAAGAGACTGGGGAGGCTCTGGAGCCTGGAGAGCGCAAAAAACATGCCATTTCCAGCCTCTGGAGGGCCTCTGGGGGGTGGGGAAGGCAATTTTCATCCTCCCCAGGCTCCTAGAGAGGCTCTGGAGTCTTTGGAGAGCAAAATATGGGCTGTCCCCACCCACCCCCAGACCCTCCAGAGGCAGGAAACAGCGTGTTTTCCTATTTCTGGTGGGCCCAGAAAGCCCAAAAATCAGCTGGCTGGTACGCGCATGTGCACCGAAGCTGAGCTCACGTGCCCACCAATATGGCTCTGCATGTTACCTGTGGCACGCATGCCATAGGTTCACCATCACGGGTATAGAGCCTAACACTCGAACAGGAGTTTGGACTAGAAGACCTCCAAGATCCCTTCCAACTCTGTTATTCTGTAAACCCATTTAGCATACAGAGATTTAGCAATTAGATGGTTCATATTGGGTTCCAATTTCTTAAGGACTTTTCTCAAAGCAATCTATCTGACAAACAGTTATGGGGAAAATAGGAAGAAGAAGCGTTATTTATGCAGCCTTGAACTCCTCTACAAAAGATACAACATCAATCTAAAAGATACAATAAAAATAAATGCTTAGACTATACTGAAAAAACTTGGCCCTTATTTTATAATTTCCTTTACAAATCCAGGAAGTTCATTTGTACATGAAACAATGATCCAGTGTAACAGGACTAGTTTAATTTCTGATACTGGCAATTAAGTGGGTACATAGTTGACTTGGAAACTGTACTCAAGAAACTCTCATCAGTAATTCCTGATCTCACTGGAAGAAACAGCTATCAAGTTGAATTCCAGAAAGTTCATTCTTATACCCTTATTGGTGTAATTAGTAATAATAATTACTATTAATTATTTAGATGAAGAGCTAAAGAAAATATTTATCAAATTCTGGGATGATGCAAAACTAGGTGAAATAGCAAATACCATAGATACTAAGGAAAAAATCTTAATTTCAATCTTGCTAGAAGAAAATTTACATTTAATAGAAGAAATATGCAAAGGGCTTTTTAAGCTAAGAAGCAGAAGTCAAATGCACCAATATAAAACAGGCAGTTCAGCTTGGCAATAATACATATAAAAAAGATCTTGGAATCGTAGTTAATTGCTAACTGAATATGACTGAGCAATGTGAATGTGCATGTGAATGTGTGAAGGACAAATGCTGTTATAGACTACATCAGCAGAAGTATAATTTCTGTTATGAGACTCTTAAGATTTTTTAGGATGGAAGTTCGTTCCCTGGGCTTGTGGGTTGGTTTCCAAATGTTTCAATAGCCAGCTAAGTAACGTCTTCAGAGGAGTTTAGGACATGTCAGTGTTGGTGTTCTTCTGCTTATAAGGTCTTCATGTGGTCAGTAGGTCTTGTGATGGGGAGGTCACATTAGGTGAAGGTCATTGGGAGGTGAAATGCTGGCTGGGGAGCATTGCAGAACATCAATACTGACCCTAAATTCCACTGAAGATGTTACCTAACCTGGTTACAAAAAATTCAGAAACCAACCCACAAGCTTGGAGAATGAACCTCCACCTTATCCTCCACCCAAACTACACATATTTACCACTAATGAAATCTTAGATTTTTCTGCTAATTATATCCTACTTTGAGTATTGTCTGAAGCCTTTAGAACTATCCGTAATCCTGCAGTATTGGACTGTGTCATCCAAGCTTCATCTAAGACCTACTAATTAGGAAAGATTCTGGTTAAATAACAACACTTTAAACAGAGTATGGTATTTTTTCTTTACTGGACACACTTGTCCAATATTTGGAAATAATACGTGAAGCCTTATGGTAATTTCCCCTCTTGCAGGGTAAAATTGAGCCATATATTCCAATTAATCAATGAGAAATAATGATATGAGCTTGAAGGGGTTTCCTCTATTAAGAAAATGCAAACACTGGTTGCAATCATTGAAGGTTGCTAGTCATGACAGAAATTTTTGAAAGTTGATTATTCCCTAATCAAAACAGATCTCTGCAAACCTCAGAGGGCCACAAAACCAGTGTCAGATCTGTTGGTGTCCATCATCCTTAGGACAGGTACAAATGGAGAAAGTGCATCTGTATGATTATTCTTTTCAGAAATGGTTGTCTAACAAAATCATGCCATGGGCAAGGTGTACAATTGTCAAGACCTGAATTTGATTGGGGTGTGGAATTGTTTGTATCCTTGGGCATCCTAGCATGAATTCAGTTTGACACAGCTTGGAACTGGAGGGGGATGGAGCCTTCAGTCAAAACATTTATGATGGATGCATTACTTGGAACCTGACAGCAATCTTCTGAAAGCTTGTAAAGAACCCACAGTAATGACAAAGGATCTGCTGACCACTCTTGCATTGTGTAGTGTCAGTGTCTACCATTATGAAACACTTTTTAAAAAGGTGAAGTGCACAGAAGGATGCCAAGGTGGAAAGCATTACTCTCCAGTGTCTACACTGTCACCAATTTCAATGTCTCTGTCTACATTGCCACCAATTTCAAGTTTGCCAAGGACCAGCAGGAGACCCAGCAAATTATTATTAAAACAATGTCCAATGACTACATAAAATGAAAATGGCATTTTTACTATGTTTCATATACTTTTTCAAATAAAGATTTTGACTATTGGTTCAATGTGTTCACTGAAGACATGACACAGCATACTGTTTTGGGTATTCTCTATTCAATCAAAATCTCTTAATAGGGTTTCAATACTTCAAACCACAGTGCAGGTCACAGTACTTCAGGATTACAGATAGTTCCAGTGGCTACACAAACTTTCTTTTAAACTTTCTGCTGCTGCAGAAGCAAGTTCCTATGAATGAAAACTGAAGAAATTAGGTTTGTTTAGTCTAGAGGAAAAGAAGATTGAGGGAAGGTGATAGCCCTTTTCAAAATTCCTGAAAGAATGTCACAGAGAAGGAGGTCAAGAGTATAAACACAGAATAATGGATTACTAGAAGACAGATTTAAAATACTAGGAAATGCTTCCTAACTGCAGGAGTGTTTTGATAATATAATCAATTACCCAGAGAGAGGGTGGAATCTCTGTCATTGATTGCATTTAAGCCATCTGTCAATCTTTTTTAAAAACTTTTTAATACACTTTTTATTTACACATTTTTAAGTCTTACGTTGGGCATAAGTCAATGATTCTATTATTTTAAGATTATGTATCTATATTTCCATCTATCTTTTAATCAACAGGCTCCCATTGCCATTTCTTCTTCTTACTATTGGCATTGCTAATTTGCTTTCTGTTCTGGCTCCAACCCACGTCAACTCTCAGGGGTAGTGTGAAAATCCCTGCTTCTCCTTTTTATTCCATTTCCTACTTCCTTCTTCAAAAGCAAGCAGAAAAATAGTCAGACAATACAACAGCAAAACTAGGAACCCTTGAGGATTGGCAGTGGGCCCATTACGTGGGCTTTCACAGCACCAATGAGATCAGTCTCTGTAAAAGGCCATTCAGGTGTGGCCATCCAGACCACCTGGTGTGAACCAGATTTCATCCAGGTTTCACACTTGACCAGATAATTTCTGTCTGAATTCCAGCCCCACCAACTAAATTTTCTTCAGCAGAGAATGACTCTACTTTGTATTCATTCAGATTCACCCAACACCACCATTTAAATCAAATATTTTCAGCATTGATTAATATTAGTAATTATGGCTGACTTGTAAACAAGGGTTGGGAAAGGAAAAAATGGGATCAGAGGTAACATGCCTTCTCAATGAGGAAACTAGAAGAACAATTGTTATTGGAGAGATTCTTCAGTATGATAGGAGATTGTTTTCAAAGACAGGTAGTTGCAACAGAAAATCTCTGTTGCACATCTCTTCCTCTCAGACAGTGTACCAATCTTTCAAGTGAATTTTTCAAGCCATTAGTTTTATAAAGTCAAAGTTCTGCTTTGTGCAGAGGTTAAAATGTAGAATATGCCACTGTCTCCCAACAAAGGATAACAATCTATTAGTTAAACATTAAAGCACATCTACCCAGTATATTGCTCAAGTTCTGCTTAACTGATGCACACAAAACATAATATATACTTCTGTTCTTTTGGGTTAGATGATATCTAAAAACATGCCTCAAATTAAATGGAGCTAAGTAACCTGATGGAACACTGAGATCCTTTCTCAAAAGTCACATAAAAATTGGAAACAGTCAAGAGTTTCTAGACATAGCCCAAAAAAAGTGAGACAGTAGTGGTCATATATTTCACTTCTAAATATTCTTTAATGGACTGAACTATCAATCCAAATGCCATTCCTCTTACAGAACTGGTTACAATTTTAGGATGCTCACATAAAAAAATAAATTATCATGAGTAGAAAGGAAAATCTTTATATTTTGAGATATAGTTCTTATTTAATCTGAACATTACTAATATTGTACTGTAGGCTACTTCTGCTGATTGCCGGCTGCCTGCAATTTGGTAGTTCAAATCTCACCAGGCTCAAGGTTGACTCAGTCTTCCATCCTTCCGAGATCAGTAAAATGAGGACCCAGATTGTTGGGGGGCAATAGGCTGACTCTGTATACTGCTTAGATAGAGTTGGAAAGCACTGTGAAGCGGTATATAAGTCTAAGTGCTATTGCTATATCTATTTGATAAGCGCATCAAGATCAAAAAATTTAATCTTCACAATAGATCTGTGAATAAGGTTATATTGAGATATAACTAGCCTAAGTCATTCAATGAACTTAGGTCTAAATGTAGATTTTTTTTAAAAATCAATTGTGCTCGTCACTGCAACATACCAACATTTTCCAGGAAAGTATAGCAAACTTGATTAAAACTAGAGATCAAAGCATTTTTATGGGAATTCCATTGTATAAATGAATCTCCTATGCAAACAAAGTGTTTTCACACACTCTAGTAACTGAGACATCTATACATGTACAATTTTATTGTGCTACACTGTACCTAGGGAGTACCCTTGTATATATAAGAAACCCTGGATATTTTTATTTTTATATTATTTATATAAAAAAATAAAATATTATATATTATTTTATAAATAATCTGCTCTCAATGAATCTTTATATGAATTTACCTCACTAGGGACAAATATAAATAGAAGTATAGGCAATTTTTTAATTTGGAGTTAAATTGGAAAAACTGTCAAAGGCAATGTACTGGTACTGAAACACTTGATAGATACTCACATTATAGGTTCTCCTCATTTTGAGGAAATACCATAAATAAATTTGCACTCACTTCCTCTTTTCTTCCTACTGCATCTGATTGTGCATGTATGAAATAAGAAGAAAGCAGGAATTGCATGGGCAATTTATGATCATGTGCATAATTCATGACCATAGGGAGAAATAGTAGCATGATCCAGGGAGTACGGTGAGGCTGCTTCAATGTTTCCTATGATCATAGCTGAAAAAAGTATAACTGCACCCCAAAAAAGATAAAGTTGCTCCCAACTATCTCTACCAACAAATATGGCATACTACACATACATACATATTACCTCATAGTCATGCACTTATGGATGAAGTTACATGGTAGTTTGTCTGTGCCACCTGTTCCAGCCCGAACTGGAACCAATTCTGTCCAACCAAAGTGAATAAGGAGACATGACAGTCTTATTCCCAATGTCCCTGTGCACCTAGCTACAGTAGTGGCCAAACTTGTGGAAACCTTTTGGGAAAAGTGTATTTTTGAGGTTTGATAGCTAATAACACCACTTTTTTTTTTTTAGAGTTTCAAGATAATCATATTCCACTGCTGGAATGGCCTGGGAAATAGCCCAGACCTTAACCCAATTGAAAATCTATGGAGCGGACTAAAGAAACTTGTTAGTCAGAACCGACCCAGCAATAAAACCCAGTTAATAGAAGCAATCATTCAATCTTGGTTTCACATTATAACAGATGCAGCAGGGGTGGGTTCTGTTTACCTTTACTACTGGTTCGCAACGGGCTCGTGCGCGCCTTGCTTCTGCGCAGATCGCTGATGATGACATCCGGGGTGGTGGGTGGTGGGTGGTGGGTTTACTACCTGTTCTTACAATCCGGTCCGAACCAGGGGCAACCCACCACTGAGCTGCAGAACTAAAAGACTTGGTTCACTCCATGGGAAGATGTTGTAAGACCGTAATTCATGCTAAAGGTTACCCAGCTAAGTATTAACTGACATGGTGGTAATTTTGTATATCTCGTTTTTTCTATGGTGATAATTTTTGTATATCTCATTTTTTCTACTTGTTTCACCTTTCTTCTTTATACTGTAACTGCTATTCTAATAGCAAATCCTTCATAAAACTTATTGCATTACATTCTTGATTAAATTATCTTTCCATTGATATATAATTTTATGATACTGCTCCAAAAAAAAGTGGTGTCATTAGCTAGTTTCAGAAAATACACTTTTCCCAAAAGGTTTCCACAATTTTGGCCACTACTGTAAAATCTTGGTGTCAGCGTTCCAAGTAATAGACCCATCTTGGAGGCTCCAGGGTTGCAACACTTGGTTAATTCAGTATAGTGCCCTGAAAATTTCTACAATTACATATAGTACTTATAACTCTCCAAAACAAGTTGCTACAAAATTACAGAATTCTTTTCTGATCTTCACATGGAAGAGCAAGGGTTTATGGAATCACTGGAAAGAGGACTTATATAGGGACACGGTGGCTCAGTGGCTAAGATGCTGAACTTGTTGATCGAAAAGTCGGCAATTCAGAGGTTCAAATCCCTAGTGCCGCATAACGGGGTGAGTTCCCGTTACTTGTCCCAGCTTCTGCCAACCTAGCAGTTCGAAAGCACGTAAAAAATGCATGTAGAAAAATAGGGACCACCTTTGGTGGGACGGTAACAGCGTTTTGTTTCCCTTTGGCATTTAGTCATGCTGGCCACATGACTACAGAAAAGTCTTCGGACAGCGTTGACTCTTCGGCTTTGAAACGGAAATGAGCACCGCCCCCTAGAGTCAGGAACAACTAGCACATATGTAGGAGGGGAACCTTTACGTTTATGCACATCCATGTTTTTCTTGCCTGAACTATGCTTATGTACTGATATAAAGGTAGTCCTCAACTTACATTCATTTATTTAGTGACCATTTGCAATTACATTTTGGGTTACCAGTCTTGTGGATTATAATTTATGGCTAATTTTTACATGACTGTTGCGGCATCCCCATGGTCACCTGATCAAAATTTGAATGCTTGGCAACCATCAAAATCAAATCAAAATCAAACTGCAATATTTAATGGCTAACCTAATTTCTATCTGAAGGGTAGTTTTGTCTAATCCAGAAAGTACAGAAAGTAAACTTCCAGCTAACATTTCAACTAGCACTCAAGGAAACATTAAACTTTGCAAGGGCCAAAACTCTGTCTTACATGGGAAGGAACTTCTAACTGTTTTCTGAATTGTAGCATGCCAAGAAATAGCCAGAACTTGAAAGATTTCTTATGTAGTACTTATAACATTTTGGATGTAAAGGCTGTGATCAATCTTTTGGGAGAAAAGACTTATCAAAAAAATATGTCCAACAAGAAATCTACCAAACCTGATGATTTTTTTTAATGAAATGTGGTTTTCATTGATAAAAGTATGCTTATACCAACAGGACTAAAATGAAATGTCTAGCTGCACGTGATCATTTAACAAATTATGATGTTTTAAAACAAACTATAATTAGGATATTAACATATTATGTGATATATTATCGCAACAGATTTTACATGTGAGGTTTCTATTTTTTTTCCATCTCTATAACTAAGGTTTGTTTTATATTTAGTTTAAAATATTTTAAAACCATTTCAGGACAGTTATATAAAACATACTATTTAAAGCCTTAGGGAGTTGAGGCAACAAATACAGAAATATGTCTAACATGAAATATTTCAAGTCAAAACCAAAATTGCCCAGCAGCTGTATATGTACTTATATAAAAGTCAGGAGTGTCCTGAAATAAAAGCAGCTTTCCAGTTTAGTTAGTAAAGTCTTCACTTGGCAATGTGGAAGAATAAAGGCATTCTGTTTCTCTTACTTTCCCATTTCTGCTCTTTGTCAATGCCAGTTTTTCTCAACCTCAGCAGTTTTAAGATGGGACTTCAACTCCCAGAATTCCTTAGTCAGCATGTTGAAAAGGATTGCTGAGATTGAGAAACACTGGTCCTTGCTCATCTCTTTCTTGTGATGCATATAAGGCAGAGTCAAGCATACAGTCATACATACAGTCATACATAGCTCCCTAGGTGGCTCAGTGGCTAAGAAGCTGAGCTTGTCGATCAGAAAGATCAGCGGTTTGAATCCCTAGTATGGGTCTCCTGAGTGAGCAGGGGGTTGGACTAGATGACCTCCAAGGTCCCTTCCAACTCTGTTACTGTTATTTATGGCCATGAATATCCAAATTGGAACTGCAAAATATTAACTGTAAGTGGCTGGCCCCATACTATGTACTGTCAACTCTAGGCATGATCAAACTTGTTACCAATAAAAAATAATATAGATATGTTGCCACATGAAACTTAATATAGAAGAGTTCATAATTGTAGTTTATTCCTTAAACTTCAAGCAACATACTGTAAATCAGTATACTCAGCAGCATGCAAATGCTCCAGAATTAATAAAGATTTTCATAATATGCATGAGTGACTTTAAATTTACCAAGATTTAGTTTGAACGCACAACATAGTAATTTAAAATATTATTTAGTTTACATTTACATATGATATGATTAAGTCCCTATTTGTTTCTATTATAAAGAAAGCATAGTATGTCCCAAAGTGTCCTGTTAAGCCATATGTGCAATTATCAGTTTATTCCCCCAACCACTCCATACTTCAATTCCACATTGAGCAATTTCATGTTAAGCAAGACGCAATATTAATTTTGCAAGCGCTAGTTACTTAGATGCCTGATCAGGTGTCTTCCATGATTGCTAAAATTCTTATTCAATATACAAGTAAATCATAGGGGAATTTGGAACTGGAATATGGATTCATGCAGATTTTTCTCTTGCTGGGGGAAGAAGCAGAGGAAAAGAGAGGAGATTCCTTACATTCTTTCTTTTGCAAATAATGTCTGGTAGCAATGATGATGAGGAGAAGGAGGAGGACCCACTGAAGGAGGGCCCCAACTGAAAAGACGCCCAAGAATTCCACCAAAACCTGAAGCTGTCATTCCCAATTCTCTACTTTATACTTACAAAGCAATTCTGCCATCATCTTTGATTCGCTTCCATTCTTTTTAATGCCTCCCTTGTTTCAAATGTTAACACAACCTTGTCCCATTGTAACGACAACAACTTACTCATTCCTTCTTTGCAATTTAAAACAACAATAATAAAATTCATGCCTGTTGCCTCAGTGGAAGACCTGATTTCATCGTGACATCCTCAAGAGTGAGATGTAATTATCCCAAAACTGGACAGGAGATATTATGAATAGGAAAATGAGACCGGCTGGGTGAAAAAAAAATAAAATAAAATAAAGGGTTGACAGCAAGACTGAACGAATGAAGATTCAGCTTAAGCTGCTGAAAGCCTAACAAGATAAAGACAGGCAGGGGAGAGTTGTCTAAAAACGTGACGAAAATAAGGCCTGAAGGGGTAGAATGATAGAGAGAGATTGAGGACTACATGCTCCACGACAGAAGATGAATGACCTCAACATGACAGCAACATGTAGCTAAATTAATCAGAACACCCACAGCAGTAAACGGCGTTGGGAAAAAAAGCAAAACAAACCTAATGCCAACAAGATTTCAATTGAAGTTTGCATTTTTAAAGGAAAGAGACTTTGCAATACAATTCTGCATTCCATCCCTGCTTCAGAGAAAGCCTCATTGCCTTCCATTGGCTTATCCCCAAGATGTGCCTGGAGGATTTCAACTCCAAAGATGGATTCAATCCTCAGTTGCAGGACATTAATGAAATACTCTGATATTAACCCAAGGGCTAATCAATAAAGTAAACTATATATAAGTGGAAAAATCAGGTGTGACCTACTGCCAATAACAAAGAAGGGCTACAATTTTATTATTTATTATTTTATCTTTCTACCTTTCAATCCACATCATTTTATTTTATTTATTTCATTTATTTATTTTATCAAGCATGTATAAGGTAACAGATATAAGTATAAACCTAATTATGAATACATGAAATGGATACGTATAAAAGGGGACATTAGGACAGGGATGGTCGGCACATTGGTGCGCTTATGCATGCCCCTTACCAACCTCTTAGAAATGGGGTGAGTTCAACAGTAGACAGTCTACAATGAAAGTTTTGGGGGTTTGGGGAATAAACCACAGTCAGGTAGTGCATTCCAGGCATTGACCACTCCATTGCTGAAGTTGTATTTTCTGCAATCGAGTTTGGAGTGGTTTACCTTAAGTTTGTATCTATTGTGTGCTCCTGTATTATTGTGGTTGAAGCTGAAGTAGTCATTGACAGGTAGGACCATTGTAGCAGGTAATTTTATGTACTACGTTTAGGTCAGACAAAAGGCGGTGTAGTTCCAAGTTGTCTAAGCCCAAAATTTCAAGTCTGCTGGCATAAAGTATTCTGTTGCGAGCAGAGGAGTGGAGGACTCTTCTCGTGAAATATCTCTGGACTCGCTTTCAAGTTAGTAAAAAATATGTGGAAAAAAATTAAAAACAGAATTTCTTCAAACCCAGATGCTACAGTTACAAAAACCTTTTGTGTGTGTGTGCCTTCCAGTCAGCATTGACTCTTAGTAAATAGCTTGGGCAATGTTGTGGTCTGCCAACAGCCTGCAGAGCTGGCAGCAGAGTCGGACAGTGAGGAGGCTGGGGAGGAACATGGGCCAATCCTGGAGTCTGGGGAAGACTCGGACAAGGGCTCTGCATTGGAGGCAGAGAAAGAGCCATCTGGGAGGTATGTGCTGCCTCCAGAGTCGGACCTCAGTGAGGCAGAGGAACAGGTTTTGGTTTCCTAGTCTGGACTACCTCAATGGGCTGACATACACCCAGTTGTGTTGGATTGGGTTACCAGTCTTGTGAATAAACATAGCACAAATACATCAGTAGTGTTCATTTTCCCTCTGTCTCATAAACAGAAATATTTACCTATAGGAATAATGAATAAATAATAGCAGCCTCTATTTTGGACACAGAAAACATGCTGCATTTTAACATTTATCATACTTTTTTTTTAATGACAGTTTCTTCCAGTTTTCTGTATTTCCACTTTCACAATATATTCTATTTCCTTTGATAATGGCAAGCTGGATAACTAATTCATTTAAAAAAAATTAGCTCTTCCATGTAAAAAGGTCTCAGCCTATTAAAATAGAACATGAGAACCCAGGTCTGGGGTGAGTTGAAGATACAGCAATGAAAAGGGAGACATTTACACTCACTTGCCATGGGGGGGGGGGAGCTAGGTTATGAGCATAAATCAGGGGTGGGTTCTAAATTTTTTTACTACTGGTTCTGTGGGCGTGGCTTATTTTGTGGGTGTGGCTTGGACGTCATGTGACTAGGTGGGCGTGGCTAGCTGGTCAGAGTCATTTCTGGAAGGTCTTCGCACTTACAACCAGTCCTCGCACTTACGACACGACTCATTTGTTTGCTTTTAACACTGATCAGCTGTAGGACGGCCCTTTGAAGCCCCGCGGCAAGAGTTTAAACAGTTTTTTTCCCTCTAGTCATCAGCTGGGACTCAGGAGGCAGCAATAGATTGGGGGTGGGACCAAATAAAAGGTAAGAATAACGTGGGACGGCAGGGGAGAGAACCAGTTCGGTGACATCATATCGTCACCACTACTGGCTCGGCCGAACCGGACCGAACCAGGAGGAACCCACCACTGGCATAAATGCAACAGCATGATATTCTACCTGACATAGAGATATGAGGCACAACATCTTATCAAAATAGGTAGGTGGTAGGTAGGTAGGTAGGTGGGGGGTGGGAAGGAAGGAAGGAAGGAAGGAAGGAAGGAAGGAAGGAAGGAAGGAAGGAAGGATATAATGACTATTCTTGAGTTCTTGTATTGGACTTGAATTCTTTGCACAAAGAGGCAATTGATTTATAAATCACTTCAAGGTCCTCATTCCGTAGTCATATCTTGGCACAGAACTCTGAAACTGTGCACACAATTAATACAAATAATTCAAGCAGCTATCCAAATACTAGTTCCTAAACAAAGCTGCTCTTATAGTATTCTGTGCCCCTCCTTGTTGACATGGAAATAAAACTTACTTTTCCCCCCAACATACCCTTGAATCCATAGTACACTTTTGATTAATAATCAAGGCTGAACGATCTCCCTGTGTTTGAAATCGTGCAGAAATAAGAGTTTTATAAATGAATTCAATTCCTCTGTGATTCTCGCTGCTCTTCTCCTGCAGTTAGTAAAAGAATGTCTCTTATTTTTAGCTCACATATATTCTAATGCTCTGTTGAACTACTGCAGTAGAGCAATTCCAAGGGGAGAAGTGAAATAGAAAATGAAGTTGTGCTTACACTTTAAGGCAATATTGTCATCCCTCTGTGTATTGGCCATTGACCTGCCAGTAAGCTTCATTCCAGTTATCTTTACTTCTCACCTTATTAATTTGGCTGCAATACAGAAGCTTTTACAGACTATACTGCAAGTCTTCACTTCAAAATGCAGCAATAGTTTTCTCACAAAGCCAATACTCTGTGAAAAATCAAAGGTGCTCCTTGATTCAGCCTTAAAATAAACATAATCTACTGGAAAAACAAGTTGAAATAGCAACACTTTGTCTTCCTAGACTTATAAATTTGAAGGGACAATCACTATGGCCAAGAGGAGATAATAATAATAATAATAAAGAGATGTCTTCTGCCTAGAAGAAAATTATGACAAGTATTAAAGTAAAATAAGGTGTTGTCAAGGCCAGATGAAACATGTCTGTGAAAAAAATAATGCCTGTGGATTATGGTGACGGAGAACTTCACAGAAAGAGTAGTGGAAGCTTGGAACTAACTTCCAGCAGAAATAATGGGTCAATCATTAGTAATTTGAATTTACACATGCTTGGGATAAACACATGTCTATCATCTGACATACATACATACATACATACATACATACATACATACATACAATAAAAATAAATAATTAAAAAGAATAAATTAAAAAGAAAACAAAAAACAAGCAAACAAAAACTGTAAAGGGCAGACTCGATGAACCACTGGGTCTATTTCGGCCGTCAGTTTTCTCTTTCTAAGTAAAATAGAACCATCCTTACATCACTCGATGCAACCACTGGAAAAGAACCCTACCGTTGCCGGAACCCACAGGAATCATGGCAGAGCCATGTATTCAGGGTCTTCCTGAAAGCTAGGAAGGTTAGAACAGGGGTGGGTTTTACTTACCTTTACTACCGGTTCGCAACGGGAGCACGCGTGCGTCTGTGCATGCGCAGATCGCCAAATATGACATCAGGGCGGGTGGGCGGAGTCTCCCACAGCTTTTACTACCGGTTCTCAAGAATTGGACAGAATCAGGAGCAACCCACTACTGGGTTAGAGTCAATCTAAGGTCTGTGGAAGGACGTTCCACAGGGTGGGTGCCTTGTTGAAAAAGGTTCTCTTCCTGGATCCTGGTAGATAACATCCCTTTTTAAATAGAACCTGCAACATGTGTCTCCTGATTGGATCAGTCAACGAAATTACATGTTTGCTCAGTTTTAAAATCACTTGTGAAATGGTAGGGAGATCTTGTAGTGTCTTGTTTTCTATCGAGAAGGGAAACATCTGAAAAGCTGAGGGTGAAGGTGAAGGTAAGATTCTTATAAATTACTTACTTTACAGCTCCAGCACTTCTGCTGGAAAACTTCCTTTGCATCTGAGGCAGCAGATAATTGGCCCAGTTACAAAAGAGTTGCTGAAGAACTTGGACATGGTGACAACATCAAAGGAAGGCACTATTTCTGCATCCACTCTATCAGATGTTTGGAGCTGCCTAAGTCAGCAGTGTTGCACATCAGTATGCTACAGAGGATATGATTTGGCCCCAGTGTAACCCATTTTTAAATCTCTGCTCCATTGGTAAACTTACTGGATAGATTTTCACACATTAGACAATGTGTCTAATGTGTCTACATCAGAGATAAAGTTAGGTCAGTTAGTCCAAGGAGCTGCTGATACAGTTCTACAGAGGAATTATTGAGTCTGTCTTCTGCACCTCCATAACTGTGTGGTTTGGTTCTGCAACCCAACAAGACAGACACAGACTTCAGAGGATAAGTAGAACTGCAGAAAAACCAATTACAATCAACCTGCCTTCCATTGTGGACCTGAATACTGCATGAGTCAAAAAAAGGGCTGCGAAAATATTTACAGACCCCTCGCATCCTGGACATAAATTGTTTCAACTCCTACCCTCAAAATGATGCTGTAGAGCACTGCACACCAGAACAACTAGACACAAGAACAGTTTTTTCCCTGAATGCCATCACTCTACTAAACAAATAATTCCCTCAACACTGTCAAACTATTCACTAAGTCTGCATTACTATTACTATTAATATTCCATCGTTCCTATCACCCATCTCTTCTCACTTATGACTGTAACTTGTTGTATCCTTATGATTTATATTGTTTCCTAGTATGATTTGATTGCTTATTTGTACCCTATGACTATCATTAAGTGTTGTACCTTATGATTCTTAATGAATGTATCTTTTCTTTTTATGTACACTGAGAGCATATGCACCAAAGACAAATTCCTTGTGTGTCCAATCACACTTGGACAGTAAAGAATTATAGTCTGTTTTGTTCTGTTCTGTTCTGTTCTATTATATTCTGAAACCCAATTAATCAATCTGATGAAAACATTAACTGAATGATAAAGCATGCCAGTTCATAGGACAATAACAAGGACAGTCCTTGTCTTTGCCTTCATCCTGCTTGAAGGCATCTTGAGCAAAGATGTTTATGGATTGTAAGTACTTGCTCCTAATATGGCTAAAATATACTTGAAAATGAGACTTGTAGTTTCCTGATGCTGTTTCATTCGAACCACATCTTTCTGAATGAATGAAATATAATCATCACAAAATAATCTAACTTACAAGAGCAGCTTAACTCCATTTTGTTATATCTGTTGAGACATAAAAAAAGAAAGATGGTAAGAGAGAGAGAGATGTTTTCATTTTATCGGAGCGTACATGTAGAAGTGTTGTTGATTTATCATAAGCTTCCAGAAAAAAGCACACATTCATAAGTCTCATTCTTAGCATTTCCAGCTACAAATGGATCATGTTGGATTTATATTGCCTTATATCTCTTTGACGAGTTAAAAAACTAGAAGTCTAGCCTCATTAATATATAGGACTCTATGTCCTGAACTCCAAGAACTGTAGACTTGTTCCATGATCCCTAGGGAACTGAGGATTTGTTTTTACAGCAATCCCTCAACCTATATGACAAACACATTTCAAAACTCAGGAGATTTTTCAAAAGGAGTGTCTGAGATACTAAGAGGGGCGAGCTTTGCTGCTCCAAGAAAAATGTATGAAATCTCCGGTGACATATTTAAGCTTTTGGGAGCTAAGAAGTCTAAGAAGACTCTTTGGATTTTGGCCTATCTCATGCAGTGCCAAGAATTATAAAATTTCCACAACGATTACTTTTTTCCCTGGAACTGTCAGGGGCAGCTACATTCTAAGAAGAAAAAAGGTTAAAGGAAGGAGGGGAAATCAGAAATGACAAATACATGGCTACTGGATTTTTTAAGCATGTCACAAGAATGTGATCTATGCTCTGTATACATGCCGATGATGTACTTGGAACTGTATATTCTCCACTTGCAAGGAAACTGGGGAGAAAAAATGTCATTCCCTTTGAGGCCACTTTTGATTTTGCCCTGGAATACTCATTTAAATTTTTCAGAAAACGAATAGCTACATTATTTGTAGACATGGGCTGCTGTTCTTTAACATTTCCTCAGAAGCAATCCCCATACAATTACCCTTAAATGATGTTTTTTGAGGATGGCAATCCTTAGCTACTACTGTTACTACTTCTTCCATGGGTAAAATAAACTATAATTACCATTGTATTCACAAGTGGAAACAAATTCCTAATCTTATTTTCAGACAAGAGAACTCCCTGAAATGTAAGGTTTGGTTATTCCATATCCATGTGTTTCCTAAGTAGCAGAATTTTATTCAATTAACTACAGAACTGTGAAGACTTTGGTGTTTTTTAAACCAGCCAAAAATAGCTCCTTATTCTCATTGAGGGGGTCAATGAACATTGGCCAATCTTATAAAGCCTAAAAGGGCATGCAAGATGCTTTCCATCACTCTACAACCTTTCAATAAATGTAAAACACCTGTGAAATAATATGGAGAGTTGTTATTGCCAGGATTCTACATTCACAGTGCCAAAAATTATTGTGGCATGCCAACCCATATTTTAAACAAAGCCAAACTTTGATGTCCTTAATTGAGGATGGGAGGGTTGGTTGGTTGGTTTTGTGGCGGCTTTTTGGCTTTTCTGTTAGTCACCTCTTGCTGTCTTTTCCTTTGTTTCTTTTATCCCTTTGGAAATAAATCCTGCAATGAGTTTAAAATTTGGACATTTGTGGATGTATATATTTGCTTTGTTCACTATATTTGTTCTTTTTCATCCTCGGCATGAGCCGAGGTGGCGCAGTGGTTAGAGTGCTGCACTAGTTCAGCAGATCTGTGGATCAAATCTCAGCAGCTCAAGGTTTACTCAGCCTTCCATCCTTCCGAGGTGGGTAAAATGAGGACCCAGATTGTTGGGGGCAATATGCTATTTAGTATACTGTCTTTGGTGTAAGCCGGCCAGAGTCCTTGGAGAGTGGGAGGCATAGAAATATGACTAATAAAATAATAATAAAATAAAAAATGAAAAGGAACAAAGAATAACGCACGCTAATAGTCTCAATTGGTAGAGATGTTTGGATCAACCCAAGATATTTCGTTGAAGGAAGAGGTCAATATAGTGCCTTTCACTCCATGACTAGAAGCATACCAGTCTTGCATTGGAAGCTTCCTTTTAATATTAATCTATTTAAGTCAGCAAAGGCCTTCATAGTCATTTTAATGGGCATTAAATAGACTCTGAAGCCATATAGCTCTAAGAGCTCAGAGGGAGCTTAGGAGAACCACACTTGGAATCATGTATTATCCGTTAGCTTCTCTGTCTAGAAGTGGAATCCAGATCTTTGCAGAGCTTAAAGCAACAAAATTTCATTTCTTGCCTACTAAAGTCTACTGAATCTCATCAAAAATATGCACTATATACTCCCAAACCAATCTCAGGTGTGTATGCATATGTGTTGTGTGTGTTTAAGGCAATATCATCATGCCCTGTTTGTATATTTTTCCCATAGCATAAAATTGGTTACTACTGAAAATGGGATGGGTGGACTAGATTGGCCTTCGGTAATTTCCAACAAGCCTAATTTCCAAGATTTAGACTTGGGCAAATATTAGTGACATTTAAATTTATTGAGACAGGCAATATTCTCATGAGTCATGAGAAAAATAGATTAATTCTAAAAAGGGAAGCCATTTAATAACATTTAACATGCAATTCTAATAAAGTAACTAAATAGATTCGCCAGAATTTTGGCCTATTTTATAACATCGTTTGGAATACCAACAATTGGTGATATTATCTTCAGCTTTTAAAGTTTTAAAGCTTTTAGGTTTTCTAACAGGCAGTAAATTTGACATTTAAAAGGAAAAAAACCAAAAAAGTAAACTTCTTTCAAATGTTAAAATTGTTCTATTTTGATATAGAAGATGCTTGTCATTGAAACTATCATGTACCCAGTCTGCCACAAATGTAATCACACTTATAAAAAAACAATATGTGCAATAGGTGTCTTAGCTAATCGTGAAAATCATCACATTTTTTTTCTCAATTTTCACAATTTTACCTTTGTAAAGTATATAATTTTTAATTTAAAGACAACTTAACTACAGTAGAACCTCTGGTCACGAATATTCTGACCACGACCAAATCAGGTTCTGACCAAAAAATTCACAATTTTCTTTTTCGCAGCGAATTTCCCCTTCCGCACCATTTTTTTTGTAAGTGCCAAATTTCCAAAAATAGATTTGGATCATGACCAAATCGGTTTGCAACCAAAGTTATGGAACTAATTATGGTCGTGACCAGAGGTTCTATTGTAGTTTGTTCTGTCCACTTGTTCTGTCCCCGTACCACGCACACACCCAACCAGCCAGCCGAGAGTTAAATAAACTCTTCAAACACTCAACGTCAGTGATAAGGAACTTGGCAGCAACTCCATGGCTGCCTGCCAAGAACTTTTACTCCGATAACACAGACAAAAATACACACAGTTTGAATAGTCCAGTTTGTAATTAAATCCACAGCAAATAGGTGTTGTGTCCGAAGGTGCAAAGTGCCTCACCAGAGATTAGCTTTGTCCGTCACAGAGTCCGAATGGCCACCACACTCCCTTTTATAGCGTGTGGGGGTATGGTCCAGTGACTCAGCTAATCTCTGGCACGCCTTCCCCTCTGCTGCGCACACTTCTCCCTGCGCCTCTGGCGAGGGTCCAGCCAGCACTTATTTTCCTCGTCGCTGTCCACCTGTGGCTGCGGGGACGTGCTTGGCTCTGAGCCTATCGTTTGGCCTTCAGTGTCCTCTGGAGGCATTGCCAGAGAGGAGGGTCCTGGAGAGGGAGGCCTTGCCAACTCCTCCCCCTCACTCTCAGAGTCTGCATCTGTCGATAGCCCAGGCTCAGGCAACAGAGCCACAACACCACTCTCCCAAATTGAGAAAACAAATATCTGGGGCAATGTATTTTCAAAAATCAAGACATGTTATTGTCACATGATTTTAAATTAACTAGAATCTTGATCTCTTGACACTGTATGATATGGAAAACATTACTGCTCAGTGTTGGAGCACACAGGTCATATATTTATGTTAAAGTTGGAACTCAACAGTAGGAATATTCTAGACAATAACCCCAAATATTCTATGTTCCGTAAGAAATTTGTAACTAAAAGTTAAATACCTACCATGATAATGAAATTATTTTATTAAAGTAACCATGAATTTCTGAAACTTTTGGAAAGGAGAACAAAGGGCCATATGTTCCTCAAAGGGTAACTTCAATTCATTTTGAATTACATCCTCTCTTCCAACCAATCAGAACATCTACAGCTTTATAAAACATTACAGGAGGACACATTATACTAAATGTAGGACTTCTGATTAAAGCTGCATTCCTTGCTCTAAGTTCTTTGTTCCTTTCTTGAAAAACAGTGGACTGAAGCATACTAAATCATGTATGGCTTCTAATCATGAGAATAGCTTAAATTTTCTTCATATTGTAATAACAATTATTGACATGAAACAAGTGATATACAATTGGGTGACAAAGTAAGATAAGGTAACTACTACAAGGAGGAAGAAAAATATTTTGCAGCCAGTTTCTGTTAAGTTATAATGTATAAATTCTACTCTTTAAAAAAAGGAAATAGGTTTTCATCTTATTTGGTGGAAAATAATACATTCAATGATCACCAATAAGCTTCCTTTTACAAGTTCATTTCATATAGAATCCAGTTTCCTGAAGTAAAAAACCTATTTCATCCAACAGATTTCTGAAAATCTCAGCTTTACACTTTAGCTCATACAAATCTTTAGCTTAGCTCACATAATAATCATAATGTGGTTTGTTTGCTTTTGATTTAACATGCTTGTCACTACAGCAGGTATTGAATTGGGCCAATTGTAGTCTATTTAGTCATCATGGTTAAATAAACTATGATTTACCATGATGCAGAAACCCTGCCAGACTGAACATAACAATCCCTCAAAATAAACAATGTGAAAGTAAACTGAGCAAGTGAGATGTAAGGGAAGTTTGGCAGTAGAATTCGACTGGAGGAAGAAACAAGGAAGAGAGGAGGATAGGAAAGCAATGAAAAAACTAACCTGCTAAATAGTTGCTGCTTGCTAGGAGGGTTCTGGCAGAGGCTGGTTGCCAACTGCATGTAATTGAGGGACTACTTCTCCAAAGTAAGCAGAGGAAGCTGAATAAAAGGCTGCCAATTTCCAACAAGCAAGCCCTCTGAGTGAGTGAACAAGAAGTAACATGAATTTGGTAACAGAGTTCAGCTGGGGAGTTTAAGGTAGATCTCTCTAACAAATATTTCTTGTAAGAGTTAGCAAGTATAGGTAGCTAATCTAAGCTGAAAAAGAAACAAGAAGAAATAAATATTTTTTTCTCTTGGTGGTGCCTTAAGAAATATAAGTAAACATAAATGATGATACCCTGCTCCATCCTGAAAAGTTTTGGCAAGTTTTATTCCTGCCCCAAAACAAGACTGCATACAGTATACCTACAACTAAAAGATTGTGCTTGTATTTAAACAAAAAGTCAGAAAATGGTGGTATAATAGCCATAATTCAGATCAGAAACAGGAGTTATCCAGTACCCATTATGAAAAAAATGCAAGAATGAGAGAGAATGAACTCACAAACTCAGCTGAGTATATTGCAACAGTTCAAAAATTGGAAGTATTTCAGTATACATCATCATAAATACATTGCTTTTTCTCTCTAATCCACTGTTTTGAATTGGTAGTTTTAAGGACATACTGTATATAGTACCTCTTTTAAAGAAAGAGAAGAAAATCTGTCTATATATCACCAGTCCTGGGGTTTGTCAAAAAGAATGGGAGGTAGCACAAGAAGCTGAAGCTCTGAAAAGACATATACAAAAAAGGTCCCAAAATAATACTTGCAGATAAGCCAAACCTATAGAGGTGGCCTCAGGAAACATAAAGCTCAGAAGTAGCTGAGGTTAGTGAAATATGCTAAAAATGACAAATAAGGGTTTGCTTTATAAATAATAAATGAATAATTCAAAAAGAAAAGAATGAATATACCAGATGATCAACAATAATGGCAAATGCTAACAGGTGACAACTCAAAAGATGGAATAATACAAGAAAGAGCATATATTACCTTGATATTTGAAAAGCAAGTTGAAGTAGGGCAGGATGGAAGCTTGAAACTGGTTTTAAAAAATGACTAAAGAATACTTACCTACTCTGAATAAATTCTGGAGTACCTTCAAAATGCCAGATAAGTGAGGAAAGAGAAGAATTGCCCCTGTTTTTAAAAAGAATAAGAAGAGGATGCAGGACACCACAGGCCAGTCAACAATTAACAACTAGGAAGATTCTAGAGCCGTGATGGCGAACCTATGGCACGTGTGCCAGAGGTGGCACGGAACGCCCTCGCTGTGGACACGTGAGCCGTCTCCCCAGTTCAGCTCTGTCGTGCACGGGCCATGTGCGGAGGGCCATTTGCACATGCAGGAGGGGTGATCCGCATGCAAGGGGGCAGGGCACGTGCAGGGGTGCACGCACATGCAGGGCTGGGACATGTGAGGCACGCGTACACGTGGACCACACACATGCAGGGGGCGTGCACATGCAGGAGGGGTTGTGGGGGGGCTGCATACGTGTGGGGGAGTGTGCATTCGGGGGTTGCATGCATGCATGGGGGCACATGCATGGGGACCTATGCACGAGGGGCACGTGCGCATTGCATTTTGGGGGTTTGAGCGTGCTTTGGGCACTCAGTCCGTAAAAGGTTAGCCATCACTGTTCTAGAGCAAACTAAAATCTCTTAGTGAATTTCAGAAACAACTTATGCCACTTAAGAAACTTCTTTAAAAGAGGGAATGCTGCAGATGTAATAGATCCTGCTTTAAGAAAACTATTGCCCAAAGTACCCCATGACATCCTGATGAACTAATTAATGAAGAATATCCTGGAAAATTAAGCTACAAAATTGTGTATCAGAAAAGTGCATGTCTAATGAAAAGACAAAGAAAAAGTTGTATGATTTGGGGGAGGGGTTGTGATAGGAAGTGCTTATTTTCAGACCTGTGATTCAGACACACATATCCATCCAGAATAAGGTAATTTAAACCAGACATTTGGTTAAGTACAGTTCTGTAACAGTATGCGGGAAAGACTTTGGGTGATCGAGTGAAGAGATGCTGCCTACGAAACAGTAAGATAAGTAACATTGTACTGCTAACTAGGGCATACAAAACCTTTGCCAGACCAATTCTCGAATACAGCTCGTCTGCCTGGAATCCACTGTATATCAGACACTGATACGATTGAGCTGGTCCAGAGGTATTTCACGAGAAATGTACTTCACTCCTTCTCTCACAGTAGAATCCCTTATGCCACCAGGCTTGAAATTTTGGGTTTGGACAATCTGGAACTGCGCCGCCTGCGGTCTGATCTAAGCATAGTGCACAAAATTGTTTGCTACAGCGTCTTACCTGTCAACAACTTCTTCAGTTATTATCAACCTCAATAATACACGGGCAAACAATCGATACAAACTCAAGGCAAACCACTCCAAATTCGATTGCAGAAAATATGACTTCAGCAACAGGGTGATCAACACCTGGAATGCTCTACCCAACTCTGTTGTTACATCCTCAAACCCTCACAGCTTCAACCTTAAACTGTCTACCGTGGACCTCACCCCATTCCTAAGAGGTCTGTAAACCAGCGTGCCTACCGTCCCTGTCCTACTGCCCCCATTTATTTGTATTCATTTCCTTCATTCATGTCCATGTTCATATTCATACCTGCTATCTTGTACATGTTTGACAAACAATAAAATAATAAAATAAAATAAAATAATAAAATAAAATAAAATAAAATAAAATAAAATAAAATAAAATAAAATAAAATAAAATAAAATAAAATAAAATAATAAAATAAAATAATAAAATAAAATAAAATAAAATAAAATAAAATAAAATAAAATAAAATAAAATAATAAAATAAAATAAAATAAAATAATAAAATAAAATAAAATAAAATAAAATAAAATAAAATAAAATAAAATAAAATAAAAAACGGAAGGCATAACCCAGAGATGAATAATGGGCAAAGCAAGAGACTCAGAAAGGACCTTCTGAGTTTCTGAGGCTAGTTTCTGAGGCTGTAGAGGAGGTTGCAAGATTCTGTTAATATAGCCTGACAATAAAGAACAATTAGCTTATCTGGTCATATTTGCTATCTAGTTCACCTGGTAAGAGTGACAAGTTCCTCCTATTGCTTATTAGAGGGTGCATATTTTTCTTTGGGGGAAGGAATCCAGGCCTTGGGCCAGAAGACTAGATCTTATTTGCCAATCATTGGTAGGGAACTAAGTTGATCAGAGTGTTCCAGCATTTGAGTGCTCCTACAGAATCATTGAGTAATTCATAGATATCTGTTGTCAAGATAGTCTCTGCCACCATACAAAAATGGCTCCTACATTTATGTGTAGGTAGATATATGTGAATGGACAGGACAAAGGTCCTGATACCAGGTCTGTCCAATCAATAATGATTTTGTACATGTGTTTACTAGTTTCAATCTTACTCTCTCTTGTAGAAACATCACCAAAACTATTAGATTAAGTGAAATGTAAGCATCTTTGCAAAACCAATTATTGTAAAGCCATATTCTGATTCAAATTACAATATCAGTGTGGGCTCTTAATACTATGATTTTATACTTGTTATCGTTTTTAACATCTGTTTTCATATTTTTTGGGGTTTTCTTTTTAATTCACACTTATATGCCACCCAGAGTTATGCATTTGTGAGATGGGCAGTCATGTAAATATGATAAACCATACATACATACATATATACATACATACATACATACATACATTTTTGTTTTGTTGATGATATTTGTTGTAAAGCATATTAATTACATGTCAGCATATGGGAGTAACTTGTGACAAATAAATATATTAATTTTTTTTCCAAGAGATCAGTGTTACTACATCAGACTTCTGACAGAATTTAGAATTTCCATCATATGCGTTCCAAACAACAAATGTTAGAAAAGCAAATCAAAGAATTAGACAGCCCTCTGTGTAATATTCAGTTAAGACAACTTATGCTGAGTTGATTTACACCAATGGCATCGATAAACCTCATATTTCATTATTGATCTGCCTTTAAAACCTGCCCAGTGACATATTTCAAAACCCATCTCTCCCACAATTTCTTAGCTATATGGCACAGTAACAATCATGCTTTTTTTCTTTAAGAAATGCAAATCAATATTAATTAAAATTAGACAAGGATTTGTGATGGAAGGGGTCTGTGTACTCAGAGGACATAGTGGCCATTAAATAAACTTTAAGACTTATTACTTAAAAGACTTTAAAATGAAGTCAATGCATTGTATGTCCTAGGGGAAACTTCCTGGTCTCTGTTCCATGGTAAAACATTAAATTATAGGTGCCATAATCAAAGGCAAATACAATTAAGAATCAAGCAGTTAAATGTTATGTGTCACTCTCTAAAGAATCTATATTAGAACATTTAATTAAAACTTTAAGGAAAATAATTCCATGGTGCTAGTTAAAGACCAAAAAAAAAAAAAAAACCTATTTCACTTTTATTAAACAACCTGCATACTTTCCTGTTCATTATCGTGAAGGCAACATTTGCATTTTTTGATAGAGTATTCCTTTTTTTTACCTTTTTTTTCCTCCCTTGTCTTACATCAGTCAGTGGAAAAAGTGCCACCACAGGCATCATTAACCTTCCAAATCTGCCTCAAAACAAATAGTACAAGAGCTCACTAATTTGAAGATCAAAAAGCCACTTGTCCATTATATAATTGGAATGAAAGGCAAAATGTTGCCGTTCTGAAGAGCCTAGTAATTACTAGCTGTTAATTGCTCTCTCGTGGTGGCTCACTTTTAATTAAAAAGAACAGCTCGTCGCAGGCCGATAAGCAGTAGTAGAGTCCACTGGTTTAATCAACAAAGCAAAAAAAATTGTTTCTGCCATGGCCAACAACAGCTTGAGAAATCTTCAGATGTCCAACGGAGATTAAAAACTGTCTATTTAGTGCAGTCAGATTTTATTTTAAACCAAGGAAATGACTATTTGAAGCCCTCCGGTATGAGGGTCCCTACCACATCCCTGCTGCTGCTTATTGGGACTAATCGCTTACTTGTGGTTATGATCATTCAAGTAAAGAAATTTAGCTACTTTTCCCTTGACTCCATCGTTCTTGGATAATTGGCCTGTCTGAGGTGAGCACTTTTTTTAAAGGGGAAAAAAAAGAGAGGAGGGGGAGAAAGTGCTTTAAAGTATGGAAGGCCCACAGACTGTGCATTTAATTACTGTTCATATTTCATGCAGTCAAACAGAATTTCATTTAAGAAGAAAATGATTTACCTATCTTTAAAAAGCCTTCATGTGCACAGCTCTTGATTCCCTGCCCATCTTTTTACTTCCTACCATCCTATTTACATGCCAAAAAAATTTAAAATGTATGCATTAATACTTTAAGCAGCTTCTGAATTTTTAATGCATAAAACAAATGACAGCTCTCATCAAGGCAAATAATCATATTCCTCACGGTTGTTTATTTAATTAAATCTGTTTAAATAAAACTATTTTTTCCCTCTACAGTTCGTCTCCTCTCTACCTCTCTAGCAGAAAATTATTATGTATATAACAAGTTTCTGTTTCTCAACCTTTGTCCTTTATAACTCATAAAACTCTTAAAAAACAGTTCATAATTTGTTCTGGTGCTTGTTTGCTAATGATGAATGAACATTTCTGTTTCATTCTATTGGATGAAACAAATGAAAATCACACTAATGAACCGTGTGTGTGTTTGTGTGTGCAACTATCTGAACCAGTGGTGGGTTGCTCCCGGTTCGGTCCGGTTCTATAGAACTGATTGTAAAACCAGCAGGAGGCTCCACCCACCCGCCACAACATCATCATGGATGATCTGAAGCAGAAGCGCAAGCGAGCAAAGCGAGCACGCACGGATGCTCCTGCTGCGACCCAGTAGTAAAGGTAAGTGGAACCCACCCCTGGTCTGGACTAACACTGCTAGCCCAGAAAATAACAAGGCTTGCTTAATAGATTTAATCCTAACATATAAAGTGATTCGATACTAATGTCTAATGAAAGTAGACAAGCTTTTATCACAGTTTAGTAGCCTTGAACGTACTTTGAAGTCCCATTGCTTTCACATCTGTCCCCATAAAATCAATAAATGCCGGTTTGACATTTCCTGGATTCTTGTCATACTGTATTAAACTGTTAGTCTTTGAACTATTCAACTGAAGAGTTTAAGAATAAAAATAAATGAAAATATGCTCCAGATTAGCATAATAGTAAAAAAGAACTTTAGATAGAAATATCAAACTTTTACTGTCTTTATTGAATCTAATACCAGTCATTATTCTGTTATTAATTATTCACCTAGTATTAATTAAGTGAACTCATAACATAAAAATTTATATACACAGCAGCAACATGCAAGATAAAAATGAATATATTGAGCTATGTTACAATTTAACTATTAGGAATAATCAACTTGTAATTAGAACAAGTCTTTTAATATTTTCTTTTTATAATTTCCTTTTCAAGCTTCAAGCAATGAATTATTACAACAGAGATTACAGTTCTTCTGATTACAAATATCCCTTCCTCCCCTCGCCAATAAAATATACCCCAATATGTATTTGTTCAATTGAAGTTGAAAGTAATTAATTTTAACTTCAGTTGATTTATATTACATAAGATGTATTCCTATTAAAGGTAAGCCCCACAGAATTCAGTGGGACTTATCTTCAATTAAATGTTGTATTTAGCTAAGCAGTTCCAAAACAGTGTCCTGGGACAAGGGGAAACTTGTATAATATTTCAGAATGTTGACATTATCCTATTAAATACCCTGTCATAATTTTTAAAATGCACATTTATTTATATTTTATACAATTTGGAGAATCAATAAAGGAGAATATAATTAGCTCAGGACTGAAATGAGTTTGGTTGTTTTCTTGCAGATGTTTCATTACCCAAACTAGGTAACTGCATTGATGATTATATCTAGGTTGGATAATGAAACATCTGCAAGAAAACAACCAAACTCATTTCAGTCCTGAGCTACTTATATTCTCCTTTATTGATTCTTCAAGTTTTATAAAGAGCATCAAAGACTCCTCAGTTTGGAGAATGCTAAATTTAACTACTGAATGGCATAATCCTACAGGTATCCTGGAGGAACAAGAATTTACATTTCCTGAAACTTACACATTACAGTATTCACTAAGGATTCAATCCTTCCACTTCATATATCAACTATTCTCTTATTTCCATCACTGAGGTACTTGCGTCAAATGTGAAAACCTCTTCCTAACTTTTTGTCAGGGTGGTAACTCAATATGGACTCATGCCTTGAATTTCAGATAATTGTACTTAGAACCAACCTTTGCCTTCTCTGCAGTTTTAAAATTATAGCCTACATAAGCATTCAGGATCTCTCTAGTGTTCCATTCTATGAGAGATGCTACCCATTATTATATTTTATTTTTTACTTTTTTTTCTTTCAAATTGAGTGAAAATGTTTGATTTTCTTAATCTCTTAAACTTTCCAATTTTTAGGTAGTGAGTCTTTTCCAAATGTAGATTATCCTACATGAGATACTTAAGTATCACACATGCTCCAATTATCAGTTTATTATGGATATTTCCGGCTCACTGGATGAGTCGCGGTGGCACAGTGGTTAGAATGCAGTACTTCGGCTGACTGCCGGCTGCCAGCAGTTTGGCAGATTGAATCTCACCAGGCTGAAGGTTGACTCAGCCTTCCATCCTTCCAAGGTCGGTAAAATGAGGACCCAGGTTGTTGGAGGCAATATGCTGACTCTGTAAACTGCTTAGAGAGGGCTGTAAAGCACTATGAAGTGATATATAAGTCTAAATGATTTTTTTTTAAATTTGATTTATATGCCGCCCTTCTCCGGAGACTCAGGGCGGCTTACAGCAATAGCCTTCATACTTTTGTATATTTTATACAAAGTCAGCTTATTGCCCCCACAAACTGGGTCCTCAATTTACCTACTTTAGAAAGGATGGAAGGCTGAGTCAACCTTGAGCCTGGCAAGATTCGAACTTACTTTAATTGCAGACAGCTGGTGTTAAATTACAGTGCCTTGTCTGCAGAGCTATCCAGGCTCCTTTTTGCTGTTGCTATTCTGTACCCGGTATAATATTGTGCATATCATGCTCCTATGTTTCTCTGTTTAAAAATAAACAAGTTAGAAAAGAATAAGAAAAAACAATATTCTTCAAACTACCTCCTACCCATGTCTTTAGAACAGGGGTGTCAAACTCAAGTTGTCACGTCATCTTCATGTGATGTATTCGGGACTTTTTCCCCCTTCGCTAGACTGGGGGTGGGTATGGCCAGCATGTGACGCATCCATCCTGTGAGCCATGAGTTTGACACCCCTGATTTAGAGGTTACATTTCTGACGGTAAAACTCAGATATAAATGCGAAGTTACACCTGCTTCTGAGGGGGGGTCAGAGGAGTTTGTAGTCATTAAACTATTGCCATCTCCTGCGCTCCTGAAAGTCCACCACCAGGATCTTAATTGATCCTTAGTTGAATTAACCCTGGGTGCTTCTGATTCTTCAGTTTCTGGGCCTGCAATTAATGAAGCCCAAAAGACTTAAATTGTTTCTACCGCAACATCTTTCTCCTTAAACTACGTTCAGGCTTTCAGGCATTCATTTGGATCCAGGAAATACTGCAGGAGGTGGTAAAAGAGAGGCCAGTTTAAGGGAGCAGACTAGAAAGTAGGAGACCGAGAGTTCAAGTCCTTCCTTAGCCATGAAAGCCAGTTTTGGGCCAGTCACTCTCTCTCAGCCCAACTCAACTCACAGGATTGTTGTTGAACCAAGTTGTTATTCTTGCTTCCTTCAAATTCTCCTTCACTGATTAATTAACAGCAGACCTCAATCCAAAACTCTTTGTTTTCCTGATTTAATTCCTACCTTGTTATATGGGTTTAATAATATTTATCAGCTTTAGAATATTACTGAGACGCCACAGATTTCCCATATGCTGACACTGGAACCATTTTGAACATTTTGTCATTGGCCAAAGGGAAAAAGATTGTCCAGTTGAGGCTAGCCCTGAACATTACTAGGCACAGTCAAGTCACTTATAGTAAATTGCAAAGTAACAAAAAGAATCTGAGGGAAAAGTTTGGTCTCATTTTCACCCAAACTATGTGGAGCTTTTTATCATTTTAGACATTAAGTATAGCTGATGATTCTCCACCTAGAAATGTTTTTTAACCTTGTGAATTCAAGTCCCGCCTTAGCCAGCTGGGTGACTTTATGCAAGTCATTCTCTCTTAACTGAACCCACCTCACAGGGTTGTTGTGGGAAAAGTAGGAGGAAGAAGGTGTGTTGGATATGTTCGTCATCTTGAGTTATTTGTAAAAGTAATAAGGGCAGGATATAAATAACCAAATACATAAATTTCTTACTGTTTGGGGAAATGATTAGTGCTACTCTTACAATAATTTCTACCCTTAGTGTAAGGGGGAAAAAATACTTGTGTGAGGGCTCATCTATAATTTGAAGTGATAAACTCCAGGCAAATGCACTTCTTTGAGAATGGAACCATTCATATTCTGGAGGACAAAGAGTGTTTGTTTATTTTCCATCTGCTCAATGTCATTGTGTAAAAACAGTGTGTATCAAAGGCTCTGTATATCTCTAGGATTCTTGCCTTACATGATAACTGACCAAGTAAACTCCCTCTTTGGTGAAATGCAATAAAACAAATATCACCATAGGGCATGAACCAAATCAGCCATTCTCCTGAAGTATTAGCTCAGCACCAGCTGTAGGGACACTATCTTCCTCAGCCAATAATCATTGTCTTCATCAGGACTCCACACTAACCTCTCCGTTCACTGAAACACTGGCACTTCCTTCAGGTTGGCCATCTGCACCACTGGGAAATTAGTCTCACTCGATAAATTCCCATTCAGTGTTTCCATCTCAATCTGTATCCTCCTCCGCCCACATACCACTAGATAACGCCACCTTGCAACAATGTCTTTATCAGTAGATTTTTCTGCACCTTCATTTTCCTGTGTTCCTTCATGCGAGCCTGCTGGCCCTCTCTGGCTGCACCCTAAAATGATAACTCTGACCTCTTATGTTCACTTTGCGATAACACAGCCGGCGAAGGAATTTTTCTCCTCTTCCCACCCCTGCTACCAATCTTTAGTCAGCACCTGTCACAAAACTCAGCCTTAACTTTCAAAGATTTCTTTTAGTTCTCCGTGCTTTTTTCTTCTTTCTCCTCCCACTCACCTCCCCCCATCTCATTTTAAGGTTTATCAGAGGAAACACTTGCACTCTGAAGGATGGCTACCACACTGTGACAGATTAATCCAAGTTGAGTGAACTTCCTTAATAAAGAGGGCTTTAATTATTATGAAGGCACTTAGAACACAATGAGAGCTGACATCTGACAGAACATTCTCTGCCAGCTCCACATTGTCTTAATGTCAGGCTCGGTCAGTTCCCAGCCTTAATTACATCCTGTTTACAAACATTAGGCCTGACTTCAGATGAAGTCTTAACAAAGGTTGACAAAGGTCAGGGTCACATCACAAGGATGTTATCTGTCTGTGTGTTCCTACTGATAAAGGAGGAAGAGAAGAAAGATTGGAAATTATTTGGGGAGATAACTTTGCTACACATACATAGACACATCCACAGCCTCCTAAAAGTTTTGGATAATCTGAAAAAATGCACGTAATTTTCCCACTCTTGTGCTCTCTAGATCAATGGGACAACCACACCCAGAAGAATCTCCTTCCACATGAGATCTTCTGGGAAGATTGTGCTTAAAATTCCCTGTTTGTTACTCAGATATTGCTTGACTAAGGTTAAACTATGAGAACACAACAGCGGATTGGGTTATGAAAGGGAAACAAACCGAGGAACACTTGAAAAAAGAAAAGCAAGCTACATTGTCCTAAGACACTATTAAGGCACACAAATAAATTTTTATACACATAATTGATGGAAATTATAAATGTTAAATAGAAAAGGTTGTACTATACAAATTATACTGTGGCACTTAAGATTAGAATAGCTGGCAATTAAATGTTGTAAAGATATATGTTTAGATAAAAACAACTAATAATAAGAGCAAAGAACAGAAGCTTTTAATCACTGTGTCTATTGTTGTGGAGTTTTCAGTAATAAAACGGGAGAAGAAACGCTTATGGGATTTTCTATCACAAGGGCCAAAATTAATGGAGTGATGTAGGAATTCTTCTGGCAGATATAGAACATCTTAGTCCTAATGATGATGCAGCTGAGGATAACAAATAGCATGCAGTGTTATGCACTTTGACTTGTGAAAATAGTCCAGGTCAATGTTCATTGTTCCTTCACCATCATAAAAGGGTCTGAGGATAGAGGAATATGGTATCCTATTCCGGGCTTTTTCCTAAAGGAGATTCATCTAACCAATTTCTCATCCATGTCCACTGATGTTGTTGTCGTTCGGTTGGTAAGTCATGTCTGACAACCCCATAGACCATAGCATGCCATGCCTTCCTATCCTCCAGAGTTTGCTCAAATCCATGTCCATTATGTCAATGACACAGCAGTGAAATGCACTTACCTTCGCTACCAGTTCAGAAATGGGAGCACGTGTGCCTCTTCTGCACATGCACAGAGGGTCAAAAATGGGACATAATGATGTCCCGGTGGGTGAGCGGAGCCTCCCGCCACCGGCCCTACTGGTTCGCACAAACTGGATAGATCCAGCCGGATTTCACCGCTGCAATGACACCATCTAACCATATCATCCTTACTGTCCTCTTTTCCTTTTGCCTTTAATCTTTCCCAACATTAGGGTCTTTTTGAATAAGTCCCCTCTTCTCATTAGGTGGCCAAAGTATTTCAGTTTCAGCTTCAGTATCTGTCCCTCCAAAGAACAGTCAGGGTTGATTTCCTTTTGGATGGACTGATTTGATCTCCTTGCAGACCAAGGGACTCTCAAGAGTCTTCTCCAGTATTACAATTCAAAAGCATCAATAACTCAGCACCCAGCCTATCTTATGGTACAATGCTCATGACCTTACATTACTATTGGGAAAACTATAGCTTTGACTATACAGACTTTTGTTGGCAAGGTGATGTCTGTACTTTTTAATATGGTAGCTAAATCATAGCTTCCCTCCCAAGGGAAAACTTTCCATGGCTGCACTCACCATCAGATGTCCACTGATATATAAAGACAATTTTATCATCAAAGATATCTTCCACTATATGAACTCGGCTCCACTGAGACCTGAACAATGTCTTTCCTACATGAAAACTAGTTTCATTATGCTTTTACTGACTCTCAGCTATCAATAAACAGACTCTTAATTTAAAAATTAAGTGGTTCTTAATTTTTTAATACTTTTATCTTGTGCTAGCTATAAAAATATAACAGTTATGGCCCTTTAAATGCATCTTTCATTGTTGCATATGCTTACATGGACTAGAGTACCATGTTAGGACAAATGAATGTCGTTAACACAATCGGTATTCTTTCAAGATGTCACAAAAATTGTTGGTCTTTTCTACAACTTGAAGATTTTAGACTATACTCTTCTACACCTGAATTGAATGCAATGCCATTCACTCACTATTTGGGCACAGTTTTATACGCCAATAACCATGTGGCTTTAATGAATGAGAATGAAATGTTGAGGCTATGCTGAGTATAATCAGACAGTGAAAACTATTTAATAACAATTTATGAAAGATTCTGGGAAACATACAATTTTTTTTCAGGCATTCTTGGTTAGATAATATTTACTTCAGAAATTACATTCTCACCTTGCCAAAAGGGCCATTTCACAAGATCAAACACTCAAACACTGAGCCTGTAGTACAGTGGACTAAACACTGTTATTAACATCTGCTACTTGCAATTACTGCAAGTTCAAATCTCACCAGGCTCAAGGTTGACTCAGCCTTCCATCCTTTCAAAGGTAGGTGAAATGAGGACCCAGATTGTGGGGGCAATAAGCTGATGTTGTATAAATATACAGAAGTATGAAGGCTATTGCTTAACGCATTGTAAGCCACCCTGAGTCTCCGGAGAAGGGCGGCATATAAATTAAAACAGCAAAAGAAAATTTTTACACGGGAAGCAAATAATTCAAGAGAGACAAGATATGTTTGGTAAGCAGGCCCCTATTCTGAAGGTACACAAGAGGAGGAGGAGGGGGAGGGGAAGGAGGAGGAGGAGGAGGAAGGAGAAGAAGAGGAAGAGGAGGAGGAGGAGGAGGAGGAAGAAGAAGAAGAAGAAGAAGAAGAAGAAGAAGAAGAAGAAGAAGAAGAAGAAGAAGAAGAAGAAGAAGAAGAAGAAGAAGAAGAAGAAGAAGAAGAAGAAGAAGAAGAAGAAGAAGAAGAAATAATAATATAGAAATACTTGAATGCTATTGTCTGACAAATTGTCCTGGGCTCCAGATTATTAATAGGCTTCTTTCTGCACCCAGATTGCTGTGTGGAGACCATGAACTCAATAAATCCATGAAGATTTTTTTCTGTGTTGAATGGACACCTGATTATTCAGAATGTGTCAGTGTACTGATATTGTCTAGGCCTACTTGTTTTCCATAAACTTTGTGAAGGCCAGGGAAATGGGAGTAATAAAGAGGGCTAACCTGAGAACTCATGAATGGTACAATAGGTTTTGCAGCATATTAAATTCTGGGTGATTTCACCCAGCCTTTGCACTTAAAATTTCAAACCCTCTTAACTTATCGCAGAGAAGAAAGGGGAGGGCAAAGAAGAGAAAAACAATGAAAAGTCCCAAGTTGCTGAAAGGTATTCTAATCTATAAAGCAGGATAAAATACATATGTACAACTTTACATTCAGCATTTAGTATTTTTGTTTTTTTCTGGGAAACTACAACAGATAAAAAAGGAAGCAGAAGAAAAAGAAGACCAAAGAAGACCTGATCAAGAAATATCATATAGCGATATCATATCACAGCAGCGAGATTAACATATGCTCAATTCTGGAAAGATAAAAATACCCCATCAGAGGAAGCAATTATAAAGAAGATTTTGGATTGTGCGGAAGCAGATAAATTGACTAAAAAACTGAAAGATAGAGACCAAACACAAACATGTTTATCTTGGGAAAAACTATATATTTGGCTATCAAAGAGAAAACTATAATCCCAAACCAGATTAGGAGTTGTATTTATTGAAGAATTTATATTACACAAGTAAAGTGAGGTCAGATAGACCTAACTGATTTACAAATGTAAATTAAGTTGTTCTGCCTCCCCTGGAATGTAACATAGATATATTGTACCGAATATTAAGTTATTAAGGTACTACTTATAGGCATGTATGTTATTTGTTTTGTTGTTTTGTTTGTCATTTATCTGGTGTGTTGTCTTCTTTTTTTAATGATAAATGTAAATAAAGATTATTTTTTTAAAAAAAGAAAAAGAAATATCATATAGAAAAAGGAAGATTAAGGAAGCATTGGAAATACCAATGCAGCAAATAATAGCTATAGTCAAGGAGATCAGCAGATACAAAGCTCAAATTGCATACTACAGGCAGAATCTCCAATTTCAGGTGAAAAGGAAATACAACAAAAATCCAAGTTGGATAAAGGAGGTGGATAAGAATAAAAAGGAAGTTGAAATGAAAGAACTTGTAAAAACAGAAATGGTGGAGAAAAGGGTAAGGGAGATCAAGAATTGGTCAGCTCCAGGTGAAGATGAATGGCATAGTTTTTGGTTGAAACATCTGACTGGTCTACACCCCTCATTGCCAAGAAATTTAACAGTCAAGGAGATTAAATGGCAGATAGGTTAACATCTGGCAAAACCTACCTGTTAATGAAAGAGCCAAAACAAATGCCAGCACCAGACAACTACAGATCAAGTATCTGTTTACCAACAACTTTCTAATTGCTAACTGATGTGGGAGTTGATGGAATTCAACAACATCTGGTTGAAAACAAACTCTTTCCACTGAACAGAAAGAAAACTGATCAAACAGTTGAGGAACAAAGAATTAGCTCCTAATGGACACAATGATTTTGGAAAACTGCAAGAGAAGGAAGAGCAACCTGAATAAAGTTTGAATTGATAACAAGAAGGCATTTAGGGAAATGAGAACCTGTGTGAGAAAGAAGGATCAGGTCTGTTCCATTCAAAATGCAAATCAAATGAAATTGTAGACAACCCTATGGTATTCTTTTTTGCAAAACCAGTTTAACAGGAAAATCAGATCTTAATTAGCATAAGCACTAGACATTAATTTTATGTATTATTTCTATTAGCTGTTTTCTAATCAACTAAATTCTATGTTCAAATAATAATGGACTTACATTTTATATTGAAAATTGCATCTGAAGAATGCTACATCATACTTCTCATATTTACATTCGATGGGAAATAACCCAGAGATAGGTTTCAGCAGGTTCTGACCAGTTCTGGAGAACTGATAGCGGAAATTTTGACTAGTTCCAGAGAAATGTTAGTAAAAATTCTGTCTGGCCCTGCCCCCATCAATTCTCTGCCTCCCAAGTCCCAGCTGATCGGGAGGAAATGGAGATTTTGCAGTATCCTTCCCCTGCCATGCCCACCAAGCCATGCCACGCCCACCAAGCCACGCCCACAGAATGGGTAGTAAAAATTTTTGAAACCCACCACTGAAATAACCCTATTAGATTAAAGAAGTACATTTTTATTAATGTGTCCCTAAGATTGCAGTGTTAAATACAAGTGAGGGAACGTTCGAAAAAATAGAGAGAAAAGAGCATCTGTAACTGATTTAAACTTGATGTATGCCTGGAAGCATAGGGCTCTCTTGTCAAATAAAGGATAACTAATAAATGACAAAAGGTTTTATATCAAAGGAAAAGAAAAGGAAAAATATAACCAAATCTGTGGAACTGACTTATTGTTCAGTCACTTTACAAAACATTACTAATCATCAATACAATACAATCATTAATCTAGAATGGGAGTGAAGATTACAGAAATAAGTAATGCTGTTTTCCCCCTCCAAAACTACATAATATACTTCTCTTTCTCCCATACTGTATGTAGCCCTTTTTAATCAATAAATCCATAAACCACCAGTTCATTTATATCCATTTTGAGCAAAAAGTCCACAAAGGATTTCAAATCTTTTATAAAATTAGTTATTGTTCTTTTCCCTAATCAATCAACTTAGCCATTTCTGTGAGTTCTATCACCTTTACACTCCACTCCTCCATTGTGGATACAGTATCTCCACTTTTTTCATTTTCATGAAGTAGTCTCTCCCTCTCCCTCTCTCTCTCCCTCTCTTCACTTTTTAAAAAAGTACATTTCATATATATATATTTTACAGTATGCTGTCTTGTTTTTATATAGACATCCTCACTACATCAACAAGAAAGGTGCTCCTTTTTAAATGCAAGTGGCTAAAATGCTGAGATTGTCAATCGAAAGATCAGCAGTTCAGCGGTTCGAACCCCTAGTGCCACATAACGGGGTGAGCTCCTGTTATTTGTCCCAGCTTCTGCCAACCTAGCAGTTCAAAAGCACGTAAAAAAATGCAAGTAGAAAAATAGGAACCACCTTTGGTGGGAAGGTAACAGCGTTCCTTGTGCCTTTGGTATTTAGTCATGCCGGCCACATGACCACGGAGACGTCTTCGGACAGCTCTGGCTCTTCAGCTTTGAAACGGAGATGAGCACCGCCCCCTAGAGTCGGGAACAACTAGCACATATGGGCGAGGGGAATCTTTACCATTACTTTTAGCAATGAGGAACAACTACAATCTTGATTTCACACACCCCCCTTCCTTTTTGCAACAAACCACAATATATCTCATTTTATATGAAAGTAGTATCATTTGATTTAATTTTTCACATTTCTGTACCACCCTCTCCCTCAAAGAGGGACTATTTGCTTAGTTATAAAATCAAATCAGGGTTGGTCATCATCCTCAAAACTGAATATATTACAGAATTGCTAGATTTTGTTTTTAATGATAAATTAACAACTCCTTTCTTTGACCCCTTAAAGAAAGCAGGTTGTGTGCAAGGAAAAAAATAATTGATTTCTTTCCTTCGCATGTCTTTCATATCACTGTACCTAGTAAACAGAAAAATTTGTACCGATATATAGATCGGTAGCTCTCAATATGACATAGTCATGTTCCAGGAAAAAAAGTATTGTTCTCTGCATGGCATATTGAGTAATTTTTGCAAAACATTTTTTTGCACAGAATTCTACAGGAATTGCTATAAAAATACTGCCCCAATATGTCCTCTGTAAATTTACAGTCGGCCAGAAAAACTAAACTTTCCATACAAAAATGAATGCATTTTTGATGTAATATGTGAAAAAACCCTTAGAACACTTTCCGATATTAGAAACAATTCAATTTGAAACTAGTTGGACTATGCTGACTAACAAAGGATGCCGGGATTTCTTAATCCATTAGGCATTTCAGCTAATTAAACTTATCAGAGTAAATCTCTAATTGGAGCATATGCAAAGTAAAATCAATGGGAGTTAAATTATGGCTCATTTCCCAAGGAAAGGGAGTCTGTGTGATGTAGTCTGAATGCAATCTTGATTACCTGGATGTTATATAGATTGAACTCATGCCTTCCCTTTACCAGAAAGGTGAACATGTAAGTTGATGGTAATATAACTTCTTTCTGGATATTGCATGTTTAACAGAGAAATATATGTGAATTTAGACAAAGATGGAGTGCCAAACCCATATGGAGCCTTCCTCTATATATACCCTACCTTGGCTAGGGTTGCTAAAAAGTGGACCATCCATCCAGCAGGCACAGCCTTAAAATCAAATACAGATAGTCCTCGACTTACATCAATTTGTTTAGTGATGGTTCAAAGTTACAACGGCATTGAAAAAAGTGACTTAGCACAGTTTTTCACAATTACGACATTTGCATCATCCCCGTGGTCATGTGATCAAAATTCAGACGATTAACAACTCATATTTATGATGGTTGATCACCTTCTGCAACCTTCTGACAAGTAATCCTCATTTTGTAATCTAGTTTGTCTTCCTAAGGAAACTGATAAAGGAATCCCATGGCCAACTTGCCACAGTCAAATTGCCATGGTCAACTCACCATGGGACAACTCGCTGAACAAGAATTATACTAACATCAAAGAAATGGTAGAATAGAATCATTAAAGAAAGGATGCAAAAGGACAGACAGAATAAAATGTGAATAACAAACATTAAAATAATTGTTTATTTATTTTAGATAATTGAATTGTTAAATTGCCCTGCAGTGAGTTGTCCTGCAGCAAATTGACCATGGTGAGTTGTCCTGTGGTGAGTTGACCACAGCAAGTTGGCTGCAGCAAGTTGTCCCATTCCATTGATCAGCTCCTAAAACCCTACTTCCTTCTAGCACTGATGTTATTACCTAGTTGGGTAATGAAACATCTGCAAGAAAACAATCAAGCTCAGAGAGGACCAAGGACCCCACAGTTCAACCTGAGCTATACCATATTTTCCAGCTTTTAACACATGAAAATCTTCTCAAAAGTTGGGGGTCGTCTTATACGCCGGCTGTCGTTCTCCTGTAACCAGGCAGACCAGCCTGAAAGGCTCTGACGAGCCAAGCTCTGACCATCCCAGCTGAGTTGCCTGCTAATCAGGCAACTCAGCTTGGACGTCAGACCCATTTAAAAATCATTTTTTTAAAAAGCCATTTAAAATCCCCCCCTCAGCTTGCTTACCTTAGCTGCTAGTCGCAATGCTTGCCTTGCTTCGCTTGCCTGCAATCCATTGCATCAGCAAGCAACTGAATCTCCCTGCCTGCAATCAAGCAGGCAGGGAGTTGTGGACTTCAACTCCCAGAATTCCTCAGCCAGTAAAGCAAAGCTGGCTGAGGAATTCTGGGAGTTGAAGTCTACAAGTCTTAAAGTTGCCAAGGTTGGAGACCCCTGTTCTATTAGGTAAGTTTTTTCCCCCTTTGGGAGCTTTAAAAAATATAGTTAATTGGGTTTTTTTTTTAGTTGTTCTTTTTTTAGACCTAGCCATTTAAAGTTTAGGAAGTTTTAAATTTAGCTGCTTTCATATAACAATAAAAATAAAATAAAATAAAATAATATTTGTGCAGCTTTCTGAGATTTAGTGTGTTTCTATAGTGTTTCACTCTAACTACACAAACACACAAAATCTCACAAAGCTGTATGTGGAATTTTGTGTGTGTAAAGTGTGAAAGTTGGGTTTGGGGGCTTTTTGTGGTTGTGTGAGGTTCCTGCTTGTTGCAGGAGCCATTTTGGGTCTAGCACAGCTGCTTTTACATTGTGGGTAAACCAGTTGTGTTGTCGTGTGTGTGTGTAAAGTGCCAGGGACTTGCCCGGCACTTGCTCTCTCTCTGTTGTTTGTTATCTTCCTCCTATTATCATCAGTTCCAGTTTGGTTAACAGCTTAGAAAACAAACAGCATAGCAGCTCCCATGGGTTTATTGTCTTATCCTTCCTTTCAGCTTTAGAGTGAATTAGGAAAAGTTTAATCCAATTGCACTGTTTTATGTTTACATGTTTGATGACAAACAGCCTTATGTTTATAAGTTTTCCTGCTAAGTACCTACGTGTCATAAGCATTTGAATTAAAATTACCATATTGAAATCAATCTGATGTTTTTTAATTTTTATTTGGTGTGCGTTGGAAGAGGGGTAGCCTTATACGGCGAGTATAGCCCAAACCCTATATTTTAACAGGAAAAGTTGGAGGTCGTCTTATACGCCCAGTCTTCTTATACGCCGGAAAATACGGTATATTCTTTTCTATCAGCTTCTAAAAGTTAACCAAGGAACCTTGTGTGGGGTGGGAGTATATCAGAACAAACAATCCCCTAAGCCCTGCTACAAAAAAAGAATAAATGCTAACCCAGTTAAATCCAGCTAATGTTCAAACCTACACCATGGCAATTAGGATAGCAAAGTTTTCTCACTTCTCCATTCTGACTGTAGTAGCAGGTGGTTATCCAGCTAACACCCCTGTTGAAAGCTACTCAAAGATGAACAGGGTTATCTGCCCTATCTTGATCACCACAATAAGTTTGCACACCATTCTGCTGTGATAAAATCACTCAAATTTAACACAAAATGAAATTTCAATTCCATCTTTTTAAACCTATGATCTCATTAAATTGTCATTCATTCACAAACACTCTTAAAAATTCCCCTAACACGGTTTCAATCATTGGTTTGAGACATGAAAAACGTTCATCAATGAGACCATCACCTTTTAGACAAAACGGAGCAGGAAGTTCTATGAACTATCAACTCATTTTACATCAACACAGAAGATTGCATTCAAGGACCTCGAATTCCTGAATTACGGAAGTCATGGTTGGCTCAGAGGTACTGTTGACTGCCAAAGAAAAGATAATATAAAAGAAAGGAAGGCCTGAAATTATCATCGAATGATGACATTGGAGATAAGGAAATACAATAATAGAAAGCAGCATGCTACCTTACTATGAAATCGATTTAAGCTGACAAGCTAAATTTATTTACTTTATCGATTTTAAATTTTACATGTACTGCAATATAAGTAAATATTTCATGGCAGTTCTAAATCTTGAAACATACTGTAAATAACAACAACAATGAAAAAAGAGCCATTGCCTCGAACAATCATTTCTCTGGACTGGAAATGCATTATTCTTAAAGCCCAAGTCCTTTTATTTTTTTATTAAATGAATACCGCAATCATTCAGGACTGATATTTTCTTGAAAGTAAGAGCTGCTCCGAGGATGCCAGTTAGCAATTGCTCTTTAAGGCAAAAGGTAAATAATTAAATTGATCCCCTTGTCTTACACATAAACAGTGTGTGGGATACAGCTTCACAGCAATGCCACTGAAAAGGGGATCTCTAATCAAGAAAAGGTTTAATGCTTTGAAATAAATGCATTCCCTGAGAAAGCCAGACCTTGTTGTGGTCACCGGCACCTGCAAAGCTGGCAGCAGAGTAAGACAGTGAGGAGGTTGGGGAGGAACATGGGCCAGTCCTGGAGTCTGGAGAAGGCTCAGACGAGGGCTCTGCATCAGAGGCAGAGAGGGGGCCAGGGCCATCTGGAAGTTAAGTGCTGCCTCTGGAGTCTCCAGAGTCAGACATCAGTGAGGCAGAGGAACAGGGGGAGACTGTTCCCAGTGCGCGCATGAGCAGAGCTGCCAGAAGGCAAGAACAGTTAAGACAAAAGGGATGACTCGGGAGTAGGGCTTGGAGATGATTGGCCCCTCCCATAAACATAAAGGAGGAGCAAAGGCACGTGAGCCTTTGCAGGAAGCAACTTTGTTAGTTCTGGTCAGTTTAAATTCTGAAGCTCCATTATACAAGACTATGGTAAAGTTTCAGGTTTTAGATTGAACCAGAAAAAAACTAAGATGGTAGTTAAAAATATGACACAAGATCGTAAACTTGAGCTTGAAAGGAGGGCAGGTTTTGAGATTGTACCAAAGGTAAAATATCTAGGAGTTCAGGTTGCAGAATCAAATATGAAATTGTTTCAAAATAACTATGAGGTGTTGTGGCGAGAGGTGCAAAAAGATATGGAGACTTGGAAAAAACTGCAGCTGTCTCTACTTGGAAGAATAGCAGCAGTTAAGATGAACATTTTGCCAAGATTTCTTTTTTTGTTTCAAATGATTCCGGTGCTCAAAAATGATGAACAACTAAAAGTATGGCAAACTGGTGTGAATAAGTTTGTCTGGAACGAGAAAAAACCAAGAGTAAAAATGAAAATCATGCAAGACGTTCCAGAAAGGGGAGGTCTTAAACTTCCAAACCTACAGTTATATTATGATGCAGCAGCTTTGACTTTACTAAGTGACTGGTTTGGAGGAAAAAAGACTGGAATACTAAACGCAGAAAGTTTTGATTTGGAATTTGGATGGCACGCTTACTTATTTTATGACAGTAAAGTGGATAAAGTATTCAAAAGCCATATACTTAGAGATTCTTTGTTGAGAGTTTGGAAGAAGCACCGAAACAATTGGGATTATAAAATACCGCTATGGCTGGATCTTGGTCATACTTTGTGGAATACAAATATAATGTCACTCGGGGGGGGGTTTATACAAAGAGGTTCTTTTTACAGATGCGGGCAGATGGCAGCTGAAGACATTACAGACATTGTTGGCTGAAGGGATTAATCTAACTTGGTTACAATATAATCAATTGCAATTGAGATGGAAAGAGGACCAAAAAACTGGTATTATGATGTATGAGGAAGAATTAGTTAGACACATAAAAGAGAAAGGCCCAATGCATATCAAAAGACTTTATAATGTTTTGTTAGAAAGGGATTCAGAAACTGAACTAGTTAAAGACTGCATGATTAAGTGGGCACAAAATTTTGAGGAACCAGTGATGTTGGAAACATGGGAAAAATTTGGGTTCAGAATGTTAAATTTACACAGTCGCAGAATCTGAGGGAAAATTTTTATAAAATGTTTTACAGATGGCATCTAGACCCCAAAAAATTGTTGTGTATGTACCCTAATGTGCAGCCTAAATGTTGGAGATGTGATTGTTTAGACGCTACATATTATCATGTTTGGTGGACCTGTAAGAAAGTTAAGGCTTTTTGGATAAAAATTTGGTGGGTCATGCAGAATGTTTTGAAGAAAAAAATTCAATTTTCTCCACAACTGTTTTTATTGGGTATAGTTAAGGGTTTTACATCGGGTGAAACAAAATTGATATTGTATATGATAACAGCAGCAAGATTGTTGATAGGTAAATATTGGAAAAATGAAGCGCTGCCTACGATTGAGGAATGGACTTTGAAGATGGCCAGTTTTGCAGAGATGGCGAAGATTTCAGCATATCTAAAAGATTGTTCTCAAGAGACTTATGAATGGGAATGGAAGAAGTGGATAGATTATGTTCAGAACAAATATCAAACTAGGAAGTATCAAATAGCTTTTATTTGAAAATGTTATATTAAGATAGAAATTTTTTAAGGTTAAGGATGAAAATTTATTAGAAAATGTTATATTAAGATAGAAATATTTTTAAGGCAATCAGGATGAAAATCTATTTGAAAATGTTATATTAAGATAGAAATAGGTTAATGTAATGAAGATGAAAACTTGTAAGGGGGAGGGAGGGGTTCAAGTTTTATATATAAAGGAGGGTTTTTCCTTTTATTTGACATGAGTATACTGTGAGGAAGTCCGGGGGGAGGGGAGGGTTAGGGTGGGTTAGGGAGGTTGGGAAGTTTGGGGTGGTTTGAGGGGGGGGGGAAAGGGATGAAAATGTAATTGTAAAACTTTTGCAATAAAAAAAAAAAATTCTGAAGCTCCATTTTGACTCTGTGCTCCGTGTGGCCTTGCAAAGCTAATTGCCAATTAGGACTTTGGCAGCATGTCAAGGGAGATAAAGGTGGGTGCTTATCAGCCTTCTCCCAAAGGACTATGGCAGACTTCTGTCGGACTCTTTACAAACTATTTGTGACTCATTACGGGCTGTGAATGAACATAATTCACAGCCGTTGAAATAAAAAGAGGGTTTTTGAAACTAATCGTGTGCTTTTTACTGCCTCAGGAAGCCACTGCTTGAAGCAGCTGGAGAATCTGCCTTATAAAAATAAATGCTCTTCATAGTTTCTGTTTGTGTTACACTTTGGAAGACATTATTTGTTATTGTTGTCTCTTAGTTAGAAAAAAAATTATCAGCATATCTACAGGTAGTCCTCAATTTACAACAGTTCACTTAATGGCTGCTCAGTTATCATGGCACTGAAAAAAAATGACTTCACAGTTATAACCTTTGCAGCATCTTTATAGTCACATAATCAAAATTCGGATTTTGGCAACTGGTGCATATTTATGACAGTTGCTGTGTCCCTGGGTCAGGTAATCACTTTTTGCGATCTTCTGACCAGCGAAGTCAATGAGGAAGCCAGATTCTCTTAACAACCGGGTTACTAACTTAACAACTACAGTGATTCACTTAATAAGCCTGTAGTACAATGGACTAAAGCACTGTTATTAACAACTGCTGCTTGCAATTACTGCAAGTTCAAATCTCACCAGGCTCAAGGTTGACTCAGCCTTCCATCCTTTCAAAGGTAGATGAAATGAGGACCCAGATTGTGGGGGCAATAAGCTGACTTTGTATAAATATACAAAAGTATGAAGGCTATTGCTTAACGCATTGTAAGCCACCCTGAGTCTCCGGAGAAGGGCGGCATATAAATCAAATTTAAAAAAAACAAAAACCTGTGACAAGAAACATCATAAAATGGGGCAAAACTCACTTAACAAATGTCTCACTTAACAATAGAAATGTTGGGCTCAATTGTGATAGTAAGTCAAGAACTACCTGTATTTCATGTACTTATATAGCAATAGCACTTAGACTTATATACTGCTTTACAGTGCTTTATAGCCCTCTCTAAGCGGTTTACAGAGTCAGCATATTTGCCCCCAACAATCTGAGTCCTCATTTTACCCACCTCAGAAGGATGGAAAGCTCAGTCAATCTTGAGCCTGGTGAGATTTGAACTGTCAAATTGCAGGCAGGTGGCAGGCAGCAGAAATAGCCTGCAGTACTGCACTGTGCCACCGTGGCTCATATATCCCAATAATCCCACTATTCCATTATTCCATTTGGACCAGTTTGGATCCTGTTACCCATCAAATTTCACATGGCTAGCCAGACACATCTGAGCATTCACTCAAGACTTGATCATTGTCCTGCTTATTTGGGGACTGTGAAAACAGGACCTTATCAAGCATGGAGTATGTCTACCTTAGCTCAGTTCCGTACCAATTGCTTGGCCTATTTGCTAGACCTGTCCCAACACTGGAAAAAGCTGAATGACTTGATCCTAAAAGAATGATGCAAGATGCTCACAAGAAATTATTGTTCCATCTTCCCATTCCAACATCTGGATAAAAGAAATCCCTCACAATAAAAAAAAAAAAAAAGAATGTCAGCCTGCTCTGTTGCACACAAGTGTGTAAGGGAAGAGTATCACTTGTTCCCTCGCATGCTTACTCCCATGGATTCCCATACAGAGGTGTAAGCACCCTTCACTGCCTTAATACAATGGCATAGAAATTCAAATGGGCCTCATTCCATGCTTGGTCAGATCCCTCTCAAGAGTTCCTTCACTTGTGCTATAGCAGACAGCCTGTTTGCTTCATTGCTCTCAAGTCACTAGTAAACCAAAGGGCTGATTTATCTCTGTGAGAGAAAGAAAGCACTTAGGAGTACTAATATCAACTTCCTAGGCTGCCTCCATATGCAACAAATCAATGAGGTTTTTAACAGTATTGCTAAGAGTATCTCCAGAAGTTCATTAAGGAAACTACCTGGATCCATTTGGTCCCTGGGTCAAACCTATTAATCAGTCCTCCCTCCTGGTAAAAGTGTGTATAAACACTAATTTAAAACTGACCAAGGAGTGACTGATACATTACAAGAAGGTCACACAAGCTATTTCCACATTCAAATCTTCAGCTAAGCCAAAGAAAATACAAGGTTCAACCATGCTGCAGAAGTGGGTCTCTATACCACCTTATCAGACTTCTCTCCTTCTCTAAAATAGACTAGGAACATTTAATCCAAAAGGGGGGGAGGAATCTAAGAGCTTTGATTGATAATATTTATTAAAGAGAAAGATGAGACACAACACAAGAATTCTAGCTAATATTCCATTTTACCGGATAAGAATTCTGCAGCCAGAATTGTATTTGCACAACAATGGAAAAGTGAAGAGATTCTCTACAGATGAAAATGTGAGTGAAAAATATTAGAATGTGCAGAAATTGATAGATTAACCCTTACAATTAAGGAAAAGAAAGAAACAGAATACTTTTTGACTTTGGACTTATTTTATCAATGGCTAGCTGCAGTGGTGGAATTCAATTTTTTTTACTACTGGTTCTGTTGGCTCTACTGGCTAGAAATTCTGAGAGTTGCAGTCCAAATGTATCGAGAAGATGCCATGTTGGGGAAGAATGCTGTGGCATATTTACATTCCATGAACAAAACACGAATATATATTTCATATATATTCCAGTACCAGTTTTATTTCTTATAGCTTATTAATAATCAATAACTACAATAAGAAAAACATAGGGCCTAGGATAGGAGACTGTTCATCCAGATAGGAGAGTGTGTTCATCCAGAAATAGTAAAGCACAGTGCTTAGCTCCCATTGCTTCCTTGTCACACCTACTTGCTGTGAGACTGTAGAACAGAGGTCTTCAAACCTGGCAGCTTTAAGACTTGTGGACTTCAACTCCTAGCTGGCTGGAGAATTCTGGGAGTTGAAGTCCACAAGTCTTAAAGCTGCCAAGTTTGAAGACCTCTGCTATAGAACCTAACTAACAACTCAATTCCATTCAAGAATAGAGTCATGTGAACTGATTGCTCATGTAAATAAGACTAATAAAGATCTAATTTATAACTCTGAACAAGAATGTATTGAAGTCATTCTATTTCTTCAGATATTCAGATATAACATAAAGAGGTTTATATTAATATTGTTCCACAGGAACAATACAAGACAATTTTTCCTATTGGCAACCTTCTATTAAGCCTCACCCTCAGTCCAAAACATTCACTTCTTCATCACAGATGACTATGAAGATCCTCAGTCATCCAAGTCATGGTTGTCCCAAAGCTACTTTTTCAAACGGCAACTGGACTTTGTTTTACCTTGAAGACATTTCTCTTCTCATCAAAGAAGCTTCTTCAGAACTGAATAAGGTTCTTGAATGAGAAGCGAAACTCTTCAAGGAAAAACAAAGTCCAGTTGCCTTTTTTTTTTTTTATTGAAAAAGTTTTCAAATACAAGTTTTTCCCCCTTTTCCCCCCCCCCTCTTCCCTAACCCACCCTTTCCACCCAACCCCCCCTGTGACTTCTTCACAACAATAGGCTATTTCATAACTAGTTACATACATAATATCTTCCCTTTCCCTTAATCCCTTCTCGGAATACTGACCCTTAACTTGTTAATCTTATAACTCCCATTTTTATGGTAATCTGCCCTTTTTCTCCTCCCCTAAACTTATTGAGTATTATTACAAATTAACCTTTAATCTTTTATATATATTAATATAACATTTTAAATCGGCCTTCTCCCTGCAACCAAATTTATTCAATTCTGTCCACTTCCTCCACTCCTCTAAATATATGACTTGAAATCAGACAATACAATTCTAAATATAATCCACTACCCACTTTACTAAAATATACACATATCTATATATGCATCCCATTTTATAACAATCAGTAAACTAACCTATTTCAACCCTTCAATTCCTAGAAAATCATGCAGTACAATTCTAAATATAATCAACTGCCCACATTACTAAGATATACACATATCTATATATGCATTTCATTATGTAAAAAGAGAAAAGACAATAACTTTAAGTTTATGATCCATATAATATCTTCTTTGATGTCTTTCCACTAGATTGTTAAATCCATCACCCATAATAGGGTAAAATAACATGCTGGTGCAACAGTTTGTTCAAAATCTTCAGTCATCTTCTGCCCCCATCAGTAGTAGATATCCTCACACCTGTATAAAAGTAAAAACAACCACCCGAGTGACATTATAATTATGAATATATCCGTATGGTTATAGTTGTGGTATTCATCAGGATTGTTAATTCCCATCATCCTACTGAGTAACATCCAGATCTTCTGCATGCCCCGGCAAAACTCTCCTGCCTTATAACTCAAAGTAGTTATAATATATTTCCAAGAGAAAAAAAAGGTAAATAAGAAAAAATTAGATAATTCAAATCCAACAAAGTGAGGCTCTTTCCACATCCCAAAATCATGGCCTTGCAGAGATCTGCCACAATCCTCAGGATAGTATCAGACAATTGTTCGCCGCCACTATCTTTTCTAATATTCATTCATTTTTTAAAGCGCCTGGCTTCACTGTTGCTTAGTTTAGAAATTGCTGTTTCTATAAGATCTGTTTCTTTTCTTTTTCTTTTTCGGGTTGAATTTCCATCCTCTTTTCTTGCCTACCAATTGTATATCTGCTGGTTGATTTTCATTCTGCTTTGTGGATTGTTCTTGTTGGGTTAATTTTATCATCTCATCTTTCTTCTCCATCACTTGTATATCAACTGATTGATTTGCGCACTTGTCTGTGACTTGATGATTCATCACCTTGGGTTCGGATGACACTGCTCTCTTATTTATAAACAGTCCAGCTGGGGTCTCCAGGGAGTCCAAAAACAATTTATCCATCACAGCCTCTGTAATTTGATGTTTTCCTTTTATTTCCAACTCCTTTTGCTTATCCTGTATTATGCCTAAAGGTGTTAAATTCATTTTTAGAATTTTTTGATAAAAATCTTCCGCTTTTTCAACAGTGTGCAATTGATATCTTACGCCTTGATATCTCAATATTAAACCAACTGGGATGTCCCACCTGAATAGGATATTTCTTTTTTTTAATTCAGTCACTAAAAAGCCAAATTTCTTCCTCTCCATTAACATCTTGGGCGGGAGCTCCTTGAAAATCCAAATCTTTCTTCCATGAAATTGCAAATTGGAATTAAAAGAGTTCTGCACAATATTATTCCTAATTTCTTTATCTGTAAAATAGATCACCACATCTCTAGGCAATTGCCTTTGCTTTGCCCACCAGGAGTTTATTCTATAAGTTCTATCAATCCTGCAATACACTTCATCAGGTTGAACCTTTAAGATCCCAGCCAGAATTTCAGAAGATACTTTCCTTAAATCATCTCTATTATTTTCCTGCAGACCTCTCAGTCTAATTGCATATTCTGTAAAATTATATTGAGTCATTAAAACTTCTCTTTCAATCCTCTGTTGTACATTTTCCTCATTACCAATCTTTTGGTCAGTCTCCATTTTAGATTTGTCTTCCAAGCTATTATCCTGAATGTTTATCAAATCCTTTTTAATTTTTTGAGTCATGTCATCCAAATTCTCCTCGATTTCCTTCATTTTAGTCTCTAATAATTCAGTCTTTGCCTCCACCCGAATCAGAAAGCCTGATAAACCATTAGCAGCTTTTGAAATCTTTTTATTCAAGAAGTCAGACTTTGATTTCACCAATTCACCAATTTCTTTAATTTCCTGCTTAAATTTTTCAAGTTGCTGATTCTCAATCTCATCCCTTCTTACAATCTCTTCAAGGATAAATTCTAATATATTAAAATCGGGTTTCTGACACTGAAGAGTTGAAATTTGTTGGCGCAATTTCTTAAGGGGGGAAATCCCCCCCCCGTTTGTCCAGCTGTGTAAGTCCTGATGCCATTTCCCACACAGACAAGATTTAGCAAAAATGAGAGAAGAAATAGAAAACAAAAAGACTTTCCCTCATTAAAAAAAACTTCTGAGCAGCACAGGAGCGAGGTTTCCTCTAGAAATGTAGCCAGTGATATTTATTCCGCTACATTGTAATAATGATAAACGGAAGGACTTTCCCTTTTAGCCCTTCTCCAGCCACAGCAGACGCCATTTTAGAAGGCTCTTTTTCCCTCTTTTCCTCTGCTCTTTTCTTTTAAATAGTTTTTGAAAGGGTGAGATACTTGCGGTTCAGTATTAAGGGTCCAGTTCTTCATTTCTTTAATTATTCTTTTAGATTCACAGGCTTGCTCTTGACGCCTGGCTCTGCATAGGCAGAGGTCTCCCAAAGCCCGGAGCAGCGGCAGGGGATATGGGGCTTCTCATCCGCTCCGTCCCAAAAGTTAAAAAAAAAACTTTTGGGACTCTGCGGAGAGTTCTACCCACCCCTGCCGGCTCTATCTCCGTTTCCTCTTGGAAACGGAGTTTTTTCGAGCCGCCATCCGCTGTAACGGCGGCTCTATACAGGCAGAGGGAGCTGACGATCCCAGAGGAACGTCTGGCGGCGGCCAGCAGCAAACCGGAAGCCTAGTCCAGTTGCCTTTTGAAGAAGCACTTTTGGGTCTTCGTCATAGAATTTTAGTATGGCAGGAATGCAAATGATGACCCCATGTGACCTCCAAGATGATGACATATTTTATCAGATCTAGAAACTAGACTGAATAGATGTATTTGCTCAATTAGTAAAGCTCAGTTGATGATAAGCTTGGTTAGATATTTTTTCGTGGCTTACCTAATTTATTTTTTATTTTTATAACTGTCATAGACCAGCAAATGTAGCTTAACTAGTTATGTGAGCCCACATCATTTGTGTATCATACATGGTATAAACGCAGAAAATGGGCTACTTCAGAACTAGGTTACATTGTATGGACATACAGTAGATGCCATGTCAATAGAGTTTTTTTTAAAAAAGTTTTTTGTCAACAAACAACTGAACTTTCCTCCATGACAAGCAATAAAGAATCTCCTGAACTCTGTCAGCTGCTGATATATCTATTAATAGCCACCTATTAATTACATACAGTAATTGTATGAAAATGGATGCTAGACTTGTTCGGTTTTGCACTGAAAAAAATCATATGAATCAGCCTTCAGGCCAGTAACCCAATTTCATTGCATCTTCCCCATTTATCCCCTAACTAACCATTCAAATATTTTACCTAGACTGGAGCAAAACCATAGAATACAATGCCACTCTATTTTGATCATCTGAGTCAACAAACTGAATATGCCTCTTGGCTTACCAAAGCTTCTTCATACTGAACCCTTAGAAAACATTTCTAAAACATGCCATGATCTTTGGATCAGAATCCATGCAGTAAACCCAATATTGGATAAAGCCGAGGTGGCACAGTGGTTAGAGTGCAACACTGCAGGCTACTTCAGCTGACTGCTAGCTGCAGTTCGGCAGTTCAAATCTCACCAGCTCAAGGTTGACTCAGCCTTCCATCCTTCCAAGGTTGGTAAAATGAGGACCCAGACTGTTGGGGGCTGTATGCTGACTCTATAAACTGCTTAGAGAGGGCTGCAAAGCACTGTGAAGCGGTATATGTCTTATTGCTATTGCTATTGTCCCAGGAACCAGGAGGATCGCTGGTGGATGTGGTTTATATTTTATACATACCACTTTGTCAGTTTACAAAAGAAGATGAAAATCCTTCATGCCACATTGAAAAGGCTGGATCTTCATTGATTTCCTTTAATTTCTTTTTTAAACACAAGTGTTTATTCAGTTGGGGAGGCTTTAAAAAAAAATTAAACCTATGGCTCTTACATAGGTATGTAATGGGATGAAAATGTTTCAGAGCAGAAATTTACTTTCCAGAATAAAAGATTTGGAGGATAAAAATACAGCCATGCACACAAACCTACCCAGGATAGATTTTTGTCAGCTGATGCATGTTACCTGCAGTTTTTTTTATTTCATTAGGTTAAATGCTATTAATCTGGGTATATGATTTCAACAGTGAAGAGGTGGAATTTGTCATCTGGTAAAGGAAAACATTATTTTTAAAAGAATGAAAGATTAATGTTTCACCGCGGACTCCTTAAAACCTTACACAGCAACAGCACCAAAATATTAATCCAACTCTGATGGGTTTTGCATAAGGCTCATAATTAAACATTTTCCTTTTCAATACTTTATAGAATCCCCATCTGTTTTTAATGGCATCATTTTGATGTTTTTTTTAACAAAACAACAAAAAAAAAAGAGATCATTCTGGCAGCCTGTGCCTGAAGCTTTATTTTTATTTTTATTTTTTTGCTCCTAATGACTTCTACGACAGAGCCCTCATTGTACCAAGGTTTGACTGAAAAGTTTTGGAAACAAGGCACTATGAACTGTATTGTTTCTTTCTGTACATTCTACAGGATTGGTAAACATCTCTCCCTTTTTACATGGATGCATAAAGCAATGAACTCCTACAATAGCCTCTCCTTGATAGGTTTCCATCCATTTCTTCTTGTCCTGCCCTCTCCAAAGTACATGGCGGCACAACAAGAATTAATGGATGGCAACTTATCAAGGAGAGATCCAGTCTAGAACTAGTGAGAACTATTAATCAGGGGAACAACTTGCTTCCAGAAGTTACAGGTGTTCCATCACTGGAGGACTTCAAGAAGAGACTGGACAGCCATTTGTCCAGAATGATATAGGGCCGTGATGGCGAACCTATGGCACGCAGTGTCCTTTCTGATGGCATGCGAGCCGTCGCCCCAGTTCAGCTCCTCTGCGCATGCGTGCACACCTCGCACCTGCCAGCTGGTCTTCGGATTTCTGCCATGCATGCGCAGGGGAGCAGGGCACATGTGTGTAAGCATGTAGGGGGCGGACGCATGCGGGGGCCCTTACAGGCATTGCATTTGCGTGCGCGTGCTTTGGGCACTCAGTTCGGAAAAGGTTAGCCATCACTGATATAGGGTCTCCTGCTTAGAGGGGATTGGACTAGAAGACCTCCAAGGTTCTTTCCAGGTCTGATAATCTGTTATTCGGTTATTCTGAAATGGGTAGGTTTAGCAAAGGACTGTCTATGGAGATTCTCAGTCATCCAGGTTATGGCTGTCCCAAAGGTAGGATAGCAAAGGACTATTTTCCCACAACTTATCAAATTCCCTTCCTTGTTGGTGCTATTGCAGTTGAGGTCTTTTTCTTTAGCATCACAAGACAACATTGTGGTTACTAAGAGATTGGTTTGCTAGAAGTGCAAATTCGTGGTGGAATTCTCATTCTTAATAATAATAAAAGAAATATTCCTTCATGATATTTTACCATCCCACTCTTTCACTGGAGGCTTTGGCTTACCACACATAGTTTTGTCTCCCCCATTTTATCCTCATAACAGTCCTCTTGAGGTAAGTTCAGCTGGAGGTAATGATACTCCAAGGTCATCCAGTCAGCTTTATGAATGAGTGAGGATTCAAAATCAAAACTCCTTGGCTGAAGTCCAACGTTCTAAACAATATGTTACAGCGGCTTGAGAGCTTCTGGCTTCCAGAATGCATTCATCCCACCAACTGAAACACAGAGCTTGTGGAATTGTTCACAGTGATGGGGCAGACTCCCCCAGTCCAATTTGTAACTAATCCATTAAAATTGGATTAATGAACCAGACACCTGCATATCTGATCATTAATCTTGATTTTTTCCAAATTAATTACTTTTTTTTTTTTTTGCTTCTTAGTAAAGGAAGAGAAGGAGAATAATATTCATGCCAGGAAGGGCATTTGTGTACAACAAAAAGTGATGACTGCTGCACATGTAAGTAGTTGAGCATCATGGCAAAAAAAGTGACTCCATAGTATCCTTCTGCCCTACATGGAAACCCATCTGACATTCCTTTCTAGAAAGTACCACGAACATGGAAGACACAGAGTGAAGGAAACCCAGGAAGCTTATGGAGGTTGTGTTCCATAAGCCATTTTACTCCTCTTTTAAAATCTGTATCATCTCTGATTCAAAAATGAAGCTATAAAATAGTGGTGTCTCTTCCCAAAAAGAGCAAAAAATCCAGAGCCACTTATCTAGAATTTTTTTCTTTTAATAAAAAAAAAAACTGCTGAGGACTGAATTAGTCTCTATAGTTTTCAGAAGAGATTTGCCCTTACCTGCTCCATGGCCAACTCGCCATGGCCAACTTGATGTGGCCAACTCGCTGTGGGACAACTCACCATGACCAACTCACCCTGGAACAAGAGTTACACTAATATCAAGGAAATGGTGGAATAGGATATTTAAAGAAAGGATGGGAGAAAATGAAATGGGAATGACAAAAATTAAAATAATCTTATAGTTATTTTAAGTCCTTAAATTGAATTGTTGAATTGTCCCACAGCAAGTTGTCCCATGGTGAGTTGACCATAGTGAGTTGTCTTGTGACAAGTTGGCCATGGAGAGTTGACTGGCCCGAGTTGACCAAGGCAAGTTGGCCCTGGAGAATTGACTGCAGCAAGTTGTTCCATTCCATTCAGAGAGAGTGATTAGCCAAAGATCACATAGACTTCCTGCCTAAAGCAACACTAGAACTCAAGTCTCCTCATTTGTAGTCAGGTGCCCTAACTGGCTCTCTAGCCAAAATTAGGATTACAATAAGTGATATTTTCCCTATATTTTCCATTGTTCTTCATACTATGTATAAACCAAACCTGTTTACAATTTTGCTAGCAAGAAGAATTAGGTCACAAATTTAAGGCATCTACACTTATAGTGATCATAAATATAAGTAGGATTCACATACCACACTAAGTCATGGTTTGTTTTAACCATGGATTATTGAACAAGTGAGCATAGGCTATATCACAAACGACACTATGTACCTTTAGCATGATGTTTGAACTCACTCATGGAAGATTTAGCTTCACAATACCTATCCAAGCCTTGTATTTTCAGTAGCACAGAACTGTTTGTTTGTTTATTTGTTTGTTTATCATATTTCTAATTTCCCCATCTCCCTCAGACAGGGGCTTAGCTTATAGAATGCCAGCCTATATAACCAGGGGCATCACACCATTTTAGGGCATTCTGCCTAATAAGATCTAATAATCAGGAAATAAGACAAGAAGTTTATTGGTATTCTCTAAAGAAAAACACTGAAAATTCGCAAGTCTATCCACATACAATTAAATCCTGTGCCTCTTTAACGATTAAACTATATAATCATATCCTTTGCATGTATTTGTGTTAGAGTGACTACATTAAACTGAAATAAAACACTGCCCTTGAAGTGTTCTTCCTATCTTGTATTCAAAGAAATTGATTCCAGTAGTGTGGTAAGATCAGTAGGGTGCCTCAATATTTCTGCAAACTAGACTTCAATTTGGAGCTCCCAGGTGTTCAGTCCATAAAACAGAACTAATGAACGGATATGGTTACATTGTAGTGAATGGCAGTAGTTATCAGTGCTGTTCCATTATGCTGATATGAAGCAGAACAAGTAAACTTGATCATGCTAACATATACAGTCTGTAGACCAAAGCAATGCTATCCATGTTTGCTTAAAGGTAAAGCAAGAGGATTTGCTTATTTTATTTTGCTTAGTTATTATAAGCTGCTTTGGACAGATGGCTTCAAAAGAATTAAAATTATAGAGAACGAAAAATGCAAAGCCAGACTACAGAACAACACAGGGTAGATGGTATTCCTTGAGTGCCATGGCTTATCATTTGATCATTTTGCACCCTCCTAGAGGCTTACAATAAAAGCAATTTACACACCTTTGAAATAAAACAGATACAAATAATGACACAAAAACAATACCATTTAAACGAAGCATGAAAGCACTCACTAGATAAACAAAATAAGCTGAACTGATAGACATGTCTGGCTAAACTATGAGGGTTTGGGGAATCAAATTCCATATTCCTGAAACCGATCTTGCAGCATCTGTAACTTCAAGTGGCAACTGCTGCACATCTCAACTATCCTTTCTGCTCTGTAACAACATACAAAAGAGAGAGAGGGGGAGGTGATCGTTGTACCCGTGTGACAAAAAGAACAAAGAATGATTATTAGTTTGTTTAAACTAGTCTCATTTATATGATCCTAATGAATGAGCCATTCAAGATCTCTAGCACCAAAGAAATGTCATCAAGGGCTGCCATTCAAATCAATTTTCTCACTGGTGATAACCTATTCCTTCTGCTGCCAGCAACTAAGTATTATCCAAAACAGAAACATTCATACATCTTTAAAATAGTGCCTATATATTCTAAGTCCTTGTTTCACATTTGTAATTGGGGCTGGCAACTCCTTCGCTAAATGATGCAGGTGTAATGTGTGACATCGCATGACCATATTGAGTTATAACAGCAGTTCTGGCAGTTCCAGTCATGGTTGTTAGTCAAATCTGCCTGGTTGCAATGTCCCATGGTTCCGTGATCACTATTTGCAACCGCCTGCTGGTTTCCCCATTACTTCGCTTGTCAGAAGCAAGCAATGACTGTGGATACTGCAACAGGCCATAACAATAGGATCCGTATAAGTCCCCTACATTCAGTGTCAACATAACTTTGAATGGTCGCTGAACAAGTGGTCACTGAACAAGGAACCTGTGTAAAAAGGGTCCTGTCAAATATGAACTTAATGCATATTCCAATCAATTTTTTAAAAATTATTTTAAAAAATGAAAATTGTCCCAGAATGGATTTAGAGCATGATGGGAAAGAAAAAGAATCTTTTAACACTTTGCATCCTCTGTTTCTCCATTTCGAATTCCCAACCCTTCAGAGAAAGGAAAAACACATCTACTGGCTAGATATTGCATTTCTACTTTCAACAGTAGAAAAGAGTAACACCAGGTTTTATTCCTTATTATCTCAGCTGTATCTTACCCTCTATCCCCCTGTAGTTTCATGCCATTTTAAAAAAGCAAGTGGATTTTGTTTTATATTTATATTAATAACATAGTTACCCCATAATGTTCCACATGACATGACACATGTTTGAAAGTCTTTATTTTCTGTTACAAAACTGTTTGTATTTCAGGATCTGGAAAATGACTTTTCTCGGTCCTAGTAGTTTTGGGCTCAGCAGGTGGCAACATCTAGTTGACCTTATCTGGGCTTGAAAGTTAAACAAGGTGAGCTTGGTTATACCAGAATAGGAGACTGCCACAAAGTCCAAAAGCATCCCAGAAGAAATGTCTATGGAGATTCTAAGTCATCCAGGTCATGGTTGTCCCAAAGGTGCTTTTTCAAGAGGCAACTGGATTTTCTGTTTTTTCTTTGAAGACGTTTCACTTCTTGGATGAGAAGCAAAACGTCTTCAAAGAAAAATCAGAAAATCCAGTTGCCTCTTGAAAAAGCACCTTTGGGAATCCCAGAAGAAAGTGGAATGGCAAACTAGTTCCATATTACACCCAGAAACTTTGCATGGATGAACCCGTGAAATGAACAGGACTCAAACTTTGACTTGAAAGAGATTACTTGAGAGCATCTTTTTGAGGACTAGGTGTTCCCAGACTTCTCTACCAAACTCTACCAAAGTTAACTTCCTGTTTTTCTTCTGCCAGTACTCAAAATCCTATATTAAAATGCAATGTCATGAAATGTTCCCGTGCAATATTTCTCAACCTTGACAACTTTAAGATATGTGGACTTCAAAATACTCACTAGAGAATTCTAGGAGTTGAAGCCCGCATATCTTAACGTTGCCACGGTTGAGAAAGACTGGAGTAGCACAACATTATGGAAAGGCTGAGAATGTAGTCTAGAATAGTGGGAGTTGTTGTCCTATAACATATTTGAAGGACACCAGGTTGGGGAAAGTAATTATTCCAGGTTTTTTCTTAGACCCAGGCATGTTCACAGCTCATACCTTTGAGACATAAAGCTAAGTGTAAAAATAACCAAGGAGACCTACCTCAGCTATGTGTATTTTCTGAGATGATCACATTTCTCATTAAAAAAAGAAACCTGGAAAGTCAGCCATTTTGTCTTTTTTTAGTTTAAGCAGCTGTGTTCACAAACCTACCTGCACCTTCCTGTTTTGATTATTGTAATTCTTTGTTTATTGGCCTTCCAGGTCACTCATAAACAAGAACATATGGTCCAAAGCTCTGCTTACCAGGGTTCTCCTACCAGATTATGTTGTGATCAAATTCAGTGCCCTGTTTTAAATCAATTGGATTTGGCATTGTGTCAGACAATGTGTTACTTTTTAAAACAGCTATGCTTGCTTTTTAAGATGTTTTCACTTTGCCTCTGGCTCCATAGTTTAGTCAAAGAAACTTTCACCAACTTCAGTGTATTTAATATTTGTCTGACAGTAGCTTGTTATGAACTGCCCCAACCTCGTCACCACCTCCTCCCATCCCCAATTTTCATTTTTTTTCCCCTAAGTCAAAAAGTTCTCCTGGGAAGTTTTTCAGAATTCCCTTTTTCATTGAAAGCTACCATAACTCTAAAAGTAGTTTTCAAGGCCACTTAAGAGACTTGTTATCTTTAGCTAAACATCTGTATTTACATATGGATGGATGCTAAATCTTTTGCCAAAAATAGATCATTGTACAACTGGCAGTATTGTATTATAGAAGCATGCTTTGGCCAATTAGGGTTAGAAATGGCAACAGCTTATATAATGCAGCCATTGTAAAGAATTCCCAGAGGGGAGCAGGAAAACATACAATGATTGAGTCACTCTGGACCCCAAATGCATTGAAATCCTTCCAAAAGGTAAAATATTAGAAATATTTTTAAAAAGAAAAAAGAAAGAAAGAGAAATGTTTAGCAGTTAAACACTGGCGTACTGTAACCAACTTTTTTTTTCTGGCCACAGTTGTTTCTGTTGTGTGCTTGGCACCACAGCCAAAATTTTCCAAGAGGAAAAGAGAAAAAGATTATTTTCACTCTAGGTACCACTCCTATTTGAGGCAATAACATCATAATGGAAGAATAATCATTTCAAACAATCCTTTGGAGATTGTACAGGCTACAGCCAAGGAGGAAAGGGGCCAATTTCACTGTTTTCCTAAACTACATCATTGCATTTTGCCTATTATACATAAGAGAGGCATCACTCTGGGCTGGTTAAAGAGAAGTGTTAATGTGTAAGGACTTCACTTTGGGGAAATCAAAGATCTGGTCTATTCTTCCAAAGTGTGTTAGCTCAACCATTAAGTTAAAGAGTCAAACATGTATATTCATTCCAAAGATGCTTTGTCTTCAGTCTGCAGCCATAGCATCAATTGAGAAACTTTCTTCATAGCTTAGTAAACTTTGTCATTATATTTCTTGTGGGCTAGAAACGTTTTGCCTATAGCAGTTAGCCAGTGATAGCTTCCATCAACAAATAAGGAATATATACTGCTCAAAAAAATAAAGAGAACACAAGCAGAAGACATCTGAGATCTGAATGAATGAAATAGCCTTATTAAATACTTTGTTCTTTACATACAGTAGTTTATACACTGCTCAAACAACTAAAGGGAACACAAAACTACTGTATGTAAAGAACAAAGTATTTAATAAGGCTATTTCATTCATTCAGATCTCGGATGTCTTCTGCTTGTGTTCCCTTTATTTTTTTGAGCAGTGCATATCTCTATGCAGATTCTTAATCATCCAGGACATGGTTGTCCCAAAGTTGCCTTTTTTTTTCTTTCCAAAGATAACTGGACTTTGTTTTTCCTTGAAGAGGTTTTGCTTCTCAGACAAGAAGCTTCTTCAGTTCTGGCTGAATGGTGGAGGATGGCAGAATTTCAGTTCCAGTACTATCTATCTATCTGATCTATCTATCATCTGTCTATCTATCTATCTATCTATCTATCTTCTATCTATTATCATCTATCTATCTTTCAATCATCTATCTATCTATCTATCTATCTATCTATCTATCTATCTATCTATCTATCTATTTATCTATCTACCCAAAAGGTAAATCATGACATTTCTTTTCCAAACAATTGTTGAGACAGTTTAATCAAACTGCTGTTTCTCATACTGCTAATAATTTGTACTTATTTTAATGGGTATGATAAACTTTAAATTGTTATTCTCTATTTATTCCTTTAGAACTTGTTCTTAAAAAGCTCCAAAAGAAAATAATAAAATAGTTCAAGCTTAAATACTGAAGAATGACTGCAGTTATAATTGGGGAGGAGAACAGTACTTCAATTATCAGATATTTTGAAAACACTGACTAGAAGTAAAGACAACAATGATGCCTTAATCTGAGGAGGGAAAATGGGCAGCCCAGTCTTTCTCTACTTCCTGTAATCTGTTTTATTGCAACAATTGCTGTGAAAACATTCAAACAATGAGGTCTTAATAATTGTGGATCTCTCTATGGAATGACAAGTTGGCAAGTGGACTTCTAAATTTCAGATATTCAGAAGAGGGGTGTGGGTGAAAAAAACCCTCCCTTATCCACCCAATATTTCAGACACATGTCAACTGTTGTTATCATTACTGATCTACTCTTAGAAATAGAGTCCCTTGCTGGAAAGCTGAGAGCAAGCCAAGCCAAATAAACCAAGCAAAACCCATAATTGTACACTGACAAGCTGGGTTGCACAGGACAGCACATAATGGGAGTTTATGTGCATACGCACACACGCTCGTTCAAACACACACACACACACACACACACACTCAAAATGCAGAGCCTTCCTCTTAAACCCCAAAGCAAGACAGCACTAAGCAAACTCGTCTGAATCACAGCAGAGAATTCTGCCCAAGTATGTTTAAGGTCACTGTATTAAAATAAAATACATGCAGATATTTCAAGATGCTTTAGAACAGGATAGGCAACCTCCAGTTACTGAGCTGAACTAAGACTCCCACCAGCCCTGGCCAGCCTGATCAGGAGTGAGGATGGTGAAAGATGCAGTTTAGCAACATTCAATTCAGTGTACAGGTAGTCCTTGACTTACAAGCAGTCATTTAATGACCAAAATCACAGTGGACCTCCTCAAGATACTTACAACCTGGTTCTGAAGTTCCAGTAGACAACCTTGTGGTCATCAACCTACATTTGCAACGTTCTGTGGTCACATGATCGCATTTTATGACGTTCCCCGAAAAGTAGCATTGACAAAACGAGCCCATAGAGAACAATTGGCCTGCTTAACAAACGCCACATTCAAAACAGTCATAAAATGGAGTCGGTCACATGGGTGACCTGCTTTACAACCATCATGAATTACCATGATAATGGGCAGGTTCCATTACAGTCATAAGTCAAGGGCTACCTGTATTAGACAATGAATATGAAGACATCTTATATGGAGGAGGAGGAGGAGGAGGAGGAGGAGGAGGAGGAGGAGGAGGAGGAGGAGGAGGAGGAGAAGGAGAAGGAGGAGAAGGAGAAGGAGAAGGAGAAGGAGAAGAAGAAGAAGAAGAAGAAGAAGAAGAAGAAGAAGAGCTACCTGTAATAGACAATGGATATGAAGACATCTTGTATGGAGGAGGAGGAGGAAGAGAGAAAGAAGAAGAAGAAGAAGAAGAAGAAGAAGAAGAAGAAGAAGAAGAAGAAGAAGAAGAAGAAGAAGAAGAAGAAGAAGAAGAAGAAGGGCTACCTGTAATAGACAATGAATATGAAGACATCTTGTATGAAGGAGGAGGAGGAGGAGGAGGAGGAGGAGGAGGAGGAGAAAGAAGAAGAAGAAGAAGAAGAAGAAGAAGAAGAAGAAGAAGAAGAAGAAGAAGAAGAAGAAGAGCTACCTGTAATAGACAATGGATATGAAGACATCTTGTATGGAGGAGGAGGAGGAAGAGAAAGAAGAAGAAGAAGAAGAAGAAGAAGAAGAAGAAGAAGAAGAAGAAGAAGAAGGAGAAGAAGAAGAAGGGCTACCTGTAATAGACAATGAATATGAAGACATCTTGTATGAAGGAGGAGGAGGAGGAGGAGGAGGAGGAGGAGGAGGAGGAGGAGAAAGAAGAGAAGAAGAAGAAGAAGAAGAAGAAGAAGAAGAAGAAGGAAGAAGAAGAAGAAGAAGAAGAAGAAGGGCTACCTGTAATAGACAATGAATATGAAGACATCTTGTATGAAGGAGGAGGAGGAAGGAGGGAGGAGGAGGAGGAAGAGAAAGAAGAAGAAGAAGAAGAAGAAGAAGAAGAAGAA
>JAKOOJ010000005.1:19848858-20151358 GCA_022577455.1 Arizona elegans | reverse complement strand
GTGCTACCTGTAATAGACAATGGATATGAAGACATCTTGTATGAAGGAGGAGGAGAAGGAGGAGGAGGTAGGAGGAGGAAAAGAAGAAGAATAAGAATAGATAAAGAATAAGAAGGAGGAAGAGGAGGAGGAGGAGGAGAAAGAAGGAGGAAGGAGAAGGAGAAGAAGAAGAAGAAGAAGAAGAAGAAGAAGAAGAAGAAGAAGAAGAAGAAGAAGAAGAAGAAGGGCTACCTGTAATAGACAATGAATATGAAGACATCTTGTATGAAGGAGGAGGAGGAGGAGGAGAGAGGAGGAGGGAGGAGGAGAAGAGAGAGAAGAAGAAGAAGAAGAAGAAGAAGAAGAAGAAGAAGAAGAAGAAGAAGAAGAAGAAGAAGGGCTACCTGTAATAGACAATGAATATGAAGACATCTTGTATGAAGGAGGAGGAGGAGGAGGAGGAGGAGGAGGAGGAGGAGGAGGAGAAAGAAGAAGAAGAAGAAGAAGAAGAAGAAGAAGAGAAGAAGAAGAAGAAGAAGAAGAAGAAGAAGAAGAAGAAGAAGAAGAAGAAGAAGAAGGGCTACCTGTAATAGACAATGAATATGAAGACATCTTGTATGAAGGAGGGGGAGGAGGAGGAGGAGGAGGAGGAAGAGAAAGAAGAAGAAGAAGAAGAAGAAGAAGAAGAAGAAGAAGAAGAAGAAGGATAGAAGAAGAAGAGCTACCTGTAATAGACAATGGATATGAAGACATCTTGTATGGAGGAAGAGGAGGAAGAGAAAGAAGAAGAAGAAGAAGAAGAAGAAGAAGAAGAAGAAGAAGAAGAAGAGAAGAAGAAGAAGAAGAAGGGCTACCTGTAATAGACAATGAATATGAAGACATCTTGTATGAAGGAGGAGAGGAGGAGGAGGAGGAGGAGGAGGAGGAGGAGGAAAGAAGAAGAAGAAGAAGAAGAAGAAGAAGAAGAGAAGAAGAAGAAGAAGAAGAAGAAGAAGAAGAAGGGCTACCTGTAATAGACAATGAATATGAAGACATCTTGTATGAAGGAGGAGGAGGAGGAGGAGGAGGAGGAGGAGGAGGAGGAGGAGGAAGAGAAGAAGAAGAAGAAGAAGAAGAAGAAGAAGAAGAAGAAGAAGAAGAAAGAAGAAGAAGAAGAAGAAGTGCTACCTGTAATAGACAATGGATATGAAAGACATCTTGTATGAAGGAGGAGGAGAAGGAGGAGGAGGAGGAGGAGGAAGAAGAATAAGAATAAGAATAAGAATAAGAATAAGAGAGAGGAGGAGGAGGAGGAGGAGGAGAGGAGGAAGAGAAAGAAGAAGAAGAAGAAGAAGAAGAAGAAGAAGAAGAAGAAGAAGAAGAAGAAGAAGAAGAAGAAGAAGAAGAAGTGCTACCTGTAATAGACAATGGATATGAAAGACATCTTGTATGAAGGAGGAGGAGGAGGAGGAGGAGGAGGAGGAAGAAGAATAAGAATAAGAATAAGAAGGAGGAAGAGGAGGAGGAGGAGGAGGAGAAAGAAGAAGAAGAAGAAGAAGAAGAAGAAGAAGAAGAAGAAGAAGAAGAAGAAGAAGAAGAAGAAGAAGAAAGAAGAAGAAGAAGAAGAAGAAGACTTGAAAAGTGTTGCATATGATGGATCCTTTCTATAATTCAGGAAGACATCTGGTTAGGCTTCATCTTTTATCTACATCAAGCACATCAACATCCTAATGCTTATTACAAGGACCAGCATAAAAGTTATTGGCCACTGATATGACACAATTCTGGTACCTGCTCTACCTGTTGCTAGAAGATAATTTATAGACAGAAAGAGCATTTCCGCCCCCCCCCGTGATTGAAATTAAATATAAAGCTTCTGTATCTAAGTGATAGGAAACCACAGTTGTCCTGTGCCATGGAAGTATGGACGTGAGGTTTAGACGCACATGAACCATCCTCATATTTCTTGCAAAACTATGGGAAAATTGGAAGCCATTCTGCAGTCAAATAGCCAGAAATTGATCTCAAAGGGTAATTGTTTAAGTTATGGTTTTCAAAATAAGCTGTCTTTAGAATCTGTGGTTTTCGTTCACCTTAATCAACAATTTTTAGGTTTTAGTTTATCTGAAGTATGAATGTAAGGGGAAATTGGGGTTTGTCTTTGAATGTTTCAATCCCTTCCTTGCAACTATGCAAGAGAATAAAAGGGGGGCTTGGATTGTACAGTGTTGTAATTAGACTTTAAATTTGTCACCAAAACTCTGCTTCCAACTAATTATATTGCAGTCTATTCTGGCAGGCCTCACGATTGTGAATATTTCAGTTGTTCTTCATGACACGGATTATTCAGGTTGGCCTGATACTTGCGGTTGTAATGATATGTGGGAATAACCATGACAGGCAGGAGGAAGAATCTCAGCCTAGATAAAAGAAATCTGAATCCAAAGGAGGAGGAGAAATGGAAAAAGTGTCCAGAAAGATCCTGCTTAGTTTTTGGGGAGAGTAAAATTGATGGAGAAGAGAGGAACTTTCAGTCTTGTAAGATTCTCTTCTGTAACCTTACAATAAAAGTAGAATTAGTGTTCATTGTTTGGTTTCCTGGTATAGACTGCCTCAAAGGCTGACATCGATCTCACAAATCTGAAAATATCTCTCCCTTCATATTAATGTCAGGATCAGCACTGGGGAAAAGAGTGTTACATCTTTGCTTTGAAAGACATTTGCTAAGTTAATATTTGGCTTCTCTACTCTAAAAGTAGAGAATAAGAGCTTGAAACACACCCATTCATCCAGTGGTGAAATCCAAATTTTTTTACTACCTGTTCTGTGGGCGTGGCTTGGTGGGCATGGCTTGGTGGGTGTGGAAGTGGAAGGATACTGCAAAATCTCCATTTCCACCCAATTCCAGGGGAAGGATACTGCAAGATCCCCATTCCCTCCCCACTCCTGGGGAAAGGATATTGCAAAATCCCCATTCCCTCCCCACTCTGGAGCCAGCCAGAGGTGGTATTTGCTGGTTCTCCAAACTATTCAAAATTTCCACTACCGGTTCTCCAGAACCTGTCACAACCTGCTGGATTTCACCCCTGCATTCACCTTTATTCATCTGCTCTCATTTTAGAAATTAAACCTCAGGAATGTGTACTGGTTTCTATTTTAATTGCTCATAAGGCAACATACTGGGACAACATAAGGGCAGCATTTCAGTCTTGGATTTCCTGCTCCGATGTTGGCTTGCTCCATGTGTTAAGTCTTCTAAGAAGAGTCCTACTTTTCATGCACTCCTCTGAAATAACATACAGGTGCCAGCAGCTGCCATGGCTCAAATGGCAGCAAAAACATTCTGGCGTGTCCTGTACGATTGCCTCATGCATGAGCCATGACAGTCTATGGCTTGGGAACAATAAACAAAGTAAATGAGGTAAGGGAGATTGTTCTTCAAACCGGTGGGCTCCCAGAAAATAGCTGGGATCCAAAAATAAGATACTTGTTGACATGATGCCCATGAATTAGTTCCCCGAGCCAGGGATAATCCATCATTCTACTACTTCTTGTCTGCAAATTAACTCAATAATTTTTTGCCATAGGAGCACTGACCATGATTAATGATCGGCATAAGTATGCAACAGAATCCTGAGGATTCTGGGAGATGTAGTTTCAACACATCTGAAGGATGTCAGGCTGTGGAAGATCAAGTTATAACATTGCTTCAATCAGCCTTATTTGTTCCAGAGATCAGCAGGGATTTCAGACACCACCAACCTTGAACAATATAGCAAATAAATAAACAAATTCTCACATTTCAAACAATGATCATATCTCATGAGAGTTTGGTGATCTCAAGATCTCACAAAAGATCTTGCGACATTTCAGATTTAATTTAAGAAGTAGACTGTGCATACTGTTTAGGATCCACAGAAGTGGTTAATCCCTAATTTTGAAGCAGCTTCCCTAGGTTCGGAGTAGTAGCATTTCTCTACCCTAGAGCTGAGACCTTTTATCACTGGTTGCTAAAGACTGAATAATTGAACTAAATGCCTATCTATTTGGTATCTTCTTCAATTATACAGTTGTTTTATGCATTGTTTACAATCAGTTGAGAAATCCATTTTTTTTTAACTACCGGTTCTGTGGGTGTGGCTTGGTAGGTGTTGTGTGGCTTGGTGGGCATGGCTTGGTGGGTGTGGTGTGGCTTGGTGGGCATGGTTTGGTAGGCGTGGTGTGGCTTGGTAGGCATGGTTTGTTGGGTGTGGCAGGGGAAGGATACTGCAAAATCCCCATTCCCACCCCACTCTGGGGCCAGCCGGAGGTGGTATTTGCCGGTTCTCCAAACTACTCAAAATTTCTGCTACCAGTTCTCCAGAACCTGTCAGAACCTGCTGGATTTCACCCCTGCTTACAATGCCTAATCATGCTTTGGAAGACGAAATATAAATAATTTAACCAGCGGTAACGTCAGCATTCAAGAAGTCCTCTAGGTATAGCACAATGTAGAGGATTTGTGACTACACTTGTATGTAAATCAGTCTTCAACTTTGTTGGTGTTGCATAGCCAATTACAAGTAAATGGAAGGACTCTATATTTAGTGGTAAAGTCACGTTTCCAAATTTGGTGCCCTCTTGATGCCTAAGAAATGGCAGGGAGTTCTGGGAGTTGCAGTTCCAACTCATTTGTTTCAGTAGCAAAAAGAACAAAAAGACTAGAATAAGATACAAATATGATTTTAAAAAACAATTTAAAAAACCAAGCATTCTAAATTATGTTCAGAAGTGCGTATCAGAAGGGCTTGAAAAGAGGAACAACAAAAGGTTAGGTTGTTTCAAATCAGAGTTCTTAGTTCAGAATATCTCAGACTAAACAGTTACCTTTTGTCCTCCACATAATAATGATACATGTAAGAAACTACAACATTTGTTACTATTTTATATTTGCCTGGTTGTGTGGAGAAAGGGCTGGACCTGTTTCACATTGCAGCCCAGATGAAGAGTAAGGTAAAGGTAAATACCTTTACCTTACTCTTACCAATACCTCTCCTGCGCGAGCTGCACTGGCTCCCGGTGGTCTTCTGGGTGCGCTTCAAGGTATTGGTTCTCATCTTTAAAGCGCTCCATGGCTTAGGGCCTGGGTATTTATGAGACCACCTTCTGCCACCGATAACCTCCCACCGGCCAATCCGCTCCCACAGAGAGGGTCTCCTCAGGGTGCCGTCGGTCAAGCAATGTCGACTGACGACCCCCAGGGGAAGAGCCTTCTCTGTGGGGGCACCCGCCCTCTGGAACGAGCTACCCCCAGGAATACGACTGATCCCGGACCTCCGTACTTTCCGCCAAGCTTTGAAGACCTTCTTATTTCAGCAAGCCAGGCTGTCTTAAAATTTTAATGGGTTATTTTATGGGTAAAGGGTTTTAAAATTTGGGGAAGCCAAACTGATCTAATTCTGTTTTAATTTATTTTAATTTTTATATTGTCTTCTCCCTTTTAAGTGCAAATTTTAAATTTTAATGTATTTTAAAATATGGGTATTTTAAATTATGGGTATTAATTCAGCCAAATCTATTTAATTCATTTTATTCAATTCTAAATTTTGTATATGTATGTGTTTTATTTTATGGCTGTTCACCGCCCAGAGTCCTTCGGGAGTAGGGCGGTATAGAAATTCAATAAATAATAATAATAATAATAATAATAATAATAATAATAATAATAATAGTGTATTTTAATCTTGGCTGTTCACCGCCCTGAGTCCTTCGGGAAAAGGGCAGTATACAAATTTAATAAATCTAATCTAATCTAATCTAATCTAAAGGTTCCCCTCACGCATATGTTCTAGTCGTTCCAGACTCTAGGGGGTGATGCTCATCTCTGTTTCAAAGCCGAAAAGCCAGCGTTGTCCGAAGGCATCTCCATGGTCATGTGGCCAGCATGACTAAATGCCAAAGGCGCACGGAATGCTGTTACCTTCCCACCAAAGGTGGTCCCTATTTTTCTACTTGCATTTTTTACGTGCTTTCGAACTGCTAGGTTGGCAGAAACTGGGACAAGTAAAGGGAGCTCATCCCATTATACGGCACTAGGGATTTGAACTGCTGAACTGCCAACCTTTCGATCGACAAGCTCAGCGTCTTAGCCACTGAGCCACCGCGTCCTGTAGATGAAGAGTACATACATGAAAAGTATGTATATACAGTACACATTACCCATACTAATTTTCCAACAGGCAACAAGATTCTGCCTGGAGGAACTAGTCCCAAAAGTAGTAAAGATTCAAGCTACATAGGTAAAAGCCAGCATATATTATTACCATATATTATTACCTCTCCAGGTGGTATAAATGATTACGGTACTGAACTAAAAAGAGGCAGATCAGATTCTGATCCATTCCTAACCACAGGAGCTCACTGGGTAACTTTGAACCAGCCCTTCTGGTTCACCACCCCTTAAGCCCAACCTACCTCACAGGGTTTTTGCAGGTAAAAATAGAAGGCAGGACTTGTTGGTCAAGGAATTATGGCTGGAGGGGTCCAGGAGATAGGCCTTCTCACCCATGGCTACTGTCCTATGGAACATCTTACCTGCTGAGTTGAGATTAGCCCCCGCTTTTCTATCCTTCTGCAGGAGCCTGAAGACCTGACTTTGCCAGATGGCCTGAGCCCCTAATGAGGAGACCTCATACTGCAGGTGGTTGTTGAATTAAAAGGCAATTCCACCTCCCATCCCCACATATCTTGTTCCTTCCCATCCCATCTTTTAACTATATCTTGGTTGAGATTTCTATTTTTTCCTTTGTTAGGTTTTTACTGTTTTAATGCTGGATTCCACCCAGAGTCATTTGCTATAAAATAGATGGCAAATATATTCAATAAATAAATATAAACCTAATAAATATTAAATCTAAATCAAAACCAGCATCATCAACAGCTGCCTGAAACATGAAAAGGGGTGCATAATTCGTCTATCCACACCCAGTAGTGACTGAATGCATTTATCAGGTACTGGAAATAAGATTTTTTTAAAAAAAGATTGACAGTACAATATATATATGAGATATCCAACTACCATATGTTGTATGTAGATATTCGGTTGACTTTAAAAGCACTGTGTGGTTGCAAACTTTAAAAGCATAACCATCATGAAACATGGCTTTTCTCCCCTCCAGAAAACCCAGAGGATAGTCACACTACAAAAAGGGATGCAGAATTATCCTGGCCTTTTAAACACGGGGAACCCAAGCGGGGGGGCGGGGGGGGGGGCTCGGGAGCAAATAGAATTATTTTTTTGCAATTGCAACAATCCTTTCCATTTTTTCCATGTCAGCGCATCACTGATTTGTCAAGGTGGTATGAGAGTTTTTCTTTTCCTTGGTGATTAAAGTAGCAGTTTCCTCATTAAAGCTTATAAATCAAATAGGGGGCAGCTGGGTTTCAACTGCTTCTCCTATACCACTCCTTGGAATCACCTTATTGTAATGCATTGGCTGGGGGCAGTCAGAGGTGTGAACAAAAGGAGAAAAGACTGGCAAGAAGGACCAAAGGAAATCATTCTTAAAACTCTAGCTTCTGGCCTGCTGTTAATCCCCAATTCTGCTTTGAGAACAAAATATTTGGGATGACGAGCAAATTATGCTCAAAAGTTTATTCTCATCATTGCAACCTTCAGCCACTTTAAAAATGTTCCATTCTGAAGGATGGATTAGGTCCATAATGAAGTGGAAAACACAAGAAGGCAAAAATAAAAGGATTGCAGACAGTTGGGATTCCTATATTCCCTTTCCTTAACCTGATGGCCTTTGGACGGGTTTGCCTTCAACTCCCAGAATCTGCAGTTAGGATGCTGTACTTGGGGTTTTTAAGGACCCAAAAGAAGGGAGGAAAGTCATTCAAGTCCCAAACTGTTTTGTGCAAGATTATGAGATTTAATGATCAGATGAAAGATTTTATGCCATACCCATTTCTAAAATCTAGGGAAATGTTATGAGATCTATTGATTCTTTGTCATCCCCACTAACTAGACCAGACCATGAAATCAACTCCACAGGAAATGTAAAACGATTGAGTTTGGCTATAGTAACAAAATCTGGCAAGTCTGATTGTGTTGTTATCTCCTCGTTCTTCTTATAGTTCAGTGAATTAGGGAGATATCTAAGCCACTTCCCAATGTCAGCTGTTCTAGACTTAGTATACATGTTCAGCCCCTTTTGCCTGGTTCCAAGTTTCTCAACCTCAGAAACTTTAAGATATGTGGTCTTGTCTTACCAGATGTTGTCCTTTCGTTGGCAGTGCAGATGAAAAAACTATGTGTGCACCTAAGTCCTTGACTTTCTTGCCTAGATGCTCGTAATCACTTAATTTTGTTTTCAAGTCCTTTTTTCTGTCGTTCGTCTCTACATGTACAGTAGTAGTAGAAAAGGGTAGTAATCTGTGGGTTTTATTATTTTGGTTAGGTTCTCAGCTACATCTTTGATTTTAGCTCCAGGGAGACAACATACCTCTCTGGATTGACTGTCTGGACTACAGACAGCTGGTTCTGTTCCATTGAGAACTGAATCTCCTCTCACCAACACTAGCCTTTTTTTTTTCCTAGGGAGATTTGGGGTATTTTTCTATCTATCACAGAAGCATTTGATGGTGCTACTTTTTAAGGGACATTTGATGATGCTTCTTTTCTATGTGTCTGCATGTTTTCTTCTAGGGAGAGTCCATGAAATTGATTGCTTAGCACCAGTGTGGCTGCATCAGAGTGGGTTGGTTTGGACAGGGATTTTGTACTAGGTTTGTGTTTTTTTTCTATGTGTGACATGTTTCTATATGTCTTCTTCTTCCTCTAAGGGGTCAATTCTTTTAGAAGTTTTTTTATCATTATTATGTTCAATTTGGGCATATTCTTCTTGCAAGGTTTGGAGTTTCTTGTTTTGTAGGTTGAGTTTCTGGGAGTTGAAACTCCCAGAATTTCCTAGCCAGCAATCTTAAAACTTCCTAAGGTTGAGAAAGACTGGCCTAGATAGTGGTTCCTGCATGTTATCTTCAAGATTTTTTTTTATTTGATTTATATGCCGCCCTTCTCCGGAGACTCAGGGTGGCTTACAATGCATTAAGCAAAAACCTTCATCCTTTTGTATACTTATACAAAGTCAGCTTATTGCCCCCACAAACTGGGTCCTCAATTTACCTACCTTAGAAAGGATGGAAGGCTGAGTCAACTTTGAGCCTGGCGAGATTCGAACCTGCAGTAATTGCAGGCAGCTGGTCTTAATAACAGGGTGCTTTAGACCACTGTACTACCAAGGCTTTTTACTTTCTCTATCCCTCAAGATTCCTGGCCGAGGGAGAATGTCCAAGGCATTCCAAGACCTAAGCAATAATGCCTAAAGGATGAAACAATGGATGTTCCCTGATCCAATTAATACTTCTTCACAGAGTGGAGCCTATTCAATTTGTAGCTTACCATGCCAAAACACAGCTTGGAGACAGCAAGGTAAACACAGCCTGACAGGTATTTGACACAATATGTGTTTTTGTAGGACAAGAAATGTAGTTTATCATGATCTGCATGAGCCAACATGCATGCATGGGAAGCAAGATTTGACTAGGGAAACCCTATCCTTGTCCTCAAAATGGACATGCTGTTTCTCAAAAAATCCCCTTGCAGATAGTTATCCAACTTCTCTTTCAACGCCTGTAGGGAATGAGCAGCCTCTTTTGACAGCTTGTTCAACTGATGAATTGTTTCTACAGTAGGAAATTCCTTCTTAAATTTAACTCATAAAGACCTTTCTAAATGTGTTCTTTATATAGAACTCTCTAACAACATCTAATTATTCACTCTAGAATTATTTTCCAGTCACGTTGCTAATTCCAAACAATGAATATCACTTCCACAGACTTCCATCACGATCAATGATGAGAGATGCTGGAGCTGTTAGTTCCCATCCCTGATCTAATGTGAAATCATTTTATTATGCACTACATTGTTTTTTATTTCAAATATGTTTGACCATGCTAGCTCAATAACCTGCTAGCAAAACATCCAATACATCAACAGGAGTAGATGTTTGAATATAAGTCTAGGTACATTTATAAAATCATCAAATGCTCAGGAAAATCAAGTAATAAAAATATGAATGACTAATGTGAATGACATAGAATGAAATGCAGGAAGAAATATTAAAGCAAAGGTCCTCATAAAAAAATTGCATAGTTTTACAGCATATATACTGTACAAGGTTGTCTCTACGTTTAAATATTGGCAGTCTTCTAACAGCCTATAGACTAATTTCCTGACAGGTATTCTTGATGGTGACATTCTCATTTCATAGATGACAAATAATATCCTGATATATTCATCCACCATATATTGAGAATTGGAACACAAATTTAGCACAGTGGTAGATACTTGAATCTGACTGGTAAGTATTAATATGATGTGTCTCAAGAAATTTTAATTTATTTAATCTCATGAATTTTACTAAACTGTTCAATTAAATCTGAATAAAATTAATAGGAATAAAGTAATATTTCTAATGAAAGAAAATGTTTGTTTTTAGAATTTGCATACAATGTTGCAAGTAAGTAAGTAAGCAAAGTAAGACTTTGCACATGAGTTTTGCAATATTGGTTTGTTTTTCTAAAATATATTCATTTATGGCATAATTAGTATTCCTCCTAATTAATTCATCAGAGAAGATTAGCATAATCAGAGAGTAAAACCCCTTGATATGAATGTGTAGTTCATAGTTTTGAATGTGTATGTTTAGGATCCACTTATAAAGCAATTAATTAATTGTAATTTAAATCATACAGATACTCTGAGGTCTATATATACCTATCAGTATTACACTATTTCTTTACAATATTCTTTGACATTCTGAAATATGTAACTGATAGAACTGCTGGAAGAGATATACAGATGTATATATATATTTATATATAAAATCAAACAATCAGAGTGTAGAACTAAGGAAATGTTTATTTTAAAGAAAACATTTTCAAAATTCATTAGTTGGGTGTGTCAGCTTTCTAATTTTATGGAATTGGCATCCTTGCTCTGTTGGATTGTTTCCAAACTACAATGAATTTCTTGCTCCAACAAAGTAAAACAAAAACACAGATATGCATCTAAAAAACCAGTAGATAGAAGGTTTAAGGATAATTTACAAATCATCCCAACAAACATAGGGTAGATGGATTAATGCATAATTACTATAATTTTCATTTTTAACAAAATTATTTTAAATTCTGTTCCTATAACCTATATGTGTGTTTTTTTACATTAGAATTATCCTTAAATTATTTTAATAATGAGTCATTAAAATTATTACTCAACTATCAAATTGAAACTTAACTAAGTTTTTAATTTTGAAATTATAATTATTCTGATTAGTATTTGGCTATATAAGTTTTAGTGCTAATGCTGTCTTCAACATTCTTAGGGAGAATAGCTTAATATAGAATGAACCATCAATCCTGAGATCGGTGCAAAAAAAGTGAATTAAAGGGGACATTACCTCCAATCTCTCTTAGCCCATACTTCTCCAAAGCCTCCATGGAAAATGGAGAACCCTCATTTTTATATATAATGTTATTAGAATTTTGAATATAGAATAACATGGAGGGAGGGAGGGAGGGAGGGAGGGAGGGAGGGAGGAAGGAAGGAGGGAAGGAAGGAAGGAAGGAAGGAAGGAAGGAAGGAAGGAAGGAAGGAAGGAAGGAAGGAAGGAAGGAAGACTCCTGAAAGAGCTTTCTGGCATCTTTGGAGTGATTGAGTTTTGCTATAGAAAGTCCAAATTCCTGATTAGAATCTGACTCTAGACTATCAACATGTGTTTGTTGACTCAACCAGGGACATCTAATAGAAACTGAGAACACAAATAAGATATTCTTCAGGTTTAGCATCAATGTTCACTAATAAAGGAATTTATCTTAGCATTTGGGCTTACATTTTTAGATGTACTTTGGATACATCTTTTTTCCTGCTGAAAAACAGTGGAAGATTTGTACTTTCAATGGTTGGTGTTTTTCCACCAAATTTGACAGGCATAATCAAAGACTGTTTGAGCAAATTGGGAAAAAAAGAGGTTGAGTTATTCTTTATTTCTTCCAATTAGAAAAACTCATGTATTGTTCTCCCAAATGTTGCTCCTACAACTCCTGACGCATCTTACAATTCTCACTAGATAACTGCTTATTTTTCTTAATACTTTTTAAACAAATTCATTTGCAGTCTGTTTAATTAATTCTAACACTTAAAACAATTAAAGATGATAATGACAACAGCATTTGCATAGCAGTTTGCATTTACAAAAGGCAATGCAATTACACTAATTAATTAAACTAATTAAACTAATGCAGTACTCATTTATCTACCACAGCTACATTTATACTTACACATAGTTCTTCTCTGTTCTGGAGACAGCACTTTTGCAGGAGAGAGAGAGAGAGGTAAGGAGGGAGAGAAGGATGGAGAGAGAGAGAGAAATGTCTATATTGCTTATTTAGTTTATCTTTATTTCTAGGTTATATACACAACCTCAGTGATAGTTGAATTGTTTTAATCTAAATACAAAATAATAACACCTCTTTGGCATGGAAGGAATCAGGATTGCAAAGTTAACAAAAATTAACTGAAGCAAAGTTTAAGGCTGGTTAAGAACTGAGATGATCAGACCAAATGCCTATCTGGTTCATCATTCAGATCCCCAGTGATCAACTGTAGGCTGATGGGAAGATTGCCTAGTGCCCCCCTATCTGTTTTAAGCATAACTGGTATGCTTCTGGAGGTAATATATAATCCCCAACTGTAGTATGAACTGGTATAGTTTCAATAAAGCTGTAACATGTGGTTTTTAGATATGTACATTGGCACTAAAAGGTCTTGCTGAGATCTGACATGCAGACTTAAGAGCCTACGAGGAAAAATATGGGAATGGGCCATGTGCCAAATAAGAGACAGAAAGGAACAGTGTAAAGAGGTTACAAGACCTAGTTCATCTTCTGAGGATGAAAAAAAGAAAAAAAATGATGAGGCTAGAGGGTTAACAAGGGGAGTCAACAACATGACTTGAAATCAAGGATACATCACGATGATCTTCACCAACCTGGTGTGCCCAGATGTATTGTCTTAAATTTCTCAATCATTATGTTGGCAGAGGATCAGGGTGCTATTCAGGAGATTCTGATGGGTTCTGGAGAACCGGTAGCGGAAATTTCAAGTAGTTCAGAGAACAGGCAAATACTACCACTGGTTGGCCCCAGACTGGGGTGGGAATGGAGATTTTGCAATATCCTTCCCTCAGGAGTGGGGAGGGAATGGGGATTTTGCATATCCTTCCCCTGGAGTGGAGTGGGAACAGAGATTTTGCAGTATCCTTCCCCTGCCATACCCATCAAGCCACGCCCACCAAGCCACACCATGCCCACCAAGCCACGCCCACAGAACCGGTAGTAAAAAAAAAATTGAATTCCACCACTGCAGAGGATTATGGTAGATGTGACCTATCACAGTTGAAGTCCAACAGGTGGGCAAAGGCCACAATAAAAATAATGTTTTGTTGCAGGGTGAGGCTCTTTTATATGCAGCAAATCTCTTGCCCTGGTCCTTCCATCTGTGTTGGCACACAATAATCAGAGTCAACTCCCATCCATCAAATCAGCTGTGACAAGAAGAACTACTCTAACGCCAGTTTGCAAGACTCCAAAAATGATTTTGCAGAAGCTGTTTTTTTTTTTTAAGATTGGCTGCCTTCAACAAAAAACACATGGTTTTGGTTTCAAGGTGTTTCTGAAAGTTTGGGGGTTGATAACACTGACAGAATGGAGGTCCTGCACACGACGAGGGAACAGCCCCTAAAAGTCATGACTTTTCACATTGTGATTTTAAGGAACAGCGGCAAAAGCATTCGCTCTGGTGGAACAGAAGCAACAAAAATTCACAAAGGTGTTTTTGTGCTACGGCTTAACATTTCTAAACTGTTGCTTCAGCTTGAATTGAATTCAAAATATCCTAGTCAGATGTACAGTTTCAGCGTTTTAAGAATCACTGCAGAAACTATCAAAACACTGAATGTGAATTGGAAGCCCCCTTGTGGAATGTAACTATTTAGAAGGAACGCCGTGGGTTTTATTTAACTGCGGTTAGACTTGGGCTCTGTTATCATTTCTGGCACTTTAGATGATCTTTTTTTTATTATTTTCATATAAGCTGCTACAGTGGGGTGTTGTTGTTTTTTTCTTTTCTTTTCATTCATCATCCAGCAGGCCCTCTGCAACTCAGTTTAACCCAGAAGACTTGGAATTAAGCTGATTTGGTGCCATTGATTTAATAGGACAAAATCATCTTAAATCCAATTACTTCAGGTTAACTGAGTTGTGGAACAGTCGGTAAGAGACGGACAGCCGTGAACAAAGGCAAATGCAATTATTTATGAAAGGGCATAAAAAAAATAAAGCTCCAAGCATCAGAATTCTACCCAGTCATTTTATGGAGTATCAACAGAATTCAATAATTCTACTCGATACTTAAAGGGCTTATATTGTTTGAAGTGAGTTAAGTGGGAATGAAGACTTGCCTGATTTCCACTTTATATCTGCTGGAATCCAAGGGTGTCCTAGTTGAGTTTTGCTGAAATGATATGCTCTACATATAGAGGGTACTTGCACCATTGCTACTGTTAGAATTACTTCAATTTTATTAAAGGACAATGTTAAGAATGGTCTTTGGGACAGGATCTAAGAAAGTCTACCATTCTATGTATTTTCCCCATCACAGCTGCAGAGAAAACAACATCCCACAGAGATTCATGTATTTTATGCAGACTTGCTATAGTACCAGATTTATGTGAATTTTTGCATTGTGCAGATTCCCCAATGGTAAGTTCCTGAAAGTGACCATCCAGCAATATAATTATCTCACTTTTTTCCATTCCTCACAGATGCAGCCAATTCCTTTAAATTCACATACAAAACCCCACAAATATTTACAGAAGGTAAGCAGCTTCCATAAACCAAAGAAAGTCTATTCAACTACAGATGTTTGCCGATCAAAAACAGGTCAGAAAGCGATATCTCTAAATCTGAGGAACCATTGTGCAATAAGCCTGGAACTTGCATGGCTATTTCTATCCCCTGGGAGATCTGTGGCATGAAGATTGGCCAAGTTCAAAACAAAGAAAAGTTTTTGTTTTTTTTTAAAGCCATCTCCAATTGTGTGGAATGAAAGCCAATATGAATTTAGGAAAGGATTAGTCTTTTTTTCCACCACTCCTAATTAGACTGCTTCATGTGGTTCACAAACTCTGGTGAAACATTAGGTGGAAAAATCTCCAGAAGAATATTAGGTCTTTTATGGGACAACATTTTCATTGGAGCTCCTCTTTCCACTTCCGCTTCCTCTTCATTGCCCCCCCCCCACAATCAATCCAATTGTTTTCTTCATTGTTCTTTGACAATGGAAATTGATAGCCCATGAAGGGACAGTATATGTGTAAAGTGACTAGGGGAGTCCTTGGTGCTCTCTGAACTTGATTGTTTGCTTGTGGGTGTTTCATAATCCAAATAGGTAGCATCATCAATGGCTGATGATGTTAGCTAGGTGGATCATGAATGTCCACAAACGCAAAGAGCACCAAGGTCTTCATAGTTCAATTCTGAGCTATACACTTTCTCTTCTATTGAAAGTTATTAGTTTCACTAATTTACATGGAAAATATCCTTCATCCAATTATTTCAGATAGCATCAGGTTTTAGAGGTTACCCCAAAGAGGTGCCTTGGTTAGAGGTTACCCCAAAGAGGTACCTTGACTGATTTAAGAAGGCTGAAAAGGGACAGGTAAGATATGGATCATGAGAAATGTTGGGAAATCCCAGAAGGCAAATAGCAAATATTGTTGCCAAGACAGCTATATGAACATATCAATGATATGTTCCTTCTTTTCCTTGTTGATGCTCAAGCAAGATTTTGGCAGCGGAGACAATGATTAAATATGGAAGACATGACCAAATTGCTACATACAAATAATGTAGGAGCTATGTCCGCTATTTCTGGAGCAATGCAAATATGTTGTTCCAGAGATAGATGACATAGCTCATATTTGTATACCAATTGCATAAGAAAAAAAGAAATCAGTATCTTGAATCACTCATTAGATGGATGGCACATTGACATCCATATTGTAAACAATATTATATTTAACTGGAAAATAAATGTTAACAGAATGTTAACAGAACAGAATAACAGAGTTTGAAGAGACCTTGGAGGCCTTCAAGGCCAACCCCCTGTTCAGGCCTATACCATTTCAGACAAAGAGTTGTCCAATCTCTTCTTTAAAACTTCCAGTGTTGGAGCATTCACAACAGAGGTGGGTTTCAGCAGGTTCTGACCAATTCTGGAGAACCGGTAGTGGAAATTTTGAGTAGTTCGGAGAACCGGTAGTAAAAATTCTGACTGGCTCCACCCCCATCTATTCTCTGCCACCCAAATCCCAGCTGATCGGGAAGAAATGGGGATTTTGCAGTATCCTTCCCCTGGAGTGGGGTAGGAATGGAGATTTTACAGTATCCTTCCCCTGCCATGCCCACCAAGCCATGCCATGCCCACCAAGCCCCACCCACAGAACCGGTAGTAAAAAATTTTGAAACCCACTACTGATTCACAACTTCTGAAGGCGAATTGTTGCACTGATTAATTGTTGTTAAGAAATTTCTCAGGAAATTTCTTTAGTTCTAGGTTGCTTTTCTCCTTGGTTAGTTTCCATCCTTTGCTTCTTGTCTGCCTTCAGGTGTTTTGGAGAATAGCTTGACTCCCTCTTCTTTGTGGCAGCCACTGAGATATTGGAACACTGCTATCATGTCACCCCTAGTCCTTCTTTTCCAGCAACTATTCTTTATATGTTTTAGCCTCCGGTCCCCTAATCATCTTTGTTGTTCTTCTCTGCACTCTTTCTAGAGTCTCAATGTCTTTTTGACATCGTGGTGATCAAAACCAGTTGCAGTATTCCAAGTGTGGTCCTACCAAGTGATATTACCAAAGTGTGGTATTATCACATGATCCTGATTCTATACCTCTGTTAACGCATCCTAGAACTATATTGGCTGGTTCATATTTAAGGGATGGTCCATTAGAACTCCAAGATCCCTCTCACAGTTACTCTTCTGTAGTTTCCTAGATCAATTTGTTTACCTTTTTTGAAGATGGGAACTACATCAGCTCTTTTCCAGTCCTCTGGTAGTTCCCTGGTACTCCAGAATCTTTATATTTCACATGTGCCCAGAAACCAAGTATTACATATAATGAAGCTCTTTATCTGCATTACTAGAACTGAGAACTGCATATGTGGATCTGACCGGGGTATATTGTAGAAGTGATACAGAAATAGGATTGTATTTCTTTTAAATTCTGTCTTTTATTCTCTTTTGTTACACATGGTCTTATTATTTTCTATTTTCATATGACTTATGGCTAAGTTATGACGGTCATACAGTGTGTACACTGGGTTTGGCATTTTTTGTCCTTTTATCAAGTCCTTCCCAAGGACCAGGGATAGGAGGCAGATGTGGATGTTTGATGATGTTAAAGGTATTATTGCAGTATACAAGCTGCCACGAATTGCCATTTGCAATTGACTGACGGTGAATTTGTCAATGCCAATGGTGTTCACATGGTGCTCCAGTTGTTTTGAGATTGCTCCCAAGGAACCTATTACTATTGGGACTATCTTTACTTTCTTTTGCCACAGTTGTTCTATTTCTATTTGCACGTTTTTGTACTTTGTATCTTCTCCAATTCTTTCTCACCTATTCTGCAGTCTCCAGGTATTGCCACATCCACTATCCAGATTTTTTTTTTTTTTTTGTCTTTCTTATTGACAATTGTTAAGTCTGGGGTGTTATGAATCTAAGGTACCTACTGCTATTGGTACTACCTTTGCTCTACTCCACTGTTGTTAAGATATCCTCAGATTGCTTTTTAGCCCATATCACATCATTTACTTCTGACACCTTCCCAAATCTGGAATCATATAAATATATAGGACTACTAGTCTAGGACATAAGGAGTTATGCTAGGATTCAAGGGTTGTGGGATGCTTGGTGCTTTCTGAATTGGTGGTTTTCTTGTAGATAGCATTGTGTACTGATACTGTTACCTAGTTTGGTAAAATGAAGTGTCTGCAAAAAAAATCCCCCACCAAACTCAGAGAGCACCAAGGACTCCACAGTTCAGCCCTAAGCTACAAATATATTCTTCTATCGATTTAAGGGTTGTACAACACAGTTATCCATGGTTTATTCCATTAATCCAATGTATGGTTCACATGCCCCACAAAATCATAAACTAATGTTCTGCCCCAGCTATGGACCCCAAAGAACGCAGCACACACCAAGTCCGTACAAACCTTAGTTTACTAAATTAAATCAGTCTTTTTCAAACAAAGGCTGTTAATTAACTTTCTTAACAGCTTACAAGAATCCAAAGAATAAATAATCGTAATCTTACTAGGATTGGCAGAAAGCCCAGAAGCAATTTGCAGGAAACTGATAAAAGAACTAAGATCAAGACACGAAGGAGAGTGAACTAAGTTGTTCCCTGCAAATTGCCTCAGTCGTTGTCCGTCCTTAAATAGGCTAAGGGAGTGGCCAATTAGCCCCAAGCCTTACTCTGGAGGAGACCTCCTCCTGAGGAGCCACTCCTGCCTTTTGGCAGCTCTGCGCGCCCGTGCATCAAGAAGAGGCTCCTCCTCTTCTTCCTCTTCACTTATGGAAGTTTCTGGACGTTCTGAAGGCCCTGGCTGAATCCCCACTTCTGGCACCACATCTTCTCCAGCCTCCTCATTGTCCGACTCGACTGCCAGCTGCACAGGTTGCTGGCGCAGCACCACACCAGCCTCCTCGCTGTCGGAATCAGCTATTAGCTGCACAGGCCGCTGACTGGCCACAACAACTAATCACATGGGTTGGATTTGCACAACATGGCAACTTAAAATGTTGTTGGCTACTTTGTAGTTCAGTGTGTTCTTCATCATGACCACAAACAGAACAAGAAAGCACTGGACTGGGGAAAGTCGACACAAGGAATTCCTGTTCAGCTCTGTCTCTTAGGTTTACCTAAGCCTGACTCAACTGCCCTAATTTTGCTTTCTCCCATAAGCAAGGTTTGATATCATCTGCTTTACATCAGAAAAGCAGAACAACAAAACACTAAAGGCTTTCCCTGCACTTCTGGAGAATATAAGATATTGCACACATAGATAACATTCCGCTACCTGGGAAAATATGCTTCTATGGCTGGACATGAGATTTTAAATTGCATAATGACTGGATTCACATGTTGGGTTGTTATAAAAAACATAATTGTCAGCCGTTAAAAGTAATGTGTGAATTCAACAATGTAAGACTACAGTAATTTAGCAAATGGAATATGTAATGGTGTCCCATTTTTATACATGCAGTCAGTATAATATAATCCACCTCCCTGTAGTGTAAAACATACAAACAGAGAAGATAGATGTGTGAAGATTTCCAACTGTGGTTCATTTAAACTTTCTCTCATTTCATCATTGCCATCAGGATAATAGCTGGATACGGGGTGAAATGCTCCCGGTTTGGACCGGATTGCCTGATCCGGTAGCGATGGCAGCGGGTGGTTCGGAGAACTGGTTGCAAAAATCCCTGCCCCCCCCCATTGCCCAGCTGAGCCACATGATCATCAGAGACTTTTTTTTTTTACTTTTAAAAGCATTTTTTCTTCAGCCAAAAAAAATGCTTTTAAAAGTAAAAAAAAAAGCCTCTGATGATCGCACGGCTCAACTGGGATCGTCAGAGCCTTCGGCCGAGAGGTTGTAGAAAAAATCCTTTTAAAAGTAAAAAAAAAGAGGTGGTCACGCCCACCCAGTCACATTACCCCGCCCACCAAGCCACGCCCACAGAACTGGTAGTAACAAATTTTACATTTCACCACTGGCTGGATAGTAACTAGCTGCCCATCTGCTTCCAGGTGAAATTCAAGGTATTTACTACCTTTAAAGCCCTTTATGGCATGGGTCTGGAATATCTACCAACCATCTTTCCCAGGGGTGGGTTCTAAAATTTTTTACTACCAATTCTGTGGGCATGGCTTATTTTGTGGGCGTGGCTTGATGGTCATGTGACAATTCTTTAGGATTTAGCAGAGGTACTGGTCTACCAGGCTTTTAACTGCTTGCAGAGCTGTACCGGTCTACTCATTCATTTTTGGAGGCACTGGTCTACCCATTTGTTTTTGGAGGCACCGGTCTACCATCACACTGCCTTTTAACACTGATCAGCTGTAGGGCGGCCATTTGAAGTCCCGTGGCAAGAGTTTAAACAGTTTTTTTTTCCATCTAGCTGATCAGCTGGGACTCAGCAATAGATTGGGGGTGAGGCCAAATAAAAGGTAAGAATAATGCAGGGGGGGCGGGAGGGCCCAGCTTCCGAACAAAGAGAACCGGTTCAGTGACATCATATCGTCACCGCTACCGACTCGGCAGAACCAGGCCAAACCGGGAGGAACCTACCACTGATCTTTCCCCAGTGAGATTGGTCCACCCTACTGGCAGAAGGGGCCTATTGCAGATCCCATCAGCCAAGGAGTTCCGGCTGGTGAAATCCAGAAGGGTCTTTCCTGCCTCAGCTCCTGCCCTTTGGAAACCCTGCCACAGGAGATAAGATCCACCCCCTCTCTTTAAGCCTTCAGGGGATGCCTTAAAACATGGGTATGCCAGCTGGCATGGTGTCCTGGAGAAGAAGTTGCTGGTTAGAAGTAATTCATATACTAACAGAGTAGCCCCCCCCCCCCCCGTCACCTCTCTCCTCCAAACCCTTGATTTTTAGTTTGTTTTGATTTTTGTAACCGTAGTCAGTTTTTATATTTAATCATTGTCAAATGTTTGTATGTCTTATCTTGCTGTGAACCGGTTAGAGTTGCCTTGAACTGCAAGATGGGCAGCAAATAAATTTGACTGACAAATAAATACATAAACAAACAAACAAACAAACAAACAAATATTGTTTGTGAAGCAAGCAAACCTTCTGAATGACCTAGGCATAAAAGTTCCAAAGCTTGTCCTTAAATTGACATTAACTTTGGCTGGATCACACTTAAGAGAATTAAAGAGAGTTATTCCTTTGTATAGATGTTATAAAATGTATCAATATGCAAAAGAATCATAATTCATGATAAAAAAAAATTCCCGGACTTTCATTTTATACACATAGCTATTAATTTCAAAATCATTTTACGATTTTGGTAAAAAAAAAAAAAAGCTAACATCTATGTATGCATATATGTAAGCAAGGAGAACAAACCCGTTTTGTATGAAAATTTATACACATACTCCATACATTTTTATGCTGTTTATTTGAAAATTAATTTTGGTTTAGGGCTCCGAGACAGCAAACATTGTCAAGATTTGAGGGCTACCTGAAAAGCCTTGGGGACAGCATTACGCTTATGCATAAGAAACAGCAAAATAAAATAAAAATAAATGAATTTCCAAATACGTCATGGCTAATCCCTGGAGCTGCCCTGCAAATGAATTATGGAGGTTTGGCAATGGGACTGAGTCGATCTTGTGAGTTTCACAGAGAGATTTATCTTATTTTCCCAACTTATTTTCATATCTTATTTCCTTTTCTTTTTGAATTAGACTGTAAATTAAAAAAAGCAAGCAAGCAAGCACAAAGATGGAATGAAGTCTCCTTTCTCTGCCCTCCTACTGGATTGATAAATTAAAATGGCAAGATGAGTTTTTGTATGACCCATCCTTGAGGATTTGGGAAAATTTAGCTGATGCAAAACAAGGCATTAATTTGAAGAGGCCAAGCCTCTTACAATGCTTAGAATTCTGACAATGATGAATGGCACCAGTCCAAGCAAATGGTAATTTCACTTTTTGTGACAGTACTTTAGAGCAAAACCGACTTTCTTCACACAAAGAATTTGCAATCCCATTGAAGAGAGGCTGTACCTGAATATCAGAAATCCTTCATTGTTTAAGTATCATCTGATATTCTTGATTGGCTTCAGACTGAAGGTTGCAGTTGAATTAGGAGAGAACGGAGGTTAAGTCCTAACCTTGAAAGATTTAGCAGCCATTGAAACACTGCCTTTGGGCACTTATTGGGTCTGTATTTATTAAAAAAAAAAAACTTTTCAGTTCAATGAGGGGAGGGAGAAAGCACAAAACTTGTCACATTCATCAAGTGAAGCCACTGGAAAGACATCTACAGAAGAACACCCAAAAAGCATAATCTTTCAGAAAAGCTGATAGAAATGGTAATTGGATGGGTGAGGGATAATGCCACTAAAGCATGGGTAGGAAAGAATATAGTTAAACACAACAAAACAACACAGAGACAAAATCAAGGTCACTCACAGAGAATGTAACCTTTTTAATTTATGAAAATGTACATTTGGTATTTGTATAGTAAAAAAAACAGTATTTGGGCATCACATAAACCATTACGTTGATAGGAAAATTATTTCAAGAGAGAAAAAGGAAAAAAATGGGCTAGAGAACAAATCTGCTTTTTTCTTTTTTTTTTTTCCTCAAAGAAGCATATTGTAAGCGGTATTAAGGGCATCTTTTTTCTGATAGTTAGCAAACTGACATTCTGAAATGTGCATCCTTGTTTAAAAAAAACACTGTCCCCAAGGTATAGAAAAATCCTCTTTGACGACTGCCAAAAATTCTAACATTGTCTCCTTAATAGGGAGCAGAAATGATGAATCATAAAAACCTTATTGCCGACCTTCCTGCTTTCTTACGAACGAGCTAATCAGAGCCAGCAAAGCAAGTGACATGTATAAACAGATGAGCTGGACATGGATGCAAGATTGTCCCTTTGTTATCTTACACAAACACCTCTTGCGTGGAATATCAAGTATTTCTGGCACATTGCAGAGCCTGTGTGTCATGGGTCCCAGCCAGCTGTGCGCAAAGAGGAAACACTCAAGTGTTATGCCGATTCAACTTGGGTTTTATGGCACGGATGCAGGTGTCTCCTTTTCTGACGAAGACATCAACCAAGGAGATAGTTTTTGAAAAAATATGTGTACAGGCAGAGAAATCTGTGAAAAGTCAGCTTTCTACAGAAATCAAACTTCCTGAGAATTATCTCAAAATTTGAAAATCGTAAGATAGGAATGGTCCTGAATTCTTAAATAACCTCTGGAGAACTACAGTTGGCTTTATCTACCTCAGGAGTGTCAAACTCAAGGCCCAGGGGCCAGATCTGGCCCATGGGGTGCTTAGATCTGGCCCGCCCACGTCTCTCCCGAGTTCTGTTTTTGCTGACAGAGGGTTGCAGGAGGCCATCGCAGCCAAAAACGGAGCTCGGGAGCTCATTTTCGCTGGCAGAGTGCTTGGGCCACCACAGGCACCCCTGACATGAGTGATGCCGAGCTGGCCACGCCCACCCTGGCCCCAAAGTCAAACACTTGGTGATGCGGTCCTTAATGAAATTGTGTTTGACACCCCTGATCTACCTGAATCAATCTGTTCCTGGATATTTAGAATAACGGAGTTCACCATTAAATGTGATCCCATCATCCCCCATCAGTACCAGTGGAATCTGGCTGTCACACCAAAATTAAAGAGCTTCAGAAAAAAATGTCTTTAGGATGGTGGAAAAATAAGTAAGTCAAAATGATCGGCACCATGACGCAATCAATATCCCGCTTCTTTCTAATATGAAAAAGATGAGATGGTTGCAGCCACCATGCTGACTTTTGACACTCCTCCTCACCCATAAGCACCCTTACTGCAGATGGACTTTGCCATAAAAACTGCATTGACAGTCTGTCTGCTTTCTATTTATTTCTCTACTCACACCCCCTAAAGGTATGTTTTCCCTTCTATAATGAGCACTGCCTGATGTGAAGACGAAAATAGCATTCTTCCATCCCATGTACAAGTAGCAACTGGAAGTGGGGATTATTGTTTGCATGCTAGCAATGGGGCAGTTTCATCTAAGCAACGAAAGGCTAGTCTAGGGTACCCAAAGATCAGTTTTTCATTGTTTTCAATTGTGTCCTACATTTTGGCTTTGCTAAGGAAGGTTTTCTCTTTTAGCTCTGGATTAGAGACTTTTTATATTTACTTATTTTGATTCAAGGTCTCTGATATGATGAACATCAAAGTGAGATCAAGAAATTGGGGAAAGGCTCTTGGGGTTTTGAATAATGGATTTGTGTGTGTATGTTTGTCTTTGCTTTGTTTTACTTTTTAGTTGTATTAAGTCATCCCAGTTAACCTATTCTGCAAAGCATCTGAAGACAGGATTAAAAGCAATGAATGAAACTAATCAAGGACAGAACCAATCTAGAACTAAGGAGAAATATCCTGATGGAACAATTCATCAGTGGAATGACTTGCCTCAAGAAGTTGTGGGTGCTTCAACAATTAAGATTTTTAAGGAGAAATTGGACAACAATTTGTCTGAATTCGTATAGGTCTCCTACCTGAGCCTCTAGAGGGTTGGACTAGAAGATCTCCAGGGTCCCTTCCAACTCTGTCATTATTATTTTTAAATTATGGAAAATTACTTTTGTTCTTATAGAGAAATTTCCAAGGCCTCTGGAATGCCCAAAAACAGAATCCAAGAGCCCTATGGGACATAGGACTATATCTCTGTGGTATCTAGAGGTGTGTGTGGGTCAAAATCAGAAGTATGGCAGAAAGCACTGCAACAAAAAAATCTCATCCCTTTTGAATATGCATGGTTAACATGACATTCCATCTGACCTCCGTCTTGCCAATTTGGACCTCCCTACACAGACACCACTGCTACCAACTCCTGTTCTATGATTTAGGATGGCGACTGACATCTACCTGGCATGAATGCAAACACATTCTTAATTTCTAAATTGCATCAATAGCTAATCAATGGTGATGGTTTCATTACTTCACTCACACCCTTCAAAATCCAGATTGGCCTACCTTGGGGATTCTTAGAAGGATTATAAGGTTAAAATGTATATGAAGAACTTAAACTTTCATTAAGTGCTTGTTACTGGGAAATTACAAAGCACCATTCTTCTCTTTATAGACTTCTCTTTATGTGTCATGGAATAGCTGCCATTTCTGATTAGTTGTTGGTTTCAAACATACTGATAACTGGATGTGACAACTGTTCTCCAATACAGGCAACCTTATGCAAGAGTTACGATTACAGCTATTTGAAACAGTAACTGTCTCATTAACAAACTAAAGGGTCTGAGTAGATTATTCAAACACATTTTGCACTCATCATTCATTCATCTCAGATTGACAATAGCAAGGATTTTCAGTGACTGAAACACACTGAAGAGGAAATCTTAGGTAGTAAGAAACAACCACAAACCTAAGGCAAGTATCCAGTTAAGAAGCTCAAGATGAGAACAGTGCTGAGTAAGAATAACAAATAATAAAAATCCCTAGCGCTGCATAACGGGGTGAGCTCCCATTACTTGTCCCAGCTTCTGCCAACCTAGCATTTCGAAAGCACGTAAAAATGCAAGTAGAAAAATAGGGACTACCTTTGGTGGGAAGGTAACAGGGTTCCGTGCACCTTTGGCATTTAGTCATGCTGGCCACATGACCATGGAGACGTCTTCGGACAGCGCTGGCTCTTCATCTTTGAAACGGAGATAAGCACCATCCCCGAGAGTCAGGAATGAATAGCACATATGTGCGAGGGGAATCTTTACCTTTACCTAACACAATCTGAAACCTTTATTAAAACTCAAAGCATCAGAATTTTAAAATTAGATAGCTCTCACTATTTATGATTTCTGTCTCTGCATGCCAGTTTGTTATATGAATTTTTTTTTGCCAGGGAAAGGCTTTGAGTCTGTTTTTGACTACTGGTATCTACCTGGACAAGTCCTTGCAGTTTCCAAAAATGGTTTGCCATTGCCTCCTTCCTAGGACTGAAAGAAAGTGACTGACCCACAATCACGCAGATTGCCTTGTGCCTAGGACTAGAATTCATGCTCTTGGTCTCTAGCTTGGTACCTTAATCACCACACCAAACTAGCTCTCAGTTTGTTGTGTGAATATAGTTAGTAAAGCTGATAAGTAAATCAGAGTTTAAGGCATGGATAGTTGATCTTCATCAGCGGTTTTCCATGTGCAACCTATTGTCTTTTATGTGAAGACTTACTCTGAGTTTTATAGCCCTTCCTTTTCTTCTGCAATAAGACACTTCAACAAAATCTCTTCTTTTCTTGGACAAGAAATAATGGAGTCATATGTTTAACTCCAGAAGAAGAAAACAAGCAAACACAAAAATCCATGAGTGGTATTTTATTGCATATCTTGAAAAGAAAAAAAAAAGAGTTCTGTATTCTTTGATGTAAAAGATGGAAAGGTTCATTTATAAACAAATTCCTTAACCGACTTCATTCTGCTAAAATTTGCTAAATTTGTGTGGGATAAGGCTAAAATGGGACATAGCTACTATCTTACCATATTACAATATGTGAATCAAGATTTCAAGTTTCAGAATATCTTAAAGTTATTTCTCTCCACATACAATATGCAATTTATAAGTAATCTAAAAATATGCAATTTATAAGTAATCTGAAAATGTTGCAACTTCTTCTTAAAATGTAGTCATTGGGAAGTTACTGGATTTGCCTGAAATAGAAACATAATCTGATAGATTCAAGGGTATTCTATGAACCTTACACATTACAAAATGCCCCTTGTTGGCACAACTCACATAATTTTGGTTTCTGAACTACCACAATTTCCAAGGATAAACAATATATGTATAAAATTCCAAATGAGTTAATATTAAACTAGCCAAAGTTTGTTTGTTGTATAAATGCAAATGCTAGGTCTAATTATCCTGGTTAATTATATTATATAAATGCAGCTGAGGAATAAACAGAATAAAGGATACATTCCCTGAATATGCCTATTTCTTTCTTTCTTTCTTTCTTTATTTATGACTAAAGAAATCCCAATCCACCTCACTGCATACGCAAAGAGGAAAATATCTGCCGAGTTAAGGAAATCCAAAATTTGGCAGAAATATGAAAACATCTCTAAAAACAAACTCCTAAAGGGCACGGTAGGAAAAACAATAGGGCAATGAGTATTCTCTAGGCTAAAAACTGTGAATCCAACTCCTGCCTTAGACACAAACCCAGCTGAGTGACCTTGGGCCAGTCACTCAGCTGTAGGTAGGAAGGAAGCAATGGCCAGCTACTTTCGAAATCTTGCCAAGAAAACTGTAGGGACTTGTTGAGGTAGTCATCAAGAGCCAAGACTGATTCAAAGGTACCAAATAGTAATACCGTAATAAAATTGTGGAATAAATGACTGACAAATAAAGAGGCAAATGGAGGGGACTGGAGGCTAATACATATGAAGAACGATTGCAGAAATTGGGCATGTTTAGTTTAATGAAAAGAAAGACTAGGGATGACATGATAGCACTGTTCCAATATGTAAGGGGCTGCCACAAAGAAGAGGGAGTCAAGCTATTCTCCAAAGCACCTGAAGGCAGGACAAGAAGCAATAGGTGGAAATAATCAAGGAGAGAAGCAAGCTAGAACTAAGGAGAAATTTCCTGACAGCTAGAACAATTAATCAGTGGAGTAACTTGCCTCCAGAAGTAGTGAATGCCCCAACACTGGAAGTTTTTCAGAGATTAGACAATGATTTGTCTGAAATGATATACGGTTTCCTGCCTAAGCAGGGGATTGGACTAGAAGACCTCCAAGGTTCCTTCCAATTCTGTTATTCTGTAAAATCTGTAAATGGATGGGATGGACCATCATGGAAAAAAAGTCTGTTGAACTTGAAACATCCCATGTTACATTTGCACTATTTGTTCAAGATGTAAATTTTACTTAGTCCTAATAGTCCCAGGTAATCTTGAGCCAATGACAATTGACTTTCCCCATCTGACACTTTTGGCTACAGTGGGTGGACATTCTGGGTGTAGTAGTCCAATACCTATTTAGGTTGGACATTTTTATATCTGGTGTGAAATAATTATTTGAGCACTATGCAGAATTGGGATGTCTCTTAAGATAAAATATTGATGAATGGTTGTCCATTCTTTCCCCTCCTTCTCTAGTCTGCTTCTTCTGAAACAATCTCGTTGAAAAAAAGGTCTTCTTACCAAATCAAGATGGCCATTCTAGACAAATATGAATTCAGTTCAGATGTCCAAGTTGTTCAATTACAATTTTCCATCACCTATTCCCTAAAGAAAGGTACTTTCTTAAAATCTATTTTATATTGTTGTGCCAACCATGTTTTCTTTTATCTTTCAATCAGTCAATTCAAGTGTTAAATCTCTATTTGTTTTTTTTTTTCCCCACTTTTTAAAATTCTTTTTTTTTTCTTTTCCAAACTGCATTCCTATCAGGGATTTGGAAGTGATTTACCATTAACGTTTGGATCTGAGACCAGACTAGTCTAGCATGCAATCTGGGACTGTGGTGTGGAGTCACACAATTAAACAGAGACATGATTGAGAATGTAACAAATGTGTCTTAGTTTCTGGCACTCAACATAAAATCTCTGGCTTGGATTGACCTCGTTTGATATAAATGTTAAGAGCCTGGCCTTCTGGGACCATCCCAAGGCAGACTATTGGCCTACTACACTGACTAGTAAAAGATCTCCAGGCTTTTAAATGAAGGATTAAAAAGAATTTTGTTACAGAATCTGCTGGAAGCAAATTTAAGTATTTTGCCACAATGGACATGTGCTGGATTCATGGTGGGATAAATGCTAATCTGAATGAAATGTAGCTAGCATTCAGAGGTGGAAGTTTAATTTATTGTTAAGCTGCATTAAATAAGAAATCTCTGTTATAGCTTTTTTGGCTTGTAAGTACATCTATACATTTAAGATAGTATTTCTCAACCTTGGCAATTTTAAGAGGGGTGGACTTTTAACTTCCAGAATTCCCCACTCAGACATGGTGGCTGAGGACTTCTGGGAACTGAAGCCCAACCCTCTTAAACTTCCTAAAACACTGGTTAGGATAACATTGAAAAATAAAGTTTTCCCATTGTTTCTGGGATTGGTAATGTCTGTGCAGCATCACAACCTCCATTTGTATCTTGAGCTGAAAAATCCTTCTCAAACTTTAGTTAAAAGTGAAAGTGAAAACTTGTCAACCTAGAAATCTTTTCCAAGGTAGAGAATTAAGCAGAAAGGATCTATCTTGATCTCGTTCAGACTAGGCCAGATTTTCTCAGCCTTACCAGAGATCAACCTAAGTCAATTCACATCCCTGGTCTTGGCTGATCAACCACCTTTTCTTTATTATAGATTCTAGCTTCCTCTAACTCACGGGTGTCAAACTTGTGGCATCACATTGCTGTTATATGACATATCGCGATGATTTTTCCCCTTCACGGAGCTAGGGGGGGTGGATGCATGTCATATCCGACCCACAGGCCACCAGTTTAACACTCCTGCAGTCTAAATCCAAGCAATTGGGTAATTGTTATGAATTCGCCATATTTGATGGCTGAATTCTGGCATTAGAATCAGGAATCATTGGCAAGGGGACAAGAAATACAGATTTTCCATATTATCTCTGCTAAAAATTGATAGAAAAAGAATATGCAAAATTCTTCTGCACTAATGTGGAATGGAAGAAGATTGATTTCCCATTCCTTATTCAAACAACCTTAGAAACCCAAATAAATGGGACATTATTTATTTGGGAAAATGTGGTAACAGAATGTGTCTGTCCACGTTTTATGAAAGGGCATTTTGTGGCCAACTACTGGATGAATTATAAGCATCTTTGTGACATATTCTCTTACAATTTCAACAATTCATACTTTGTGCTTCATAGCCTCAACACCTGCCCAGTTTATTCATTCATTTTAACACTGGGGGAAAAAAAAAAGAGAGAGAGAGAGAGAGAGAGAGAGAGAGAGAGAGAGAGAGAGAGAGAGAGAGAAGCCAATTCTGTGCCTACAATTCAGAACTCAACCTCCAAAATCTGAGAAAAGCTAATGATTAATAACCGCCACCAAGTGAACCAAACATGACGCTATTTTCATCTCCGAACCCGTCGTGCATAGCGAGGGCTGAGCCGCATTAGACTGTGTGTTAATAAGCATTATTTAATTAACAGATGAAGAAGCTCTTCAAAAGCCGCCCAGGCAGATTTTGAACTTGATCTTCCCTCATTTGATGTCCTGCAAGACCAGATAAATGACAAGTATTTCAAGAGTCTGCAAACGCCTTTCGAACAGCTGCACAGAGTTCACCCCTTCTTTCCAGCAGGTTTCTCACTTAAGAAAAAAAACACGCTTCATTACATCGCCTCTTACTTGAGCTGGAAGGATCTATTCAGAGAAGATAAGCCTCTTAGAAATGAAGTAGCGTTGAATATAGGTTTTGAGTGACGGCAGGAAGGTTTATCCATTCAGCAGACAATACCGCTTTCTCTGCATTAATCTAGGAGGCGGACAATGATCTGTTTTTAAGGCCACATCTCATCTCTTTTCCCACAGCAGAAGGTGATTAGAGTTAGGAAACAGGGGCTGTGAAAGAAAACTGAGCGCTATCTCTCCAGCCCTCCTGTTTCCTGGATGGGGGAAGAGGGAAGTTCTAGGCCAAGGACATCAATCACAGATTCACAATCAGGATGTTTCTGCTTTATCTGATGTGGCTGAACAGCCTGGCAAGGGCGAGGGCACAGAGTCCATGACCCTGTGGGGCAAAGTGGGCTTCTTTTTGAAGATGATGGCATAGATAGGAGAACTGTTCATCACCATCATCTTCGGTGAAGGGTGTCTAAACATCATACATTCCAAGCTGAGTGAACCACTAGTCCATGAACCTGCTTGCCCAATTGACCATCTTGTGCCTTTTATTTATTTATGTGTTCAACATCTAAACTCAGTTCCAAAAAGGACTCCAAAATTAAAATTAGGGAAAATAAAGATATAATCAGAACCTTAATCCCAAAGGAACAATGAAAGTAATCGACTTCCCATTTATTTATCAGCCTTGAGAGACCACACTAACACAAGACCTGAGGGCACACCCATTTATTTAAGGAGGACAGCATGGCAGGCAAACAAATCTTCAGAGAGATGCTAGTCCAGAAGGAATAAAGCATTGTAACAGAGAAGGCCCCTTTCCTAGGTCCTGCTAGATAAGAATGCTTACTTGATAAAACCAGCTATCTAATTCTAGGTCTATCTGTCTGATGGTACAGGGTAGGCAGATACTACAAGAGACTATCACTACTACAGTTGTGTCAGCAATGTCAAAGCTCTTCCAGGTTGTAAGGATTAAATGGTGACATCATCATTGTCTGGGGGAGGCACAGTTGGGGGTCCTTTCATGTCCCCATTAAGAATCCCACTGAAGCGGTACCCATTTATCTACTCATGGCCACCCACTTTCAAACTGTTAATGCCAACAGGACGAGAGCTCACCCTATCCCCCAGCAGCAACTAGGTCTCAAACAGGTCTCTACAAGACCTGGTCTTATGCCATATAGGTAATAATCAACATCTTGAATTGCATCCAGAACATTATTGGTAACTAGAACAGTTCACAAAATAGAGGTATTACATGGGCATAAAAAACCCTGCCCATCACTATTCATATTTCTGCAACTTCTTAGTGGTCTTCAAGGAAAACCTCATGTAGACTTTGTTGCAATGGTTTTCTGATGATCAAGTCATGAGTGATTGTTAAGGAGGGCCCCTCAGGCAAATGGGTCCAATTGTCTCACATTTTTGGATTTGTGTGAAAACCTCCCTGGCTTTAACTGTGACTTGTTCCTCAAGCAATGCTACCTAGTCAGACATAAGAATGGATATTCCCCAGAAACAGGAAATCCAAGAATCCACAGCCATTGTGGTGGTTTTGCAAGGGTTCAGAATGAACCTGTACCTCCCTATCCAGATCTCAGCAACTTCCATTGAGACAAGACTTCATAAGTATTGTTGGCTAATGATGGAACTGAGATATATAACTGAGTATCATCTCCATTCTCACCATACCTGATCCCAAATTGCTGAATAACCTAGCAACCTCAGATAGATATAATAATCAGGAGGTGGAAGAGTACTAAGCCTGTGACCAATTAAAGACAGGGGCTTTGATTCAACATCTCTTCTATCCAACACTAATTACACTATGGAGAAAAGAGAACAACCCACAACACACTCCTAGTGCCAGCAGTTCAAAAAGACACTGTGTTTAATGGTATAAAAAATCACTGAGAGACCAAGGAGAGCCAGGATGGATGCATTACCACCCACGTCCTGGCACTTCATTGACAAGTGCCACTAATGTTATCTCTATACTATGTCCCAACCTTAAACCTACCATGTTTTCCCAAAAATAAGACCCGGTCTTATATTTTGGGGAGCTCCAAAATAAGCTTATTTTTGGGGAAACACAATTTCAGAGTGATCAGCCCGGCTGGGCGCCCTGCCATGTGCACAAGAGGCAGCAAGCGTGCGGGGGCCAATGATATCTGGCAGCAGCTGCAGCCTGCCAGTCCCTTGGTCGGCGCACTCTGGGGCTGCACAGCTTGTGCAGCACAGGTGAGTTGATCACTTGTGCAGCAGATGGAGGCAGAGGCGCTGGGGGTGGGGTGGGGTGGCAGGCAATCTGGATGCACCACATGGGCCACGGGAAAGCTGAGAGTCAGTGGGATGGATTCACATAAACAGGATTCACATAATCTGTTTCCTCTAGTGTCCTCTGTGGCTACAAATCTTTCCCAAAAATGGAAAGGTTGGAAATGGGACAAACTATTATAGCAATAGCAATAGCACTTAGACTTATATACTGCTTCACAGTGCTTTACAGCCCTCTCTAAGCAGTTTACAGAGTCAGCATATTGCCCCCAAAATTCCTCATTTTACCAACCTTGGAAGGATGGAAGGATGAGTCAACCTTGAGCCTGGTGAGATTTGAACCGCCAAATTGCAGGCAGCCCGCAGTCAACAGAAGTAGCCTGCAATACTGCATTCTAACCACTGCGCCACCACAGCAATGGCCTTTTATCTATAAAATGATCCATGAAACCTGTTCTTGCTACTGCATCCATTTTCCAAATTCTTACAGAAAGAATATTAATGCACCACTTCATAAGCATCCCACCTGAGACAAAATTAAAGATTAGTTAGAGCTGTGGCTGAGTTGCTTGTGGCTATTCTTTTCCAATCCAGTAAATAGTTTTTTTTCAGTAGAATGAAATTACAAAGGAAGTGGTGGGGACGTTGGCAGGCTAACACCATATCCTTCCAAGAGGACCTCAGTCACCTTCCATTTGCAAGATGTGGCTTTTATAATTGTTCTTTTATCGTTGAAATTGATGATTGGATGGCTAGAGGTTGTTAGTCATGGGTTGAATTTGGTTGATCTGTAACATATAATCTCTGCTGTATTCTATTTCTCCAGGGTATGAGATTTCATATAATTAGAATGGACAATCGGGATTGCTTTGCTAAGAAGACTAAGCCATAGTTCAGTGACGGTATCTATTTCTGTATATGGACCAAAGCTGACCATACTAGCACCAATCTTATTCACCTTTGAGACTATAATAGCATGTACCAGAGGGAAAAAAGAATCTGCCAAAATCAGTCCTCTAATACTCATAGGCCTCAGATTATGACCGGTCCCTTAGCAATCTTTCAAAGATGTAACAAACTCATCCAGAGCCACTTACCAATCCATTTTTAAGTTCTGATATCCTCCTTTCAATGGTCATGTGATTGCATTTGGGTGCTTAGCAACCAGTCTGCATTTACAGCCATTTGCAGTATCGCATGACCAAGATTTACAACTTTTTTTTGCCAGAATCCAGCGTTTAGTTCCTGAACCCTAGTTAAAATGGGCTCACGTAACAACAGTGGCATTTGCTTAATGACCAGGGCATTTGTTTAACAACCACAGTTAAACAACAGTGTTTGCTTAATGAGGGTTGGATTTGCTTAACAACTGCTGCCAAAAAGGTTGTAAAATCAGTGACCTGCTTAACAACCAGCATGTCTTGCAATCATAATTCTGGGCTCAATTACAGTGGTAAATGTCAGGGTTCCAAGTAACATCCCCAACGGAGGGGTGAAATCATTAGTGGGATTCAAATCCCGGTGCTACCAGTTCACTATTGGGAGCACGTGGGAGCACATGCTCACTTCATGAACATGTGGTGCTTCTGCGCAAGCACAGAAGGTTCTGCGCATACGCAGAGCATTTTTGATGTCTGGGCGGGTGGGTGGAGCCTCCCACTGCCACTGCTACCGGTTCACCTGAACCGGGGCAAACCGGTAGCAACTCACCCCTGGGTGAAATCCAGCAAGTTCTAACAGGTTCTGGAGAACCAGTAGCAGAAATTTTGAGTAGTTCAGAGAACCAGCAAATACCACCTCTGGCTGGTCCCAGAGTAGGGTAGGAATGGAGATTTTGCAATATCATTCCCCTGCCTCGCCCACCAAGCCATGCCCGCAGAACCGGTAGGGAAAATTTTTGAATTTCACCCCTGCCCCAACGACTATCTTTACTTCATTGACAAGCCCTAAACCTTGGTAGCTGTTGTCTGAAGCAGTTGCTTCACTCTATTTGCTGGATGTCCAGCCCAAGACTCATGGCTTCAAGAGCTAATTGACTGATTGATTATATGCCATCAAGTTGGTATCAATTCTTAGCAACCATGTTCTTCAAAATGATCTTCCAAAGTAGCACCCGTTGTCATTGTGAGTTCATCCAGCTTGGACTGGTTGTGCTTTCTTTCTCCTTTCTTTTCATGTTTCCCAGAATTATAAACTTCTTCAGAGAGCTATGGTTTCACGTAATATGTGCAAAATATTATGATAGGAGCCTGGTCATTTGTGCACCAAGTGAGAATTAACTGCTTTTCTTATTGTCAAGGCATCTTGCCATGGCCCTCTGTGTTCTTAGCCTCTTGCAATATCTATCAGAAGCTTCTATAACCTAGCCTAATGTTGAAATACCTACTGATCAATATTTTCAACACATTAAAGAGCTGGAGTATACTTACATAATGTGCTTACAACTCAGTTGCTTTAAAACAAGGAAGCCAGTTTAAACTGTATTGCCTCTTTTGTTATTCTAATGAGTAGGCTGGCCATGAGTTTTAGTTTCTGGAAACTCACCTTGAAACATTTTAAAGAGGAACATTGTAGAATGGCAAAGCAGAAAGTAGGGCTTGAACCTGGACCTGAACCAGTGGTGAAATCTGAATCGGTTTACTACTGGTTCGCTGGCTGCGCTTGCGCAGTATGCATCAAATGTGTGCTGCATGCACATGCACATTGCGCACCAAATGTACACTGCACACACGCACACTACACACCAAAAGGATGTTTGGGAAGCTAAGTAGAACAGCGAAGGGGGGATCAGCTGTGCCGCACGGTTTAGCTTTGCTAGAAAGCAGGAAATCCTGCTTTCTAGCAAAGTTAAATCATGCGGCACAGCTGATCCCCCCACCTCGCTCTTCTACTTACCCTCCCAAGCCTCCTTTCGGCATGTACTGCTTACGCGCCAAAAGAACCCAGTAGCTAACTAACGGTTCGGTTGAGCTTTTTAAACTACCAGTTCAACCAAACCGGTAGCTAACTACCAGTTTGCCTGAACCGGTAGCCTTTTTTAACTACCAGTTTGCCTGAACCAGTAGCTTTTTTTTTACTACTGGTTCGCATTTCACCCCTGACCTGAACAATTGACTGAGAAGGGATAGATACAGTTTTGTTACCATGGACATAATATATTTATACATTTAAATTACACCAATTCCTCCTAAATGTACATCTATGCGGTTAAATGTATATGCAAAAGACAGACAGATATATGCCTAGATTATCTTCCCAATCAAATTTGTTGCAGCGCAATTGTGTTTTTCAAGTAGGAAAACTTGTGCTTTCAATCAATTCTCATACTACCAATATAAGCACATCGCATATAATAGGCAGAATTGATCTTTCAGACTGGGAGAAGAATAGAAGAACTAGCATGCTGAGTCTTCGAGATTAAAAAAAATAGGTTAAGGATCAGGGGATCTAATTTTCCTTGGTGAAATATGGAAAGTTATAGCCATGTGATCTGCACATGTATCTATTTAAAAGCTAAGAGAAGCCTGCTGTTTAAAAAAGCAGCCACTAATGTCTCCGTAAAGTAAAGTGTATTGCTGTTTTCTATCGTCCTCTTTCATGCTCCAGCTCCTGAAAGTGGGAGCAGAAAAACTCATGTAATATACTCCCCCAATGAATGGCGTTTTTGTTACCCTTATCTTTGGGCCTCCGCATTCCTTAAAACACATCTGTCACAGCACAGCATGATAACCAGTTGCTAACAACCCTTGTGCATCAACTTCCCTATCTCACTGAAAGATACTGACCTCCCAGAAAGAAGCAGCTATCAAGCCAAGGAAATCTTCAGTGTTTCGAATTCTGCCTTGTTTACCTAGCCAGCACTCTGCTATTTATGGTATTTAATTTACCACTGCAGTCATCACCTTCTTCTTCCCCCCACCCCCCGCTTTTTTTTTAAACATAGAAGTCCTAATTGTATTGTCTTGAGATGTTATGTCTAATCTCAGGAAATGGTGCTATAGATATAGCAAACAAGTTTCTGGTTGTTTCAATCATTCCCTTATTATGAAGTTCAGCCGGTTTTAAGAATCCCATTCATTGGCTCAGGCTGAAATCTTGATCACATTTGAATGTCTGGGGAGCAGAAGGTGCTTAACAGGCCCTGAATTTCAAAAATGGGAGCAGACAGTCTAGGCAATATGTCGGAGACCCTGAAAGTTTTCATTTTGACTCCTTAATGAGGCCGACCTTTGACCAAGACTGATGAGTTCCATACCTGTCCTGGTGTGTTTTCTGAAAACATTTGACATGGGTTGAAGCTTTGACGGGAGATATGACTAATGAAGTCTTGGTATAAAAATAATGGGCTGCAATTGCAAATAATCTGTGTGAAACCAAACTCCTTAAAAAGTTGTCTCTGCTCACTCTCTGTTGGTTAAATGAGTCAATAATATGAATCAGATGGCTCCAAGGACTAGACTTCCAAATATTTCCTCTCTCGGTCTCTTTTTCTATAAATTAGCTGCCATTTTGTGCAATTTTGCTTGCCTCCAGGCGTGTCTTAAATTGTAGTTCCTGCGATTGGAGCTATTGCAAACTGTGTAGATTAATGCATAATGCTTTTGGAAGGTTGTTAAATATAGAGTAACAGCTCTTCTTGTGAGGTCAAGAGGCCCATTTTTGCTGCTACTCGAGGACAATTATATGCAAAGTGAGGGTGGGAAAAACATTGAGTATTTGATTTCTGGAGCAAGTCATGGAAGATCAAAACGTTTTTCACCATCTCCTACTTCCTCCTCTGGGGCAGAGTCATCTCAGCCTCTGTTTAGTGATTGACCCTTTCCCATCTGAATAAAATCTTATGAATACCTTGAAAAATGTGGTTCAGTTGCCTGATTCAGTTACTCTCCATTAGAGACCCCACAAGCCGTATCCTAAAATTTGCACTTCCTTCCATTATTAGAAAGGTTAAATTATCTCTTTGTTACTTACTGTATAATTGTACATTAGCAAGGATTGCATTTTTTAAAAAAAGGCAGGCATTTTATCGGATCAGAACTTAAAAAACAAACAAACTAACAAGCTAAACGAGAAAGGGGTATTAGGAAGCAAGAGCATAGCACATACACCAACTTTTGTTGTGCAGAATTATTCAGCAATTATTCAGAGTCGCAGTTATTTCCCAGACACGCAGTCTATTCTCTACGATTCCTTTTTTAAAAATTATTTATTCATTTATGCAGCCCATTTCACTGATCAGGTGACTTATTTTCCTCAGGAACTTAAAACAAATAGGTGGAAATCAGACAATGATATTTTGAAACTGTCACTGGTGCCTGCAATTAAAGCATTATCAGTTGCCAAAATAAATGTGACTTTCTCGAACCTATTTCTCCAAGGAAGAAGGATGTCCTCGGCTCACGCTAGAAATCTGATTGTTATGAGTCTGCAGAACAGCAGTTGCATGTGGGAAATACAACATTGGTGTCTTAGAGACGGGAGGGTTTCCCAAGGAGCTCTTGTGACAGTTTGAACCACAGGTCATATAATTATTCTTGATTCATGCTAAAAAAAAATTCATGTTCCAGTCAGTTATTATTTCATGTGCCATAAACTTTTAGGGTTATTTTGACAAGTGGCCTTCAAGCCAGAACTAGCTCTACAAGTGATGCAACAACCATTAGTTCCAGTTTCCCACTCTGTATCTAGAGAAAATGAGTGATATGAATCACTCATGAAATTTATAGAATTATGCAATGGGTGGAGAGAGAACTGTTTTTACCTTTTTCTTCTAATTTTAGAATTAGTAAAGTTAAACAGTAAGAAATTCAAAATGTTCAAAGGGAAACCAATCTTGACAAAGAGTGCATCTCCTCTTTCAATTAATCATGGTAAAAACATGTATAAGAAACCTCTTTTTTCTGCTATGGTTCTATGCTGTCTCTGTCTCTTCCCCAACTCATAAGAGAAACAAGGCTTAAATTGTCCTTCATTATAGTGATGTTAGGTTTTTTGGCCCCTGTTATTCCAATACTTTCCAAGGGCAGTCTCAAGAGTGTCAAATCTGTTAAGTTTCATCACCTACAATCAGCCAGATGATAGGTAAAGGTAAAGGTTCCTCTCGCATATATGTACTAGTCATTCCTGACTCTAGGGGGTGGTGCTCATCGCCATTTCAAAGATGAAGAGCCAACGCTGTCCGAAGACGTCTCTATGGTCATGTGGCCGGCATGACTAAAAGCCAAGACGCATGGAACGCTGTTACCTTCCCACCAAAAGTGGTTCCTATTTTTCTACTTGCATTTTTTATGTGCTTTCGAACTGCTAGGTTGACAAAAGCTGGGGCAAGTAACGGGAGCTCACCCGGTTACGTGGCACTAGGGATTCGAACCGCTGAACTGCCGACCTTTCGATTGACAAGCTCAGTGTCTTAGCCACTGAGCCACTGCATCCCATATCCCAGCCAGGTGATAGGTAGTGACTAAGGTGGACCATACAGGAAGCACAGTCAGAAGAGTTAATTTTACTTTATTAATACATCAACAGAATCTTGCAAGTCTAAAGGTACTTTTCTCCTCACCCCTTCCATCCCCTTTGCAGCCCAAGAAACTAAGGAGGGTCTCTTCTCAGGTCCTTGCTCCACTCACATTCCTACTGTGGTCTAATTTATTTTATTTATTTTATTTTATTAATCATATTTCTATGCCGCCCACTCTTCAAGGACTCTGGACAGCTTACAATAATCAACAGTATACTAAATAGCATATTGTCCCCAACAATCTGGGTCCTCATTTTACCCACCTCGGAAGGATGGAAGGCTGAGTCAACCTTGAGCCGGTGAGATTTGATCCGCTGATCTGCTGAACTAGCAGTCAGCTGAAGTAGTTGCAGTACAGCACTCTAACCATTGCACCATCTCTTATCCAACTGCTCCCTTGGCTACATCGCTATTCTCTATCTCCCAAAGTCATTCCAGATACCATTACATACCTAATATACCAATATACCAATTTTGGTCACCATACTACAAAAAAGATGTTGAGACTTTGTAAAAAGTTCAAAGAAGAGCAACTAAGATGATCAAAGGCCTCGAGACTAAACCATATGAAGAATGGCTGCAGGTTTTGGCTTCAGCTAGTCTAAAGAAAAGAAGAATTAGGGGGTGAGATGATAGCAGTATTTGAGGGGCTGCCACAAAGAAGAGGGGTTCAAATTATTTTCCAAAGCACTAGGGAGAAGGAAAAGAAACAATGTTTGGAAACTAATCGAAGAGAGAAGCAATCTGGAATTAAGGAGAAACTTCCTAACAGTGAAGACAATTAACCAGTGGAACAGCTTGCCTTCAGAAATCGTGGGCACTCCATCACTGGAGGTTTTTAAGAAGAGACTAGAATTGTCTGAAATGGTATACGTTCTCCGGCTTGAGCAGGGGGCTGAACTAGAAGACCTCCAATGTTCCTTCCAGCTCTATTCTATTCTACATGAAAGTATAGTCTGCTGACTCAGGGATAGGTAGATAGTTCTATAGGTCAGTAATGAAGACGGGTAGCATACTGTATACACCATGAAATTTGCTACAGCACTATAATTTTAAAACAAGCAGGATAAATTAAGGCTATCAATGGCTTTTAGTCAAGACAACTGCAACTTGTTTCTAAGAGCAGAGGCCACGTGTCTTTGAATCCCAGTTGCTGGGAATCAGCAAAAGAAAATTTTGTTCTAAAGGAAGAAAAGATGCGTCAGAATGCATGCAATGCAGGGATGGTATTCACTTACCTTCCCTACTGGTTCACAAATGTGTGTGCGCGCTCAGCTCACACGCGCCATCTTCCACGCATGCCCAGAGCCTCAAAAACGTGGAAAAATGGGATATCATGATGTCCGCGTGGGTGGGCGAGGCATCCCACAGTCGCCCCTACCGGTTCTCCCGAACCGGGTAAAACGGGCTGAATACCACCACTGATTCCATGATCATACAACACCAATCAGCAGCTCCTTAAAGCAGCTGCATCATAATCCGGGACTGCCAAGCTGCTGTCCCAGGCGGGATACTTTTGGTTCAAAGTGCATCTGGGTCAGCAACTCTGGACTCATCAAAGCACCCTTTGTACTGGACAACTGTGGGTTAGAGTACAGGGGTGAAATCCAGCAGATTCTGACAGGTTCTGGAGAACCGGTAGCGGAAATTTTGAGCAGTTCAGAGAACTGGCAAATATCACCTCTGGCTGGCCTCAGAGTAGGGTAGGAATGGAGATTTTGCAATATCCTTCCCGCAGGAGGGGGGAGGGAATGGGGATTTTGCAGTATCCTTCCCCTGGAGTGGGGTGGGAATGAGGATTTTGCAGTATCCTTCCCCTGCCACGCCTGCCAAGCCAAGCCAAGCCACACCCACCAAGCCAAGCCACGCCCATCAAGCCATGCCCACAGAACCAGTAGTAAAGAAAATTGGATTTCTCCACTGGAAGAGTATATTACAATAGTATTCCTGCTGAAAAATAACCTCTGAGTCTCTTGCATAGCCTTTGGTTGTTTATGTATCAAAAACGTTAAAATATAAAGCAGATATTCTTGCCAATGTAGCTGTTACATTTGCACTGTGGTTATTTTTCTAGCTCCGCTTAAGCAAAAGTCAATTCCAGGTTCACATATTAAAGTCCTTCTGCCTACATTTCTGTCACAGATTCTTAAGCTGCTCTATTGAAATCCACTGATGAAATTGAAAAGCAGCTAAAACTCATTAATGTTCAATTCCTTGTGCTAAACAAGACCCATGAAAAATATTTATCCCACCCTTTCTTTGGAGAAGGCGGCACAGGGAGTCCTCAACTTACAAACCATTTGTTTAATGACCGTTGGAAGTTACAGCAGCCCTGGAAAAAAAGTAACTTATGACTATTTCTCACCCTTATGACCGTTGCAGCATCCCTACCCTATGGTCACGTGATCAAAATTCGGACGCTAAGCAACTGGCATGTTCTTATTATGCTTGCGGTGCCCTGGAGTCATGTGATCACCTTTTGCAACATCCTGACAAGAAAAGTCAATTCACTTAACAACCATATTAGTAACTTAACAATTGCAGTTAAGTTAACAAATTAACAACTGTGACAAGAAAGGCCTTAAAATGGGACAAAACCCATCTAACAACTGTCTTGCTATGGGATGGGGTGGGGTGGGGTGGGGTGGAAATTTTGGTTGTAAGACGAGGACTACCTGTAGGGGGTGATTTGGGACCAGTCTTTCCGCTGCTGTCATAGGGCTTGTTGTGGAGAAAATAAGAGAAGTGACATCTACTATACCTTGATTTTCTGAATGAAGAGTGTGTGTGTGTGTGTTTGTGTATAATAAATAAAAGAAACACATATGCCATGAATGAACATTGGAGAGAAGACTGAAATCATTGTACTTAACGTCCCCCAGCAGTCCTGCTAATGTTATCATGTTTCCAAATGAACTATAATAAAAACATACATTATAAAGCATGTCCCAGCACATCCAAAGGCAATTTCCCCCAATACACCAAATGTGAATTATTCTTTTATAACTGCATGCATATTCAATATCTCCACATTTGCCCTGGTTAGCATTTAAGCATTACTGAACAGTAAGTCAACAGCAGTATTCTGTAAAACTCTACTAATTCAATATGGTTGTCTCAGAAACAAATGTGCTATACTTTTCCAGCAAGTTCAATAGGCTGCTTTGATAAGTTCAATAGGCTACTTTGAAAGGAAGATCAAGAGGGCATTATATATTAAAATGGACCCTGGAAATCTATTTTATCTCTCTCATTATAATATGGAAACATCTTGTATATTTTATTCTCCCCCTCCATCTCTCCCTCCAGGGGTGGGTTCTACTTACCTTTACTACCAGTTTGCAATGGGGCCATGCCCACGCGCACTTTGCTTGCGCATGTGCACACTCTTCTGCGCATGCACAGAAGCATTTTGGTGATGTCAGGGTCAGTGGGCGGGGCCTCCCGCCGGTTTTACTACCGGTTCTATAGAACCGGTGTGAACCGAGGAAAAAACCACCACTGCCTCCCTCCCTCCCTTCCTCTCTCTCTCTCTCTCTCTCTCTATCTCTGTCTCTCTCTCTCTCTATCTCTCTCTCTCTCAGCAATTTTTCAGTTTGGTCTCACTTTTCCTCAATAAAATGAAAATGTCTACCTGAAGTTTTAAAATCATACTTATATTTAACATCATGACTTTGCTATGGTCACTCTTTTCTATAGGTGTTTTTCTAACTGGTTTACTACTCCTGCTGAAATAAGAAATTCAGTATTGTTGTAGGTGTGCTGGCTTCAGACTTCAAGATTTTCTTAGCTCTCTTTTAAGAAGATAGTTCCCTCTTACTCTTTCTACACAAAAAGCAACAAAGGGGGGGGAAATAGATGGAGATGGAGATGCCATTCCACTTAAGAGCCTGAAGATACAGTTTATGCTAAATCAGGTTATCTTTTAATCATCATTTGTTAACATCAACAAAAGAGTGCATTCCAGTTTCATCTCATTTTATCAGGACACACTGTCCCCTGTAAGACGGAAATGCCATATTGTTGCTCTGAGTTCTCCAAAATGTCTTCTCCTTTGAAATAATCTCTACAACAAAATATCTCTCATACAGTATTTTGAAGGATTAAAAGGGCAGGTGTCATCCATCCTACTTTAGAAATAAAAGCATGAATAAAATAATATTGAAATGGATTTCAGAAATCATCCACCTGTGTTTTTCTTGCAATTCTTATCATTTAAATAGCCCTTCTAAAACTTAGTGGACTCACTGCACTTAACACTAATTAAAGAGTTTCAGAATCAGACCTTTAATTAATTTTAAAAAGTACACTACCCACCAACAGTTACCTAATTTAGCAGAATATATTAGCTCTCTGCTGTATAAATCATAATTAATGTTGTTACTGTACTTATTATGCACTTAAGTAATGCTTCATTAAAGTTAAATAGTTTCTATGAACAATTTTGCACATTAAGTGACATATATATATATACACACACACACACACACATACATACACACATGAGCGTGCGCACACACACACACACACACACACACACATTACCGAGAATGTTTTAAAATTAGTTTGCATGTTCTTTAAAGAAATATCTATTAAATCAAAATAATGCAGAATTTCATTATGGTAAGAATTTTTTTTATGTCCCAAAAGCCCAAGTTTTCCCCTAGGATCTTTGCTGCTCAAGACTGCCTCCTTATAATTCAATTTATACCTTATACTCACAACTAAAGTATTTAAACATTTGCAGAGGTTGTCATAAGCGCTTTTCTTATTTTCTGTCAAATTCAAGCCTACACTTTAATACAGTTAACTGTAGCCATTTCGTTTCAAAACTCAAGAATCCAATTCTCAAACATTTACAATATATAAATTCACTTACTTTGCTATAAGATTGTATGCTACGGGGAAAATCCCTTTTGAACTAGAATAGAGGAATGTTAAAGCCAAAGAAAAGGTACTTTTAAAATGAGCTTTATTTCAATAAAACTGGTTTGATAGCCTAAACATTTCCTTTTCAATGCTACAATGTGTGCATTATTTTATGTGGGTATCAAATGTTCCCCTTTTTGGGATTTTTATTCTATTGTCTGAACATTTGGTGGATATAGAATTATTTATTTGGGCTTCCTAATGGAATTGAACAAAATTTAAGTAATACAAAACATTATTATTTATTTAAATGAGTATTTAAATTTATTCTTACCAATTTTAGATTTGTTAGTACTCTCTAAGAGAAAGAAACAATTATTATTTGATAATATTCTCTGTATTCATTCTGCATATGGGGTACTTTTTAGTTACAGGTAACATTATACATAAATATCAACCAAGTATGGCACAGCAAATAACTTTTGAATCCATTCAACCAATGCCAACATAACATTTTTATTTCACTTTTAAGGACTGATATTCAAGTAAATTTGAGTTTCAGCAATATTTGAAACTTTTTTTAAAAAATCAAACAATACTCACCATATGAAGGAGAGTATTTTGTAGCTCAGGGGTCCTTGGTTCTCTCTGAAAGCTTGGTTGTTTTCTTGCAGAAGTTTCATTACCCAAACTAGGTAACAACAATTGTGCTAGAATGCCAGAACCAAAGAGGCATGAGACCCCAAATGCTTGGTCAACACAACGCGTCCAGTTGTCCACTATCGACTGCAGAACACAATATTCTACAGAAAGGCCTCTACTACAGCACAGAAGATGCCAATCAATCAGAGACTAGCACTGATGATGGTATCTAGTTTGGGTAATGAAATCTCGGCAAGAAAATAGCCAAGCTCAGAGAGCACCAAGGACCTCTCCGTGTTGAAACAGTGCTCAAACACACATACAGTACAAGTGTAAAAACTACAGGATTAGAAGACTCCCAGTGAAGACCCCCAGTGAAATCACTGCAAAGATTATAGCAAAGATCAGAGCACATCATCGAAATCTTGAATTTTTTAATAACATTTTTGAAAACATACAGTACAAGCAAGCCTCTTGAGTTACACTAGCGTAGCTTGGAATAACTAATGAATATGGTGATTCCCTCCCTGTGGAATATCATCCCTGAGGAGAAGAGATTAGCCCTCACCTTGATACTCTTTCGAAAAGCACCAAAGACATGGGCTTTTGCCAGCAAGCCTATAGAGACCCCAGGGTAATACAAAGCCCATAAAGCAGTTTGTTTTATTGTTTTCATTAGGCAGGGATTCACTGGGTCTCGTATTTGGGGTTTTACATCTATCAGCCTCCTGCAGCCACTGTGAGTGATTTGGGTGGCCATTATAAATTTTCTTAATAAATAAATAAATAAAATAAAATTTTAGATTCAATTCCAAAGATAAAAAGTTTCTGCTTTGATTGTTGTTTGCTTCTGTGTTTAATTTTTGAACAGATATACCGCTATATAAACATTTCCTAACATGGTCCCTAACCATCAAGCCCAACATTTTTTTCTGATATTAAACTTCTATATTCCAATTATATATTTTTTTTTTTCAATAACTCAAAGTGCACTGAAATAGCTGTTTTAACAGCATTGGGTGATTTTATATTCCCACACATATATAAATATCTTCATTAATGCAAACCCACCTTCTTCTAAAACATTAGCACATTACATATTCACAGGTAATATATCAGATTTCAGGAGTTTAAATATTGCCAAGATAAATGAAAAGGGATTTTTGCCGGCTTCTTTTTTCTTTCTCCCAGGAGGGATTAAATTTCTTACTAAACTTATGGCAATGAGCATAAAATATAATAATAATGGGTTGACATCCCTAACATGGTGCCTTGTCCTGCTTCTCAAACCAGCAGAATAAGGAAATAAAATAATGAATGAATGAAATAAAATAATAACAAAATGCTATGTTGAAAAGAAAGAAAGAGAGAAAGAGAGAGAGAGAGAGAGAGAGACAGAAGAAAGAAGAGGGAAGGAAGGAAGAAAGGAAGAAAAAAAGAAAAAAGAAAGAAAGAAAGAAGAAAGAGAGAAAGAAAGAAAGAAAGAAAGAGAAATAAGGAAGGAAGGAAGGAAGGAAGAAGGAAAGAAAAAAGAAGGAAGGAAGGAAGAAAGAAAAAGAAACAAGGAAGGAAGGAAAGAAAGAAAGAAAGAGGAAGGAAGGAAGGAAGGAAGAAGGAAGAAGGAAGGAAGGAAGGAAGAAAGAAAGAAAGAAAGAAAGAAAGAAAGAAAGAAAGAAAGAAAGAAAGAAAGAAAGGAGGAATCTCTACAACCAATCAAACTGAAATAGCAAACCAGAGGGCAAAGGGGTATGGAAACTGAGAAGACAGACTTCCACGGTCTTTCCTGAAAATGCCTGGATTTTGAGGAGAGTCCAAGCTGGCTTGACAAAAGTGTCTTTGTATTGTGACACTGGGGAATGAAGGAGAGTTAAAGAGCCCAAGGTAAACAGGCCATGCCTTGTACATTAGACCCCATTGAGAATTTTCAATCATAGGAACTGCAGACAAGCCCAGAGTATGTGATGCTAAATTTAAGACCCCCAAATATGGACTGCCTCAGAGTAACAGTGGGTCAAAGGTACGTGCCAGATTCAGAAGAGTGCTTTGTCTTGCAATTCAAGTCACCTTTCTTGTCTAAAACCTAAAACCTGAGCTTCTAGGGTGTTGTTAAGAGGGTGGAGGAAGAAAAGAGAATGGTCATAGGAGCTGCAAAGTTCAAAGGACTTTGTTTTGTAGCACTGCTGGCATGGCATTTAGGGCTTTAACCAAATGCCGCTTCTTAAATGTGGAATATATTTACAATCTTAGCAAACACACCTTGATCTATAAATACAACAATCTATGGAACTGGACTCTTGGAAAAATGGCCTGTCTTCAAAGAATTACATTTGTTCGCCCATCATTGTTGATGAATGAACCTTGACACCTTTTTTGTTCCCATTATAATCATGGTAAGGCTAGTTGTGGTGTATCTAAAGATGACCAGGCCAATTTGGGCACAGAATGTTCTTGCACGTTAGACAGATATGTGTAGGTCCTGCAAATAGTTCCACTAGTGGCTCTGATTTTACGCAGCTTGCACTTATGTTGTGCTTCAACAGTGTGTAAGCTTGACAGCCTCTGTGAATGAGGCCACATCAAGTAGTGTGGTTTTGTGCCAGAGTTTCCCAGGTGGTCAAGTAACTTCAGGGAGGCTTTTAATGTGTGTTTTTAATGTTTTTTTTTTCTTTTCCTCCATGCAAGCATTTTCTAGTAGAGCTGCTTGGACGTTTGCTCTTCTAGCATATGAATAACATGATCTACCCAGGGGTGAAATCCAGCAGGTTCTGACAGGTTCTGGAAAACTGGTAGCAGAAATTTTAAGTAGTTTGGAGAACCGGCAAATACCACCTCTGGCTGGTCCCAGAGTGGGGTGGGAATGGGGATTTTGCAGTATCCTTCCCCTGCCACACCCACCAAGCCACACCCACCAAGCCACACCACGCCCACCAAGCTATGTCCACAGAACCGGTAGCAAAAAAATTTGGATTTCACCACTGGATCTACCCATTGGGTTTGTGCTCCCATCACTAGTGTGTAGACTGATGGAAGACATGTTCCAGATAAAACTTCAGTTTCTGGTACTTGGTCTTGCCATCTGATGCCTCATATCTTCCAAAGACAAGTAATGTGGAATTGGTGTAGCTGTCTTGTACATAGCTCTGTAGACCTGGGCTGATTCCTTGATGTTTCCACACAGTTGAGCCCAAATTTACCAAAAGCAGAACTTGTCTTTGCTATTCTGCAGTTAACTTCTGCATCCATAGTCACTGCTCAGGAGAAGATACTGCCAAAAGGTAGTTTCACTGGTCCACTACCTGTAGTTTCTGCTTTTTGATTGTGATTTTAGGTTCTGTGTATGGCTGCCCCCGATTCAGACCAGTTCGTAAGAACTGGTAGTAAAACCGGCTGGAGGCTCTGCCCACTGACCCAGACGTCATCATAGGTGATCTGCGCATACACAGAAGCGTGCTCAAGCGCGATGTGAACCAGTACTACAGGTAAGTAGAACCCACCCCTGGAACCTACCTACATAAGGAGTGCATGACTTATGTCTTTTTGGATGCTGATAGTAAATCAAAAGTGAACAGAAACCACGGAGAATTTATCCACACTGATTTGCATATCTGACTCAATATTACATATAATTACAAAATGTAGTTGTGGTATTCTTTTCTCATTTTTAATATTTAATACTTGTGGTAAATGTTTTGCTCGACACGCTTATTTATCATTAACTAAATACGATTTGCTCAATTAATCCAATTTTCTAGGGTTGCATAACACACTGGACCTGGGCTGGATTTATGCAACACTGGATTTATGCAATTAGGTTGATTGAGCTACGGGACCACATCATGCAAACACACATCTAATATATTTCATGGTTTTTGTTAGTGGTGTAGCATCCAAACTGTCGATCAAGTTTGTGCCAGCTATTCTCTGTGATTTTTTGCAAAGATCGAGACGTTGCTGTTTCCTAAAATTGTTGAGCAACAAAGAAGGCCATTATATAAAATATGAAAGAAAAGAGAGAAGGAGAATAATGAGACATAGAAATAGAAGCGACTAGGTGATTCAACATGAAGTATGTAGCATGAGAATCTCCATTGATTTCATGGCACTTTGGTTGCTAATGGTGCCATAGTGCTTTTCAATCTATTTCATATAGGTCTCTTGAAAGTTCAAAAGCTTTTATGTATAAGAAAATGTGTTACTGCTGGACTTCACTGGCAGACCATCATACACAAACACATTTTTTGTAGCATTTCTGTCGTAAACCACATTTTTCAAGAGTTGACTACTTGGATGTGTTAAAATCCCACTGGGCAAACACAGAGCACATGGTTCATAGAGTAGAAATGCAAAACAGCTTGTTTAGTAGTATTTCCCTTTTCCAAATGCCTGTAAAAATCTCTGCAAAACCTGTAAATTCTATTATCTATCCATCCCTCCATCCATTCATCTATCCATCTACCTAAAATGCCCACACTTTTACAAAATATGCTAAAAATAAAGACCATATCTGGACTAGAAAAGCGTTTTGTTTTGTTTTTTTTTACTTTTTAAATAATGAGTGTAAAGTTAGGGCTACCTGTTCTAAGCTGCTAACATCCAAATAATTTGGGGGCAGCAAGAAATATAGATTATCACAATCTTCCACAACCTGGTCATTTTCTGGGTTAACTACTGCAATGTACTCTACATGGGTTTGCCCTTGAAGAGTATCCAGAAACCTCAGCTGCTTCAGTATGTGGTGGCATGAGCAGCTATTTGTGTTTCTGATAGAACAATTCACACCTCTGCTTTGCATTGGTTACAGTCTCTTTCCAGGTCTAATTCAAGGTGCCATGTACACTGAGCCAGCTACGGATGTGTCCATGGTTTTTTCCTGTAAAGCTATTGAGGTAGCTTCCCACTCCCTTCTTCCAAGATGTTTTTAAAATTGCCTTCACATTTAAGTTATATTCTGTGGAATTCTTGGTGCTCTCCGAGTTTGGTTGTTTGTTTGCAAATGTTTTGATTTCTAACTAAGTAACATCAATAAAGGAGAATATTTGTCGCTCAGGGCTGAAATGAGGGGTCCTTGGTGCTCTCCGAGCTTGGTTGTTTTCTTGCAGATGTTTCATTATCCAAACTATGTACTGATGATGTTATCAAGTTTGGGTAACAAGATGTCTGGAAGAAAACAACCAAACTAAAAAGCACCAAGGACCCCTCATAAGCAACATCATCTGGGCACTCTTGATGTCATCTAGTTGAGTAGTAAACACAAGAAGTTTTTTTCCGAATGCCATCACTCTGCTAAACAAATAATTCCCTCAACACTGTCAAACTATTTACTAAGTATGCACTACTATTAATCTTCTCATCGTTCCCACCACCCATCTCCTACCACTTATGACTGTATGACTGTAATTTTGTTGCTTGTATCCTTATTATTTATATTGATATTGTTTCCTGATTGCTTATTTGTACCCTATGACTATCATTAAGTGTTGTACCTTATGATTCTTGACAAATGTATCTTTTCTTTTTATGTACACTGAGAGCGTATGCACCAAGACAAATTCCTTGTGTGTCCAATCACACTTGGCCAATAAAAAAAAATTCTATTCTATTCTATTCTATTCTATTCTACTCTACTCTACTCTACTCTACTCTACTCTACTCTACTCTATTCTAGTAAGGCTCAGAGAATACCACTTATCAAGAACTCGATAGTTCAACCCAGGGGTGGGTTCCACTTACCTTTACTACCGGTTGGCAGTGGGATTGCGTGCGTGCACTTTTCTGCACATGCGCAGAAGCTTCTGCAGATCATCAATGATGATGTTGTGCCAAGTGGGCGGAGCCTCCCTCCGGTTTTACTACCGGTTCTATAGAACCGGACAGAACCGGGAGCAACCCACCACTGGTTCAACCTTGAGTTACAGATATTCTCTACTATTATTTTCCATTTATACACTAGCAGGAAAAATTTTCATGAAAACCTGAGCCCTTTTTTTGGTCTTGTTTTGGGGGTGATCAGTTTCTTTACTTTTGTCTACTCCAGTGATCCAGTAGGGATGAGCTTTCATGAATCACTCCATTAGGAATAAAGGAACAGGGGGTGGCTGTTTTAGAAAACATCCTGTGATGGGTTGCAACTTTAATTCTACTGTCTAAAACAGCACAAATTCTGTATTTTTGGTTTTAAAATGTGCCTCCCTCAACAAATCTTCTTAAGCACCCAGGTTTTCCTTATTAAAACTGATGGTAATCATTCTTTTTTTTTAAGTAATCAGGTCATATATATATTATTCTTAAAACCTTGGCCCCCATTCCTCCCATTAAAGCCAAAACCTTCCTGTTTTTTTTTTCTCTTTTTTTTTTTTTTGCTTCCTTTGAAAACATGCATTGTATTTTCTAATGTGCAGCCCAGTTGTCTGGCAAATCTCCATTCCTTTTGCCCTGACAGACTGTTTGTCAGTCCAAGTCCCCTTGTCATGTATCTCTACCATTGCCAACTCATGCACGGAGACCTTCACTTTTACAGCTACCGCTTGCACCCTCTGCAACCTTTGTCATTGATCACTGATCCAATCCAGTGCCCACATGTTCTTCAAGTGCCTACACAAGTAATGAGGTACTTGTGGTGTAAAATTAAACTGTCAACTGTCAGCGATTGATAACCACAGTGAGAGTTGACCTAGAACACCTGCACTAGTGGCCAAGACAGGTGTGACACGTTTGATCACTGAGTCCTACCAGTCAGCCTGACCCAAGAGTGTCCCTTTCATGGATTTTACCAATGACAAGAGATGGCAGTAGATTCCAGGGCTGGGTATGAAATGTTTTGGAAAACAGATAACTGTAAAAGTTAGAACATGGTTGATCGGCAGCAGTTCCTAAGAGGAAATCTGAGCTTCCTATGAGCATTTGTTCCTCACTGCTAGTTCATAAAAAGGGCTCGTATAAAAGAAGGACATATGAACCCCAAACATTTCCAGAAAAAGAAATACCTGATTGTTGGTGTATTTGAAAAAGCAGATGTAAAAGCAGAAAAAGCATCACATCTAGGATGGAACAAAGAAGTAGAATCTTATTAGATTCAGGAGTTCACAGCATACATTTTACATGTTTAACATTAGTAAAATGTTACGTTCATTATGTATGAACACACATACATAAATTAAAAGGTTTCCTATTCATACCGAAAACGCAAAGCGTTACAAAATCAAACTTATTACAAATAAGGCATCATTCAAGTTTGTTAAACAAGGAATCACAGTTGGCTGCCTCTTCTATGGAGAGGATATTAGCTCATACTTGAGTTTTGATCCTAAATAATGTCTGACTTGATCTTGAAAAGGACCTCGTCAAAGCTAACCTCCAAAACATATTTCTGCACTAAGTGAAATTGTATGCCTTATGCAGCTTAGTTTGTAGAGTAATAAACACTTCAGTCGATTTTTCAACAGGGCTCATAAAAAGGGTCTGATGTTAAGAGCACATGTTTATTTTTATTTTTTTTTAAAGTCACTTCAGCTGTACTATTGGCAGTGAAAAAGAAAACCTTTCAAATCATCCTTTAACACAATTAGAAGTTATCAAACTACAAAATTATCTCCCAGAAGACCTAGGTTTATTTAATCTGAAGAGCTAATTAAAATATAATAAAGGTTTATAATTACCAGTTAAATGCATGCCAGTGAGCAAACAACAACATTATGGAATCCTGGGAAAACCTGGTATTAAAAATCCACACATTAGTTTTCACAACTTTTTTTTAAAAAACTTTCAAAGATTACTTCCTGATTTCCCCTTTCCACATCTATCTTCCCCCATTCTGGTCTTCCCTAGGCCTTCCATCTTCCCCTTTTCCCCTTAGCTAGTTTTTTTTCTCATTCATCAAAATTGTCACCCTTTCTGTCAATGTTTTGGGTGAAATCTGCCAACTCTCACCTGAGGCCTTAGTTTCTGCATGAGTCTGAGTGCAGTGAGGAACAAACATCAATAGTTTTATTTTATTTTTTTTCAGATAGCTTAAAGCCTCTGGTTCTTGTCTTGTTTTACACGAGATAGCATTCCACCAGCACCGAGCATAAGATTTCATTGGCACCACTGACATGAATTTATTTGTTTTTGTTGAAAGCTCCAAATAAGAACACTTGCTTGGTTTTGCTTTGCTATGTTTGCTCACCAGACATAGAAAAGGGAGAGACAGAAAATGCTTATCTATGTATGGCTATACTTAACTAGAGAATAAATAAGGTCAATCTGTAGAATTTTGTCCATTTTCCATGTAGGTTTTAATATGATTGCAATTGAAAGAATAGATTTAGGCAAGACATCTGTAGAGATTCTCAGTCATCCAAGTCATGGTTGTCCCAAAGGTGCTTTTTCAGGATTTTCTGGACTTCCTTGTTTTTTCTTTTGACAACGTTTCGCTTCTTATCCAAGAAGCTTCTTCAGCTCTGACAGGATATCCCATTCCCCACTATCCTGTCAGAGCTGAAGAAGCTTCTTGGATGAGAAGCGAAACATCTTCAAAAGAAAAAACAAGAAAGTCCAGTTGCCTCCTGAAAAAGCACCTTTGGGACAAGATTCAGGCAAGGTTGTGGACAACTTTGCCTACAGGTAGTCCTCAATTTATGACCAATCACTGTTCGAAGTTACAAAGGACCCCCAAGAAGGATATTTACAAACCAGATTCAAAGTTTTGATAGATTTCCCCCTCCGCCAAGTAAAGAGATCACATTTTGGGCACTTGGCAACTGGACCATATTTATGGCTTTTTCAGTGTCCCATGGTCATGTGGGAAATAACCATTTTTTTAATGATGGATGGATGGATGGATGGATGGATGGATGGATTTATTTATTTATTTATTTATTTATTTATTTATTTATTTATTTATTTATTTAATTTGTATACCGCCCTTCTCCCAGAGGGGACTCAGGATGGTGAACAGCCAAAATTAAAAGACATACAAATACAAAAGTGAAGATAATTAAAAAAGAATTAAATCATTAGCTTCTCAATTTAAAACCCCCAAATCCTTAAAATTTAAAATCCCAATTAAAAACCATTTAGGCTAGGCCAGCTTGGTGGAATAAAAACATTTTCAGGGCTTTACGGAAGGTCCGAAGGTCCGGGATCAATCGTATTCCAGGAGGCAGCTCATTCCACAGGGCGGGTGCCCCCACAGAGAAGGCTCTCCCCCTGGGGGCCGCCAGCCGACACTGCCTGACTGACGGCACCCTGAGGAGGCCCTCTCTGTGAGAGCATATTGGCCGGTGGGAGGTTATCGGTAGCAGCAGGCGGTCTCACAAATATTGTTGGAAACCAGTATTTATTTCTAGTTACTGACAAAAAAACCATCCATTGTGGACAATGGGATTGTTTAACGACCAGTGCCAATAATGTCATAAAATCAGGTCGGTCACATGATCCACCCAACTTATAACCATAATTCTGGGCTCAATTAAAGTTGAGGGCTGCCTGTCCAGTGTAGAGAAGCTACAAAATGGGACACTGCAAGCAATGATCAACATCCCCCAAATTCCTCTTTCATTGAAGATAAAATCAACTCTCAAGTCAAAAGGTGTGCTTTAAAAAGTGTGAGAATTATTTACTGATGTCCCAGAATACATAGGAATATGTATTTCCAATCATAGGAGTCATAACTTTAGATTCCATAATTCCCAACTAGCCCAGTCAAGGGCTATGCCAATTTAAAACTATGGGAGTTGAAGTCCACTGACACCAGATTAAGGAAGGCTGAGATAGACAAACTTTCCCAGACAGAATCAGTATAAGTCCACACATTCAAAAGATTGTATAGTGTAGTAGATGACCAGGCTGAGACTGAGGGAGAGGTCAAGCACGTCATTAATCTTGAGTCCCTTCATGCCCACAAGAGATCTAAATCTAGCCCAATTAAATTCAGTTGACCTTTATCTACTGCAAATTTGCTTTAACTGTTAGTTCAGATTCTTGTAGAAAGCGTTAACATATAATAAACCTGTATTCATTTGAACTGCCTTGGCTCCTGATTTTCTGCATTTGACAGATGGGTAGGTATAAGCTAAACTGACTTATTGATTAAGGAGGGAACTACAGCGACCTTCTTAAAAGACTGAAATCCCCTTATAGACTTTTTTTGCTCCCCCCCTCCCAAAATGAACTGCTGATTTCATGATTTTGATTTAAAAAGATATGCAATATGGGAGGGAGGGTAGAGATGATAATTGCTGTTTGTAACTGCTGCAAAGAAAGTTGGAAGTGGTGTCTTTGGATATCTTTGTTTTTCTTGCATTTTTTATTCTTTTTTTTTTTACCCTTTTAAAAATAATCTATTTCTTCTTTTGTATATGCAGCTTTTTACATCTTTGTATTCTTTTTTAATCAAAATTATGCATTCAAAAAAGGAGAGAGATGGTTTAGGACAGTGATGGCAAACCTTTTAGGCATCAAGTGCCCAAAATGTGTGCGCGCACCCAAACTGCAAGGTATGGGTGCTATTGTGGTCCGCCAGCAGCCTGCGGAGCTGGCAGAGGAGTCGGACAGTGAGGAAGCTGAGGAAGAACATGGGCCAGTCCTGGAGGCTGGGGAAGACCCAGATGAGGGCTCTGCGTCAGAGGCAGAGATGGGGCCAGGGACATCTGGGAGTGATGTGAGGACTCTGGCGCCTCCAGAGGCTGATAGCAGAGAGGCAAGGAACAGGAGGAGTCTGTTCCTAGTGCACGCATGAGAAGAGCTGCCAGAAGGCAAGAGCAGCTAAAGCAAAAAGGACGACTCGGGAGTAAGGCCAAGAGATGATTGGCCCCTCCCATAAGATTTAAAAGACCAGCAACGGCTCTTGGGCTCTTTGTCGGAAAACAACGTTGATAGATTTGTTTCTTGTCTTGCTGCATTTATTTCTTGTCGGCGTCTTCTGCTTCTGAACTTTTGCCAAGAAAAGCCTTTGGCCGGTTGCCTAATTAGACCAAGGTTCGAATTAGTTTGGACTACGCTGAGAATGAGTTAATTCTTAGCTGTTCTAATAAAGTCTGTTTGTTTAGAACTGATTGTGTCTGATAATACCTACTTGGGCCTGGGTCACAACAGGCGCATGTGCGTGTCCGTGCATGCACAGCAGGGACCTGAAGACCAGCTGGCCGGCAGGAGGCCTGCACACATGCATGACAGAGACCCTGAAACAGAGCTGGGGCGACAGTATATGTTGCACGTTTCTGAGCTCCGTTTTTGCTGGCAGAGGGTTGCAGGGAGGCGATTGTGGCTGAAAATGGAGTTCAGGAGGGCTGGGCACAGCCCTCACAAGCTTCATTTTCACTGGCAGAAGTTCCGCGGGCCGGTCCTTCTCTGCTTCCAGGGCGATCCCACGGGCCAGATCTAAGCACTCTGCAGGCCGGATCCGGCCCATGTGCCTTGAGTTTGACACCACTGGTGTAGGCTATGTTTGCAGTGATTCACCATATGTGGGGGCATCCTGATCCATCCAATAGTTGACAAAGAGAAGAAAAAAAGCAAGGCTCCCTTGCAGAACTGACTTCTATAGAAAACATAAACAGATCCTCCTATTCTATATTTCCATATTCTATATTTCCATCTCATTACTTTCTCACCTCTCACAAAACATCACCACTTGGGATTGCCTCTTTTTCTTTGTCATAATAAAACTCTTGTGTATCTCATGATGTAGACTGGAGCCCTCAAAAACTCATGATGTGAAAGCTCTGTTTGCCTTTAAGGTGCCACTGAACTCTGTCTGGTTATATGACTGAATGCTATGTAAATCAAATCAGCTAATTAAAGTAAACCATTAGCAGATTTGTGCTACTAGTTATTGCTCTGAAGAATGGCTATTTACAAAGTGACTGCAGCAAATATTACTATTAATCTTCATTCTTCATTCTCGGACTTGCCTAGAAACAGACACTTGAATCTGTCTTACCTCCCCAAAAACAAAATTAAGCCTCAATTTTTTTTCTTTTATGTGATAAGGTATATCTTACTGTAATTATCATTAAGCTTTATTGATACTGGACAGCATTAGTGGATAAAGTCCTCATTCAGAAGAACTGAATTACACCGCCTACCCCAGCACAGGTAATTTTGTGTGTATTTATTTAATTTATTTGGAGGCTGCCTCACATCCAGAAAGACTCTAAATAGTACACAATCTCTTCCATTCAGGAGAAATCTCTACCACTGGATCCAATTCAAGTTTAAATTATTTACTTTTTACCTAAATCACAAAAGCACGCTGAAGAAATGACATCTTAATATCTTTTTTTTAAAAGGGGAAAAGTTCACCCTAATCGGACTGAAAAGCACTGGCAGTGGGGCAGTGAGGAGAGAAATGTCGGGGCTGGGAGGATGACAGGGAGAAAGAGAGGGGTAGAGAGGGAGAGGGGGGAAAGAGAGAGACAGAAAGAGAGATTCAGGCATAGTTGCACTATATTAAGTTCATATGATGAGAAGATAGAAATCTATTAACTTGCTGTTTCCCTTATTGACACAAAAATCTCTGCAGACCTTACAGAAGCCATATCTCCTTTGACTTTTACATTCATAACCTCACGCCCCACAGTCCCAGACCAAATGTAAACTCTTCATGATGAGTGAAACAGTGACACCAGTTCAGATGCTAGGCTGCCTGGCAGGGAGTAGATGGAGAGTCCTGAAGGGATCAAGTCTGGCCCACGTTTTAATTTGACTTTAGGGGCAATTTTTATGCCATATGCTACTACAGGCACTGAATCAAAACATTTTCTGCAGAACCATATGCTACCTGGTGCATATGCGGAAAACCGAAAGATACAACCGCCTGTATATCAGGATGATGTATTGCAAACATAATTACATCAGAGTAACGTGCAGCCTTGTTTCAGGAAGTCAATATTTGCTTCTCTTCTGCAGTCCCACCCTCTATTTTTCCTAGCTCCTTATCAAGCTTCATCTAATGTAAAGAAACTGAATCTTCATCTCCTTCCTGCATCATAGTTAACTGTGCACAAGAATGTACTGCAATTGCAAGCATTCCTATCAAATGTTTTAGAAATTACCTTCCCAAATATTTCCATATGGTAAGAATGAATCAGCAGGGTTGTCTCAGGGTGAGTTTTAATTACAATTGTAGTTGTGAAATTAATTAAATGTGTTATTAAGACATATCTGGCCAATTTCCACTGAGAACTAGAGGGCAACAAAGAGATGAAGAAAACTCGACTCTGCCTTCTAGTGTTTTTCTGGATTTTTGCAATCTAGATATGATTGTTTTAATATTATACCGTTCCAAATAATTATGGCCTTTGCCACACCTCTGTTTTGATACAGCAACAGAAAAAAAGAATTATTCCTAGGAACCAGTCATAAATGATTCATAACGCATGAGTGAACTTAATAAATGGTTATGGGATCTTAATATTAGTAGAGCTTTTGTGTGCAGCCTACAAAACGTAACTAAAAGTGATCTGTCCCTTTGGGACAACCAATTTGACCTCACATCAGGCAGTTTGCTCAGTACTCGTGTATGTGTGCCTGAGTTTTTCCTAACCTGGCACACGCCAGGTATATGCACATTAAATCACAGAATGCCATTCCACACATCTGGAAAACATCAGCCTGAGGAAGACCGAGCTACAAAAACATTAAGGTATTTGCAGTAGACCTAACTTATTAAAGTAGGCAGTGTCCGTGCCTTTAGAAATTCGGTAGGTGGTCACGAAGCCTAAAATGTTTCCTTTGAATTCATCCCTTTCTCCAGCACTTATGGAATACATTTTCCAGCAATACTTGCCTTATGTAATCTCTCCTCTCATTTAAATGACAACCTCAGTCTTTAAGAAGGAAGTTTAATACACTTCTGTCTTACAGACCTATTTGTATTATTGATAATTAGCAGTGTCCTACTTTAGATGCTGTTGTTGGGCGTCTTTCAGGTGTGAAGTCAGAATAAATGTGTTTCTAACTAGAAAATAAATTAAGGATTGTTGGATCAATGTTTGTACATTGCTAGCCAAGGGAGAATTAAGCATAGATATTCCTAGGATCAAAATAGTTCTTGCTATGCAGATTGAACAGCTGTCAACTTGAAGCATCATTTAGAAAATAAGGTGAAAATAGAGGCATCAGTATGAAGGATGCTACAGGTAATAGAGAAATATAAAAATATCAGGAGGATAGGCATGTTTCAGCAATCTCAGACTACTTTAGGCATTGTGGTCTAGAATTCATATATTCTAGATCAGTGTTTCTCAACTTCGGCCACTTTAAGAAGTGTGGACTTCAATTCCCAGAATTCTCCAGCCAGCACTGCTGGCTGGGGAATTCTGGGAGTTGAAGTTCAAACATTTTAAAATGGATGAGGTTGAGAGACACTGTTCTAGATCAAGTTCTACATATGTCAGGCTACAACTCCCAGAATTCTAGATGACCCACCATTCAGCCTAATGCATCTGGAGAACCGTCCCCTGTAACAGTGGAGTATGTGAAAGCATTTTCTCAATCTAGAATTGCATCTTTTGATGCTTTGCAGCAGTTTCTGAACTTCAGATACTCTCTTAGACTGCCCCCTTATACTGCTACGCTCATGTCACAAGTGCTTCCAGGTTGAAAGGATTAGCCATTAGCCAGCAAGCATTGTCCAGGAGACACCTGTGGGGGCTCCTTTCATGTCCCTGTTATTTTTCCACCAAAGTGGTACCTATTTATCTACTTGCATTTGCATGCTTCCAAACTGCTAAGTGGGCAACAGCTGGGACAAATCAACAGGAGCTCATTCCATCATGCAGAGGTTTTGAACTGCCGAGTCATTGACCTCTCAATGGTCTTCTGACACAGTGTTCACATGATCCACTCTGTTATCACCCAGATTAAAAATAAAATACTTCCCCTTGTGCTTAAACTGTCTTCCATGCCTTCCACTTTGTTTTTATTCTTATTGGCTAACAACGCACCACCACATCTCAGTGTGTTAAGAGTTTGCTATCAGCTGTTCACGTTACACACTAATTGTCCTTTCTTCAAAATACAATTATGTATTGCCAAGTTACATTTTTAGCTGAAACTAGTAGCAAGTGTATTTGTTGTCATCTCCTCCTGCAAGATTGCAAAAATCCAGTTGATCAGGGCTGTTAGTCAATAAATAACTCAAATGAAGTGGCATTTTTGCAAACAAGTTTAAAACTCAAACACCTTTAGAATTCCACACCGGTACAGGTAGTCGTCAACTTACGACCACAATTGAGCCCAAAATTTCTGTTGCTAAGCGAGACATTTGTTAAGTGAGTTTTGCCCCATTTCATGACTTTTCTTTCCAGTTGTTAAGTGAATCACTGCAGTTGTTAAATTAGTAACACGGTTGTTAAGTGAATCTGGCTTCCCCGTCGACTTTGCTTGTCAGAAGGTTGCAAAAGGGGATTGCATGACCCCTGGACACTGCAACCGTCATAAATAGGATTCAGTTGCCAAGCATCTGAATTTTGATCACATGACCGTGGGGATGCTGTAACAATCAAAAGTGTGAAAAACAGTCACAAGTCACTTTCCCAGTGCCGCTGTAACTTCAAACGGTCACTAAGTGAATTGTTGTAAGTTGAGGACTTACAACTGATATACTGATATATATCAGGGGTGAAATCCAACAGGTTCTGACAGGTTCTGGAGAACTGGTAGCGGAAATTTTGAGTAGTTCAGAGAACCAATAGCAGAAATTTTGAGTAGTTCAGAGAACTGGCAAATGTCACCTCTGGCTGGCCTCAGAGTGAGGTGGGAATGAAGATTTTGCAATATCCTTCCCCCAGGAGTGGGGAGGGAATGGGGATTTTGCAGTATCCTTCCTCTGGAGTGGGGTGGGAATGGAGATTTTGCAGTATCCTTCCCCTGCCACGCCCACCAAGCCACACCACATCCACCAAGCCATGCCCACAGAACCGGTAATAAAAAAAATTTGGATTTCACCACCGATACACTATAAGGGAAAGCAAACAAAAGGGCTTCTAGGTGCTCTTTCAAAGGTATTTGAAACCGCTACATCAAAAAGTAGCATTGTTTACACCATTTAAAAGGCCCACCCCACTATGCTTCTTAGCATTGGCTTTTGCAGTATAAAAATATTATTTCAAGAGACAAGGATGTAAACCTGATTCAAAACAGGATTTCAACCATATCCTGAGAGTGAGGCTTCTCTGAGATAGCCCTCCCATTTTACGGGCCACTCCAGAGGCCTGCTGATTTTAGTTTGCATTGCTTGTTCAAGAGGTCACAATATCAGGAAGCAGGAGATGCCTCATCAAAGGGTAGAGGCTGGCCTTCACCACTCATCAACAGGACAGTCGCTGGTTTTTTAAAAAAAAATCCAGAGGAAATTCATCTCCAGTAACCCATTGTTAAGAACTTCCTTTTGTCTTCGAGCTAGCTGCAAGATGTCTTAGGGCCCCTTTTTAACTCTCTTTTTTCCAATAGGTAATTTTCTCCTAATTAGGACTCTGATTACAAGAAAGAATGTGTATCCAGCATCACAAAAGGCATCTTATCTCTTTCCTTTCACCTCCTCCCAGCCTATTTTCCGATTTCCCAGATATGTACTCAACCTTCAGATCTCCGGCAGAAGAAGAAACAGGCTGGCTGGTGGTGTCAGATTTTAACTCTTGATATACAGATTAGGTGCCATGGCCACTTCTGTTATTACAAATATGTGTGTCTGTGTTTAAAAGCGTAATTATACTATAATTGTATGCTTAAAGGTACAAATCTGGAAGGGGGAACATGTGGTCCTCCAGACATTGCTGAACAACCCACCAAAGCCCCAATTATATCCTAGTTAATGGTGAGAGATACTGGGAGTTTATAGCTCATAAACATATTCCCCAACCCTAATTACTTCAGCAGAGTATAACAATTTTTAGCTATCTCTACCTTTATATCTATATACTACTAAAACTCTCATTGTCATGATCCTTAACTGCCTGACACAGTGCATTATAGGATAACGATGTTTGAACCAATGTACCTCAATTGGGCTAACTTACAGAATGTAACAAAAATCTGGGAGCCGTGACTACCAAGATTTGGGGGAGTCATGTCTGCTTCAATGCTATTGGCTGCTACTGCATTGCTGATGATCGTAGTCATGCGATCTTTATTTTCAATGCTCTGTGACAGTTTCCCAGCCAGTCTCACAATCTCTCGCTTAGTCTCCCACTACTTACCTGCCTTCTGGGAAGGGGAGGGGAGGAGAGGAGAGGAGAGGAGAGGAGAGGAGAGGAGAGGAGAGGAGAGGAGAGGAGAGGAGAGGAGAGGAGAGGAGAGGAGAGGAGAGGAGAGGAAAGGAAAGGAAAGGAAAGGAAAGGAAAGGAAAGGAAAGGAAAGGAAAGGAAAGGAAAGGAAAGGAAAGGAAAGGAAAGGAAAGGAAAGGAAAGGAAGGTTTCCAATGCTCCCTGTCAGATTCCCACAAGGAATCTCAATGGGGAAGCCAGCAGGAAGTCCCATTGCTTTTTTACCAAAGGGGCACAGGTTGTCTAGTATTTATGTAATATTCCATTTTATGGCCTTCTGATCATGTATAAGTGAGTAAAAATGTATACAACAAATTTTAACTCTATAAAGAATGACCTTATCTCAGAAACAATTATTTGCTTGACTTTTCTGTATCAATTATAACTTTTTCATTCAATTATATACCAATTTCTGAGTAATACATTTGTGTTTAATCAGATGAAAGTCTTCAATATAACAATGTTCTATGGATGGATGGGCAGATAGACCAATTTAGCTGGCTTTTTACCTGGGTTCTACTATAACAAACAGTTTCATGTAGTAAGAGCCGCAGTGGCGCAGTGGTTAGAGTTCAGTACTGCAGGCTACTTCTGCTGATCACTGGCTGCCAGCAGATTGGCAGATCGAATCTCACCAGGCTCAAGGTTGACTCAGCCTTCCATCCTTCCAAGGTCGGTAAAATGAGGACTCAGATTGTTGGGGACAATACGCTGACTCCGTAAACCACTTAGAGAGGGCTGTAAAGCACTATGAAGTGGTATATAAGTCTAAGTGCTATTGCTATTGCTAGTTAGTATTTGGATCTGAAGGCACCAAAAATTCCAGAGCTGTTGGCTAGACTAGGAAGTAGAAAAGTACCCTGGAAGATCATGGTGAATGACTTTCTTACTGTTGCCCCAGAATAATATACACGTGTCCATAAAATCAACAAAAGTCAAGTGCATTCTTACATTGTTTTAGGTAATTCCAAATTGCTATGTTATTTAACATATTTCCTCAGTTTCTACTGAACTTGATTTTATGTTGTCTTAAATTTCAAAAAGTTCTTTCTGGCGCAGATGTGATGTTGAATCTGAATGTTGTATTTATCCCACTTGATTTGCTTCAGCCACAAAGCTATTGCACCGTGGTGAAACAAATGGTTATCTTAAGTAATTGTTCTATAATTTCTGCTTATGGCTTCTTTCCAACTCCTTGAAAATAGCAGAGACTGTCCAACCTTTGAATAATAATATTTTTTTTTTAAAAAAAAAGATCTTCTAAAGGGTTCAGTAAACATTTTCTGTCACTCAGTCACCAGGTCAGCTGTAGCACACTCTACTGTTTCTCTCTGGTTTTTGTGAATCTGACGTGCAGAAATGTACTCTCTGTTTGAAAACAACTGCCTGGTAAATTAAATGACCAGAAACTCTAAATAATGTCAGAGCAAAAGCATTTGGAGAGATGTTTACCATCAGCTACTGTTAAGTGAACAAAAACAATAGAGAAGAGAGAATAAAAATAAAGATGTTTGAGGTTGATGGAAGATTAGGCACTTCCAAGGACATCCTTAAATTATTATTTATTTTTAAATAACAAAATAGGAAAGTGTCTTTCCCCTTAGGACCAGAGCTCTGGAATCTAGGCTTTCATCTAGAAGCCTGAGGAAAAAAAATTCTCCTCATAGAAAGAGAAATGATCCACAAACTGTATTTTGGAGAGTTAGATTGGTTATTGCAAGCAAATACTTAATAACTGCTTGGATCCTTTCTCCACAACTCCAGTGGTGAAATTCAGCCGGATCTATGTGGCTTGCGTGATCCGGTAGGGCCAGCAGTAGGAGGCTCCACCCACCCACCTGGACGTCATCACGTCTCGTTTTTGACCCTCTGCGCATGACCCTTTGAGCATGCATAAAGGAGGCCCGCGCGAACTCACATTTGCAATCCGGTAGCGAAGGTAAGTGCATTTTACCCCTGCACAACACATATTTTGCAGCACCAGCTTTGCAGTCTGCAGCACATCACCAAATACCACAAACTGCTTATTAGTCATATGCAATGTTACATCCCACATGTGTGTCCTAAACAGTGTTTCTGGCTGGGGGAATTCTGAGAGTTGAGACCGACACACTGGTGTGGTTGAAAAATACCATACTACAGCATTATAGAAAGTAGCACTGTGTTTCTGGGTTATTGTAAATGCACAGAACTACCCACTGTGTGTTTTCAAATGCACAAATTATCTATCTGTTAGATTTAGCTCTTGCCTTTTCTTCCAAAGGTGGCATATCTAGTATTCTTCCCACCCACCCACCATTGTTTCCTAACAACAACAATCCTGTGAGGTAGATGGGGTTAAACAAGAGCAATTGTTCAAAATTACCCACTGAGCCTCTGGGTATGACAATAATTTTGAATTTATATCGCTTAGGTCCTCGATCAGTAATTTAACTACTACAAACACTGGGCCTGGTGGCTCAGCAGACTGATAGCATTGTGATTAACACCAGCTGTCTGCAATTACTGTAAATTCGAATCTCACCAGGCTCAAGGTTGACTCAGCCTTCCATCCTTTCTAAGGTAGATAAATTGAGGACCCAGTTTGTGGGGGCAATAAGCTGACTTTGTATAAATATACAAAAGTATGAAGGCTATTGCTTAATGCATTGTAAGCCGCCCTGAGTCTCCGGAGAAGGGCGGCTTATAAATCAAATTTAAAAAAAAAACACTCATTTTTTAAGAGCAACCCGCAACCCTATTGCAAATCAGGATGACAAAGTAAAAGACCAGACTTCATACGGCAATTATCCTATGCTAAAAAGAAATCTGCTATTAATGGAGAGCCAGTACCCTGTTTCTCCTAAAATAAGACATCCCCTGATAATAAAATCAGTCGTGTTTTCGAGCGCATGCGCTAAAATAAGCCCTCCCCGAAAATAAGCCCTCCCCGAAAATATTTAGCCGCATGCACAGCTGGTCCCCGCCATTTCCATTGGTTAGGGTTAGGGAGACAGAGATGGAAATCAGGTAAGAAGAGCCCCGTCTTGCTCCACATGCCCCAAAGTAATAAGACCTCCCCGAAAATAAGGCCAAGCACTTATTTCGGGGTTCAAAAAAATATAAGACAGGGTCTTATTTTCAGGAAAACATGGTATATATGATTCTTTTTATTTCTCCAACGTAATGCTCCTAACAACCAATGAAGTGAATTAGGCTGAAGGTTGATAACAGAGTGTAAAGATTCATATTTGGGCAGAGGAAAGTTTCTATCAGACATTACCAATATTGATTGTATTCCAGGGTTATCCACTAGAGAAGTCAAAAGAAGTCAAGATGTTGGCCATAACCAAGTAATTGAAGCCCTCTCCTTTTAAAATGCTTCCTGTTTATGGCCACCATCTGACTTTTTTCAAGTCTTCCTGGATACCTTTGAAACATGCTCAAGGAAATGTTTTTTTTTTTAAGGAAAAAGTTTTTCCTACAGAAAAAGGAACTAATTTGTTACTTTTTCAGTGTTGCCTATCCCTAGGAACCACAACAATGGGAAACAAAACAGGACAAATCTAAAGCCAAATAGAAGGTGCCATCTTTATATCCATGCATATAAATTAACTCTTATTTTCTAAAAGATATTCTGTTTTACCTTTCCACCCAGTCTTGTGCTACCGATACAATTAATGATGTCTCAATATAATTGTATACATCTTACTAAAGCAACATTTTAAATACAGTGTTAATCTTAAAAGGAACCACAAAATCCACTCTCTTACTAATGGTAACACTGCCACCTGCCTGACCGGAGGAATAACAGCAAGAGAATGACATTTAAAGTTCTCCATATTGAATCCTCTCTCCACAAAGAACTGTTTTAAATATCCGTACATATGTCAACAACATATAACTCAGGGACTCAAAAATGAACATGGTTCATGGCTGTAGATAATGTTTTATTTATACCAGAAGAAAATTACTTCGACTCAAGGAAACAGGTTCTTCCAGCCTAGTGGATTTTTTAAAAGCATTTCCTTGTTTCAATTTGTCAGAATATTCAAGACAAGAGAACATTCATATGCCTATAAATCAATGATGGATGATCTTTTGCTCATAAATGACATCCAGACACAGGAAGCTTGTTGCCTCATGCTGCCAAAATTTGGCCGCCCAGTTAACAAGCCATTTCACAGCCAGCTTTTTTTCTTGAATGTGAATCTTTGGGGGGCACATTTTCCAGATTTTGATGAGTTTTGAGATTTAAAATTTCTCCTGCCTAATGTTTGCACCATCCCTCACAGTGGTGCCCATAGGTGTTTAGCACAAACCTTAAATTAAGAGTTTTATCAGATAAAAAAAAAATGCCCATCCCTGGTTTAATCTTCCCAATATGATGTCTATGGAGATTTTCAGCCATCCAGGTCATGGTTGTCCCAAAAGGCAACTGGACTTTCTTGGTTTTTTTCTTTGAAAACGTTTCACTTATCATCCAAGAAGCTTCTTCAGGTTCATTTAAGAATGAACCATTTTCAAAGAAACCCCCACCCCCCCACCCCCCAAAAAAAGTCCAGTTGCCTTTTGGAAAAGCACCTTCTAGATTCCCAATATGATGGCAATGTGGCAAACTCAACTTCTTCTGCTCTTCCCAACCCTATAATTCCACCTTAATTCCAAAATAATGGATTCTGTTTCTAGGAAGGAAGAAACAGGGAAGATAAAATTTATGTGCCTTCATTCTTACTCTTTGGGAATACTGACAGGTGAATACATCATTCCCATCAGCAGGCTATGTCTATCTATAAAAGCATTTCCCATCAAGTAGAAATCGAATTATTTTCAAGGTGACAGCAACATTGTACCTATCAGTAATATACTAGTGGCTGCCCCTCAACATGCAGATGGGGACCCAGTCAAAGAAATGGTCAAAGACCAAAGGAAAAACTACATTTGCTTTAATTTAATGAGCATGTAAATTAAATTACACTTAAACTGACTGTTCCCCATGCAATGAATAATTTCTAAGTGCTATATCAGTCATACTTTGGTTGCAACTTTTGGGAGAGTCTATCTTTTCAAGGCCTTTGAGACATTGAGGGTCTTGGAGAGTCAAGTTATGTCTGCCAGTCACAGGGAGGGGGCGGGGTTGGAGAAGAAAAACCCTTGAGAAAATTAGTGGAGAGCCCATTAGATTTAAAAAACAGGTTCCTAGGTCTGTAGATTTGGGCTATAATTTGCAGGGGGAGAGGAAGGCAAGAGCCAGAGAGGATAACATGCTCCCCCCCCCATCCCTTTTCCTCTTTCAAAATTAAAAATAAAAATTGTCTCTTCTCAGATAACAATAGCAAGTTCTCGTGAGAACAAGGATCACACCTGTTCTGCAAATACACCAGTAAACTTTTTTTTTAATCTAGCCAAGTTAATGCAAACCAAAAAAAAAAAAAAAAAGCTAAACTTATTCTTTGAAACTGTCCCCTACTTCTTTTTTGCAAACAAGCTCAGGGATGCCGAAGGAGGCAATCTTCCTTCCTTCTTTTGTGCTTCATTGGTATGCAACTTTAAAAGCTTTCAACAGCTTCATTTCCATTGTAGTTCCCAAAAGCCGTCGCCATTCTGGTCTGACGAAGGGATTATTTTTCTGCTTCCTATCTCTGGCTATTGCAAGGTCTTGGCAATTTCAAACAGCTTTTCAAAAGATTCTCGAGTTATTGAAATAGGCTGCAGAGAGCTAAGAGCCAAAGAAATGGGGCTCTTTCCCCCACCCCCTTTGCCAAACATTCAATCATCGCTAATTCATTTTGTTCTCACTGCAGCAGGTTAATTATGATGTCTGTTTCAAGTTTATTTATCTTTGCTCTGTGCATGTTTATTGATCAAGTGGGGGGAGGCAGCTTTCTTGGAGGAATTGGTCTGCTGCAATAAGATGCTCTCAAGTGATTGAAATGAGGGATGGTATTTAAAGAGATGGGCCTACAGCACAGGAAACAATAAAAGTGCAGCAGAAAAACATGCAGAAGGTATTGATGCCGTAAAGTCTGTATTGAGTTCTCTTTTTGCAAGAAATACATCCGCGGATATTAGGAAAGCTAGATCATAAATTTACTGGGAGCTTCAGGTCATGCAGCCATATAAGGTAGCTTCTCTGGGATACTGTAGAAATTTATTGTTATCTATTGTACCAGGATATGCATAGCTCAGCCCAAAGATCCTGTTTTAGGTGCACCCTTTATTACAACTCCATCACTTACAAACTGTCTTACTTAGCTATTTTGGGCTCAGTTGTGGTCATAAGTCAAGGACTACCTGTACATAATTAACTTGTTTTACATGGGGAACATTTTTCAAGAATGCCACCTCCACTAGGAGCTGAAATCATCCCGTTCTCCTACGACCACCCTAGGGTTCCCCTGCCTTATTTGGCTATATGCATATTGTATGGGGGTGGGGGGTATTAAAATGTAGGATTTCAAAATTTTGGATCCAAGTATTCCTTATGCAGTCTGGAAATGTAGATCTTCTGAATCTGAAAATTCTCCCCACTTCATGGGTTCTTTCAGGATTTAGCATGAAAGTAGGAAGATGGAGACTATGAATGCATCCTCCCCACATTTTCTTGGAAGGACCTCAAGGAATAGCCAGCAGCTGTTGTGTGACTTTGTCAAATGGCAGGTGTCACTGTGCCCAAATTTTGTAGTCAACAGTATGAGGTGAATCTGTACCCAGCATTCAGCTGTAGCTTAGCTTTGGAGGACAAGACTGGGATACTTCTTTCCTGCCTGAAAAGACTGAATGTTACCATTTGACAAAGTTAAACTGGGAAGAGTAATATACATTAGAAGCAGAGGTGGTATTCAGCAGGTTCTGACCAGTTCTGGAGAACCGGTAGTGGAAATTTTGAGTAGTTCGGAGATCCGGTAAATACCACCTCTGACTGGCCCCGCTCCCATCTATTCTCTGTCTCCCGAGTCCCAGCTGACCGGGAAGAAATGGGGATTTTGCAGTAACCTTCCCCTGGAGTGGGGAGAGAATGGAGATTTTACAGTATCCTTCCCCTGCCATGCCCACCAAGCCACACCCACAGAACTGGTAGTAAAAAAAATTGAATCCCATCACTGATTAGAAAGTGTTGGCCATAAATAGATTTAGGACCTGGAATTTATAGATGTTATATATGAGAGTGCATAGTTATGACTCTTTAGCTCTGTCAGATAGGTGATAAGTCCAGATTGTTCCCAAAGGCATTTTTTCATTATACTAAGGATGGAAATTTATACACTTTTGATTCTTGCCTTTACAAGTTCCAGAAATTTTCTTGATACTTCTTTTCAGAAGTCATTTGTCATTGCCTTCTTTCTAGGGCTGAGAAAGTATGGTAGGCCCAAAGTCACTCAGCTGACTTTGTGCCTCAGGCAAGACTAGAATTCCTGGTCTCCTAGTCTTTAGCCTGATGCCTTCACCATTGGTTCACTTCACCATCACTGGCTTTGGAATATGGAGAGTGCAGTTAATAGCTGGGACATTCCTTTCCATAACTCTCCTTGGGTCTTTTGTGTTAGTTTAAACCAGAGGTCTTCAAACTTGGCAGACTTTAAGACTTGTGGACTTCAACTCCCAGAATTCTCCAGCCAGCTATGCTTAAAGCTGCCAAGTTTGAAGACCTCTGGTTTCAAACAAAACAAAAAATTAGAGTATTTCTCTCAGCCTTGAATGTTCCATTCCTTCTCCCAATCATACACCAAACACCCAGGAAGAAAATAGGCAAAAGCCAGAAAGATCAGTGAGCAGAAGGCAGAACCATGGCATGATGGGAGATAGTGATTTTCATCAATTGTCATGCCATTTCTTGTAAAAAGACAGAAAACCAATTTTTTACATTCTTCCTGGTTTCTTATTAACTGATTGGTAGAGGACATTGCTGCAGAAAAGAGTTTTCAACCTAATATGGAATGCTGGTTGATCCACTGATCATGTATATTTCTATCCCTTCCTTCCTTTACATTGGGGTGGGACCTCACAGCTTAGAAATGCATATAACAATAGCACATAGACCAACGGTGGGTGTCAAAAATTTTTACTACCGGTTCTTTGGGTGTGTCTTGGTGGATGTGGCATGGCTTAGTGGGCGTGGCTTGATGGGCATGGCAGGGAAAGGATACTGTAAAATCTCCATTCCCTCCCCACTCCAGGGGAAGGTTACTACAAAATCCCCATTTCCTCCCAATCAGCTGGGACTCAGGAGGCAGAGAATAGATGGGGGCAGGGTAAATCAGGTGGTATTTGCCAGTTCTCCAAACTACTCAAAATTTTCGCTACCGGTTCTCCAGAACTGGTCAGAACCTGCTGAAACCCACCCCTGACGTAGACTTATATAGTACTTCATAGTGCTTTACAGCACTCTCTAAGCAGTTTAAAGAGTCAGAATATTGACTTCAACAATCTGAGTTCTCATTTTACCAACCTCGGAAGGATAGAAGGCTGAGTCAACCTTCAGCCGGTGAGATCAAACTCCTGGTAGTGAGCAGAGTCAGCCTAACAACAGAACCAGTATTCTAACCACTGCACCACCAAGGCTCATCCAAAATTTCTTCTTTGTGTCTATCCTGGAAGAACACATCACAGTAAAAATAATCTCAAGGAATAGAATGTATTCTTAATTATGAGCTCATTGGTTGGTTTTAGACTGTACTGCTTATGACTTAATTAAATTTTAATAAATTAAAAATAATGCTGCTGATAAAATCAGCAAAAACATGAATTTTATGGGTAACGGGGTTTTAAATTGGAGAAGCCTAAGATAATTTAATTTTGTTTTAATGTATTTTAATATTTGTATTGTGTGTTTTTAACTCTGGCTGTTCACCGCCTCGAGTCCTTCAGGAGAGGGGGCGGTATAAAAATTTAATAAATAAATAAATTAATTAATTAATTAATTAATTAAACCAGGCAAAACTATGTGAAGGCAGCAATTCTATAGACACCTTAATACAATAGATTTAAATCCACTAAACCTAGGAAAACGTCCTTTTGAATGTTCAGGATTGTGCTATTGTGAGAATAGAATAGAATAGAATAGAATAGAATAGAATAGAATAGAATAGAATAGAATAGAATAGAATAGAATAGTTTTTTTATTGGCCAAGTGTGATTGGACACACAAGGAATTTGTCTTGGTGCATATGCTTTCAGTGTACATAAAAGAAAAGATACGTTCATCAAGAATCATAAGGTACAACACTTAGTGATAGTCATAGGGTACAAATAAGCAATGAGGAAACAGTATCACTATAAATCGTAAGGATACAAGCAATAACAACAAATGTGCTGTTTAAAGTTGCTTAAAGTGGTTCATATATCCAACTGATCAACTAACTTCTCCGGACATTATTTTCTCATCTAATTAATTGTAAACATTTTAACCTGCCTTCAATCTTAAAAGACTCTAGCTAGTGCACAAAGAGTAATAACAGCAAGCTAATGCAATAGTGAAATGCATGAAAATTAATGAATATCAAAATTAATGTTATATTAATCATTGCACGTCATAATATCTTGTGTGAATATTCCTGCCAATTGAGATCTGTTTTTCTAAAAGGCCTCTGTGGTCCTTGGAAGTCTTGGTGGGATAAGAATTAAAGAGGGGTTCCCTTTTTTAAGGAAATCGATAGCTCAAAACTACTAATACAAAGTCTAATATTCACTCCATAGCGATTTTAATTCTTCTTATGAGTCTGTTGCATTTAAAAGCATTTTCAGTCCAATGACTCTTATTGACCGAAACCACTTAATTATTACTGAAACACCACATTATGAACTTTGACTTCAGCCCATGCATTTTGATCCCACTTTCACAGATGACCTCTAATGGACATCTCATTCGAAGCATTTTGGTCCTGTAATATGACAGTTGTCCAGGTCATCAAAATTAAAATGTTAGGACACTAATCTACTCTGTTAATCTGCACTTTGTTTTAATACTTTCTCTCGATTGGTTTGGATAACTGGGCAAAGAGCCAGCTTCCTGTCTAGCTTGGGACTGAAAACTTCTTTCCTTGGCAATAAATTACAATGGAAGGTCCTAAATAGCTCCCGGTTAACGTAATTGGTGTCTCGGACAGCTCAATATACCTCCTTTTGATGTATAGACAAGGAGAGGAATTTAGGAATTCAATTTCAGACACAAGGAGGCCATTCTCCAACCTGGAGAGCCCATCTCTAAAGGAAGCTTAATTAGGGAAAGTAGAAAACAACTTCAGATTCACCAAGGTTGCACTCTGACAAATGCATTGCTTTTCATGAATGAAGCTCAAGTCCTGAACATGCTGTTGTCTTCATTTCCTGCAATCAATATCTTTTTTTTTTCACAGCAAGAAGTAATTCAGCTTTCTGAATAGAAACGCCTCTATCTTGAAATTTAAAAATTCACATCTGCAGGCTACATGAACACAATATCCCAAGTAAATAATAAGTTTGCAGAAAGTTAAGGTTTGCATATTTCAAAAGAAGGTCCCCAGCATTTTTTACAATCATCTCCTAGTTTATCTTTAAAACTTTTTTTTTCCAGTCTAGAACTTTATTTTACTTATGGCTTACCTATATCTAGGACTGAATCAGTGCAGTAATCCACAGTGTATCTAAACTGTGTGTGTGAATTAATTATATATTGTGCTGACATGTTTGGGCATATAATAAAGTTATATTGGAAGGAAGGAATATTGGAAGGAAGGAAGGTTAAAGTTATATTGAAAGGAAGGAAGGGAGGGAGGGAGGGAGGGAGGGAGGGAGGAGGTGAGAGAGGGAGAGAGAGAAGGAGGGAGGGGATGAGTCAATCTTCTCATATTGACTTTCTTCAAAAACTGAAATGCAGCCAGATTCAGATACAAAAAACACATACCTGACTTTAGAGAGTTCTAAATACAGGAATATCTAAATATAGGAATGCATTCTAAACAACAGAACTGAACGGAGTTCACCATTTTTTCACACACACATTCTGTTCTTTATGGCAAGCTTTTTTTTCCCATTTCATTAATAACTTTAGGGTTTGAAGAGCAATTTTGTTGCCCACTGAATTAATAGGAGATAATGTATCCATAAAATAGGGAGGAACTTTAATTTCAACCGTAATAACACAAGGGCTATCAATAGATTCAAACTCAATATAATTCGCTCTAATCTTAATTGTAAGAAATATGACTTTTGCAATAGAGTAGTAAATGTCTGGAACACTCTACCTGATCCTGTTGTTAGTCTCGCTAATCCCCATACCTTTTACCTTAAACTGTCTACCGTGGACCTTTCATGTTTCTTAAGAGGTCCCTAAGGGGGCGTGCCTAAGTGCACCAGCGTGCCTACCGTCCCTGTCCTACTGTCCCCATTTATATGTAATCATTCTATGTGTTTATGGCTATGTTTTGCCTATTTATATCTTTTTATTTATGCCAATTTTTTTCATGTGTCCATGTCTATGTCTATATTGTTACTTGTTTCCTTGTACTTGTTGACAAATAAATAAATCAATAAACAAACAAACTTTGATTTGTTTTTAAATTGTCATACTCCTATCAACATATGGACAGAAGTCACAATTCTGTACCAATGTTATAAGTTTTGCAAGTGGAGCGATCAATTTGCCATCTGGAACTCAGGACCTCAGTTTTACAAAAGAAGTTTTACATGTCTTTTGGGGCATATGTAGAATTTGTTCCAGGTTGATTGGAATGGACTGTGGTTATTCATTGTCGTGATCATATGATATTGACATTTTACTATTTAAGTAGGTCGGTCAACCAAATGTCTAGCTTAAATAGTGTCTTATTTAAAATCCACCGATTTCTGTGTTATTATTTGATCATTTGAATTGTACCATCAGTTGGATAACCTCTATTTAATATCAATAGTCAAATGAGCTACCATCGTAATTTTAAAAGACTCCACTGGTTTAATGTGCTATATCAAACTGATGCTCAAATTAGTACGGTATCCTTTTTCTGTCATATAAACTTTCTCTCCTTTCATTGAACCCCAATGTTTGATACAATATGTTGCTTCTGAACAGAGTTTCAACAAAGCCATCTATCATCCTGTAGATTATCCATGATAGATGAAATTGATAAATTCAGTGTTTGGTTTAAACCTTGTCAAGTTTAAAATGAGTGGACTTCAAACTCCCAGAATTCAATTCTGGGAATTAAAATCTACCCATATTAAAGTTGCTAAAGAAGTTGAGAAACTATTGTAATTCCTTGTCAGTCTTGAGCTATTTTGAGTAGGCAGAATCCTGAGATGGTTAGGGATGCTCAATTTCCCCTTTAAAGGAATGGGCTATACATATCCTAGATATATTTCAAAGCTGCTATTCTATTTATACTTACAATGTCATCTAAATTCAAAGATGTGTTGGCTGGAAGGAGTAAAAAAATCAGGCACAAGCTATTTCTGCCAAAAGAAAGCACTTTTGCTGGCAAGATTCCCTTTCTGTAGGCAGAAAGCATTTTTTGGTATACTTCCAGGAGAAAAATTACTTCCAGATCTTCTAAACGAGTTGCCCTACTGGCCAACATACTCCAGCAGAGAAGTCAGAAAAGGGGCAAATAAATTAGGATCAAGCTTGAGTTGAATCACATCACATCTAACCTAGATTCAAGCCAGGAGCACATTACAGTGTCAATAGAGTTAAGAAGGGGTTGACACCCAAACTATTTTTTTTAATATTGTATTTATTGAGAACTTCATTTTCTAATTCTCCAAATTGAGCCAGGCCTACCTGAAAACTATTAGCTTACAAAGAGCACAAGTGATTTTAGACTTTTGACTATGGAGATTCTCAGTCATCCAAGTCATGGTTGTCCCAAGGGTGTTTTTTCAACCGGACTTTCTGGTTTTCCTTTGAAGATGTTTTGCTTCTCATCCAATAAGCTTCTTCAGCTTTAAAAACAAAAACAAAAACAAAAACAAAAACCCAGAAAGTCTAGTTGCCTCTTTAGCAGGGGTGAAATCCAGCAGGTTCTGACAGGTTCTGGAGAACAGGTAGTGGAAATTTTGAGTAGTTCGGAGAACTGGCAAATACCACCTCTGGCTGGCCCCAGAGTGGGATGGGAATGGAGTTTTTGCAATATCCTTCCCCCTGGCATGGGGTGGGAATGGAGATTTTGCAGTATCGTTCCCCTGCCACGCCTACCAAGCCATGCCCACCAAGCCACACAACACCACGCCCACCAAGCCACGCCCACAGAACCGAATTCGGTAGTAAACGAATTTGGATGTCACCACTGCTCTTTAGACTTATCAGAAGCTCTCTTCAGAAGATAGTATATGTTGTTTAGTTCATTCAAAATGTAGAAAGTTAACTTGGCTGTATTTGGGAGGTGCTCTTTCTGGGTGGACGCCTGGATTCCTGTCCCAAAGTCCTGTCTTATTGTCCTTATTAAGTCCTGTTTTATTGTCCTTATTAGACTGAAATTGCAGTCTAATGCAATTTCAGCAGGGCTCTGCACACTTAAAAGACAGAAAACAGATCCACCAAATTCACTCAGTTGGATGGCACCAAATACTCCTTTGGGCCTAGAAACATGCCTCAGCTTCTATTAGATTGTGCCCATTAGTTCCACTGCTCCTTGAGAAGATAAGGAGAGCAAAAAACACCTCTGTTTTCCTGCAGTTGTTTGTAGCGAAATGTGGCTGTCTTCAAACTGCTGATGCCAGCGAGTGTTTATCCCACCTTTTAAAAGGTCTGATCAATTAACCCTTTTACGTTTATCTTCCCAAGAGTTATGGCAGTTTTGAAAAAAAAAAAGGAAAAGAAAATAAAAGCACGCCCTTTTAAACCATGCTAATGTATTCTTCTGAAGCAATTCATTTAGCAGCTCAAAGAGACTGTTGAGGCTATGACTGCAAGTCAGATTCTGTGAGTGAGGAAGACCCTGAGCTAAAGTGAACGGAGCCAGCTACAGATCCCAGATAAATAATTTTGCCCCTCATGTAATGATACAAACAGCAATCTCTAAACCCCAACGCTCGTATTTCAAATATATACGATCTTCTTTTTGTTGTTATTCCTGTTGTTTATTCTATTTATGCATTGGTTTTATTCTGTTTTGGTATCCTTAAGTTGTCTGTAAAAATTTATACTGTTTATTAAATCTGTTTATTGATTCAATTTGTATGCTGACTGCCTCATCAATAAGGCGACTTTGAGCGGCTTACCAACGGTAAAAAGAAAAATGTAAAAACATTTAAAATTGTTAAAAGCAGTATAAAAACGACAGCCAAGGAGATGGATGGCAGGGGTTTGAAATCCTTTTCTTACCTCGTCAATTCCAGCAGTGAGCGCCTCCCTCTAAAAATGGGAATGTGCCTATATACCCATGAAGGCGAACCTATGGCACACGTGCCAGAGGTGGCATGCAGTGCCCTCTCTGATAGCACACGAGCCGTCATCCCAGTTCAGTTCTGCTGTGCATGTGCGTGTGCTTTCCACCGGCCAGCTGGTCTTCGAGTGTCTGCTGCCCATGCGCGGGGGGCGGGCCACATGTGGGGGGCACTTGTGCATGCAGGGGGCAGGCCACGTGCAGGAGTGCTGGCGCATGTGCGGGGGCACATGCAGGGGGCCGCTCATGTATGCAGGGGGTGGGGCATATGCACAGGAGGCATGCACATTGCATTTTGTAGGTTTGGTCGCACGAGCACGCACATTTGCACATGCACGGACACGCATGTGCACTCAGTTCAGAAAAGGATAGCCATCACTGCTATATAAAGTAGTTGGCTCACCACAATGGCTAAGGAAAGGACCATATATAACAAGAAACCCAACATTTCAGAACACTAAGCATCCAAAATCTTTCCCATCATCAAGTCAGGCCATGTGCTTCCTCATGGTCATCCCATTTATATGTATGCTATTTCCAGCTTCCACACCCCATGGCGATGATAGGGGAATGTCCCATAAATTGGCAGATATGAAGTCCCATCAAATGTAAGTCTGTAATCAGAACCTGCCCTGCAGTTGAGCAGAGTGAGATGACCGACTCAGGAGACAAAAACTGAGCGGCAGCAATAACAAAGCTCTGCTCTTATGGACTTCTATTCTATGCCTCCTAAACTATCTTGCTAATCTGTGGGATAGAAGTGGCTCTCCTATAACTCTCAGTTGCAGTGGAGAAAACTGTGGATGGATGTAACCTGAATCAAACCCAGTTCGTCTCTTTGTCTAATCCTAGCAGTTCCAAATTGACCCTCATTGTCTCCAGATAAGCCCATTGCAATCACATCCTAACCAAAGAATAGCAATAGCAATAGCACTTAGACTTATATACCACTTCATAGTGCTTTACAGCCCTCTCTAAGCAGTTTACAAAGTCATCCTATTGCCCCCAACAATCTGAGTCCTCATTTTACCAACCTCGGAAGGATGGAAGGCTGAATCAACCTTGAGCCTGGTTAGATTTGATCTGCCAAACTAGTGGCAGCCGGTAATCAGCAGAAGTAGTACTGCACTCTAACCACTGCACCACTGTGGCTTTTTTTAAGATATAGATATGAAGCCCCATCATATGTATACGTCTATAATCAGAACTGGCCCTGCTGTTGAGCAGAGTGAGATGACCAACTCAGGAGACAACAATTTCAGCTGAAGAACAGTGCTAACAAAGAAGTTGCAAGACAGAGAAGCCCCAATATTTCTTCTTCAATTAGGGGCACGCCCCCAATTATTTCAACATCCCATCTGCTCAAAGGGGAATTCCTTCACAGAGAGTTAGAAAGCGGCTACTATAGCACTAACACCTAAAGGGGGACAAGATTATATTTTAACAAGAAACTAGAGACCAGGGGTGTCAAACTGAAGGCCCGCAGGCCAGATCCGGCCCACAGTGTGCTTAGATCTGGCCTGTGAGACCACCCTGGAAACAATGAAGGACCGGCCTGCGATGCCTCTGCCAGCAAAAATGGAGCTTGGGAGGGTGACACAGGGCCCTCCCAGGCTCTGTTTTCAGCCGCAACAGCCTCCTGCAGCCCTCTGCCAGTGAAAACAAAGGTTGGGGAGCTCCGTTTTCGCTGGCAGAGGGCTGCAGGAGGCCGTCGCAGCTGAAAATGGAGCCTCAACAAGTGATGTCGAGCTGACCACCCCCACCTTGGCCAAGCCCATTCCAGCCATGTCCATCCCGGCCACACACACACACACACCTGGCCCCCAAGGTCAAACACAACTCTAATGTGGCCCTCAATGAAATTGAGTTTTACACCCCTGGTATAGATGAATACTGTTACTGAATAATGACTACAAGTTGTAAGGGTTCTGAATGATAAACTAAAAATAATTTGAGTTGATTTGTTTGATGATCAATTTATTTATCTTCTTTCTTCTACCTATGGTATTTTCAGGAGTCATCCCTAATACAAAGTTTAAAAGTATCAATAGTTTTCTTTGTGCAACTATTTTCCTAAATATAAGCGGAACCAATGTCTTCAAGACAGTTTTTGATTCCTGGCAATTGCCTGTACTAGTCCCTTTTCTTGGCAAGATTTTTCAGAAGTCGTTTGCCTTCTTCCTGTGCTGAGAGAGAGTGACTGGCCCAAAGTGACCCAGTTCCTTGGTGTCTAAGACAAGACTATAATTCATAGTCTCCCAGTTCCTACCCTGAAGAACTATCAAAAGTAATAAGGAATCAATGAAAACCAGGTGGGTGTACCAAATGGATTCTGCTTGGAAAGGCTATCACTGGACACAACTATTTATTCTGTACACACTCAATCTTTGTTGTAAGATTAATTCCACATGAATTAAAACTACAAGTTGTAGAATTCCCAGCTATTTTAATTCCAATATCATTGGAAGCACCAATGTGGAGAAGATGATAATAAAATCCATCACTTTAGGTTTTATCTTATGAGTAAAGAATGACATGGAGATACTACTGAAACATACAAAAGAGACTGGCTTTCATTGTCACTTGTATAATATGATGTAACGCGATAGAGGTCAATAAATTTGGCCACTAGTCAAGCAAAGCACATTGTTGACTTTATGGCCAGACTTAAGTACTTTACCGGAATGAATCGGTTAGCAAGACATCCTTTACTTTCAGCCAATGTTCTATATATTCTAGCACAAGAAATTACATAGCATCTCTGTATGCAATGCCAGACCATCACAGAAGCACAGCCAGTTGCAGAACAGATATATTAACTCCTCATTTCTTTTTTAAAATTGGAGACAGAAAGAATAGGTATCAGTACAAAAGGTCTGGACTTAAACTTTCAAACCAATGGTACTCCTTATTCTAGCCTTATTTTGGGGGTTTATTAGAACGTTTTATTACACCAGTTGTTGATTCTACGGCATCAGTATGCCTGGGTCTTTGCCATCAAGAAGATTACAGAGGGAATATATATCATGATAATACTTTGCATTTCCTATTTGCCTACAGCCTGAGAGATTTTTGTGTTGGATTTCATTTGGAAGCAAAGAGTAGGCAACTGTACAAAGGAAAAAATGTACTATTGGGTACATACCCCAAAGGGAGACAAAGAACCACACTGACTATTTAAGTATCTAAATAGTATTTTTTTAATATTAAATATTATTTTCTTCCTTGTTTTTCTATCCTGATTCTAAGTCAGCTTCGAGATGTGTCAAATCCATTAAGATTTGCCATTTTTTTTCTTGAGTTGGGGAGTTGAAAGAGACCAAAGACCCAAACTCAGAATAATTTTCTTCAAGTTGGCAGTCAAAATCTCTCAAGCAAGCTTTTGTCTTAAGGATATTAACATGGATGGATGTTAGTCCTTGGCTTACAACCGCAGTTGGGACTGGAACTTCCATCACTAAGCAATGTGATTTGATTGCTTATTTGTTCCCTATGACTATCATTAAGTGTTGTACCTTATGATTCTTGATGAATGTATTTCTTTTATGTACACTGAGAGCATATGCACCAAGACAAATTCCTTGTGTGTCCAATCACACTTGGCCAATAAAGAATTCTATTCTATTCTATTCTATTCTATTCTATTCTATTCTATTCTATTCTATTCTATGGTCATTAGGTGAGTCATCACATGACCACCCCTGATTTTTTTAAAACCTTTTTTGCCACAGTCATTCAATAAATCCTGCAGTTGTTAAGTAAATCTGACTTCTCCCATCAAATTTGCTTGTTGGAAGCCAACCAAGAAAATTGCAAAATGTAACCCCAGGATGCTGCAACCTTGTAAATACAGTATACACAAGTTGCCAAGCACTCAGTGGTTAGAATGCAGTACTGCAGGCTACTTCTTCTGACTGCTGATTACCAGCAGTTTGGCGGTTCAAATCCCACCAGGCTGAAGGTTGACTCAGCCTTCCATCCTTCCGAGGTAGGTAAAAATGAGGACCCAGATAGTTGGGGGCGGTAGGCTGTCTTTGTAAACCGCTTAGAGAGGGCTATAAAGCACTGTAAAGCGGCATATAAGTCTAAGTGCTATGAGGATGCTGCAATATGAATGTGACGATCAGTGGTAAGTCGCTTTTTTCAGCGTGTTTGAACAATCACGAAATGAATGGTTGTAATGGTAGTAAGGATTACTTGTAATTGCCTTAAGATGGGCCATATAATCATGGCCCTCTCTAGGCATCATCTGATAACTTCATCTGATAGCCTGGAGACCTCTGTAAAAATATCACCCAAATTTCACAAGATCTCAAGCTAGTAAGATGAAAGAAAGCCTGAAATGTTGGCCAGATGGGGTGGTTTTATGCAAGAATCTGTCAGGCTTAATGGCTTTGTGAGATTTTCCCTAGTACACCCAGGGAATTAAGATGTTAGCTTTCTATGCATAACTTGGTCTGTTTCACTGTGCCCTGGTGCATAGACAAGCACAATAATTAATAGTTCATGCCAATAAAGTGGTAAAGATCTCTAGAAACCTAAGCCTATCTCTTCCTTCAGTGGATGATCTGGAGAAAGATTTACTCTCTTATGTAATATTAACAGAGGAAAAATTAATGGCCTTTTCTAATGATTGGTAACGTAAGCTTTTTTTGAACAAGCGTTATTAGCAAACGAGGAGAGGGAGAGATCATAAATTAATTTAGATTTATAAGAGACAGCATTAGGAAAGCATGCAATTTGCAATTTAAATTTCATCAAAAGCCACCAGCGGGGGCAGAAGTCAAATGGACTGTTTTCAGCACGTCCACACTGACAACAGCACATGAACACCACCTGTTCAGCAGGCTGAAAATCACATTGTGCTGCTGGCTGCCAGTGGAGAGGAAGAGAATTTTGTTCACTTTGCATTTTAATGCTAGGTTAACATAGACTGCATGTTCGACCCAACAAGAGCAACTTCTCTTTAAAACTTGCAGTTCCCTAAATCTTGTAATGTACTTATTCAGTAAAAAAATGCAATGGCTGTGCAGAGTATATAAATTCAAGAAAATGAAATAGGAAAAAAAAAAGAATTATGTTATTGAATATTGTATGTATGTATGTATGTATGTATGTATGTATGTATGAATGAATGAATGAATGAATGAATGTTTCAGAGGTGGGTTTCAGCAGGTTCTGACCAGTTCTGGAGAACTGGTAGCGGAAATTTTGAGTAGTTCGGAGAACCGGTAGTAAAAATTCTGACTGGTCTCACCCCCATCTATTCTCTGCCTCCCGAGTCCCAGCTGATCAGGAGAGAATGGGGATTTTGCATTAACCTTCCCCTGAAGTGGAGAAGGAATGGAGATTTTACAGTATCCTTCCCCTGCCACGGCCACGGCCACCAAGCCATGCCACACCCACCAAGCCATGCCCACAGAACTGGTAGTAAAAAATTTTTGAAACCCATCACTGGTATGTATGTATGTATGTATGTATGTATGTATGTATGTGTGTATGTGTGTATGTGTGTATGTGTGTATGTATGTTTTGGGCCAAATTGCATAGATTAGAGAAGTACTGTAACTTCTGCTATATGAAAACTCACAACCACTTTGAAATCTTCTAGAAATAAAATTTCAAAGGGGCAATTTGCTGATTCTTGTCGTAAATTCTCCTAGCTAAGGAGACATTTTCCAGCAGCATGGCACAAAAGCAACCTCTGTGAATTTATTTTTATTTATTTTCTTAAATGTTTAAAACATCTAATATTCAAAGCTCTCTGTATCGTTTGCAATAAATTATTCTTATTTTGTGCCTTCGAGTCAATGTTGACTATTGCCTAGATTAATCTCTGCATTTTCAGAAGTGGTTTGCTCCTGCCTTTATCACAGTAGGGCTGAGAGAAAGAAGCTGGCCCAAGTCACCCAGCTGGCTTCATGCCAAGGCGAGACTAGAATTCACAGTCTCCTAATGTTTAGCCTGGTACAGTAGCCCTCATACCAAAGTGGTTCTTTTATTACAACAAAACAAGGTTAGATAAATAAGAGCAAGTTAGTCTGGGCTGGAAGTATCAGAGTCATTCAAAAAATTAAGCAGAGGTTTAGAGAACGGACGTTGCTTGTCTGAACGTCCATTTTCGGGGCGCTGCGACTCCAATCCATGGATGGGTTGTATCTCCTAGTTGCTGGGCAGAAACTGAGTGCTAAATTAGTTCCCTTTGCCAGGCCACGCCCACCTCCACCAATTAGCTCCAGTCTTTCCTCACGAAGGAGCCCCGGAAATAAGACCAACCACTGTCTCCCTAAAGAAACAAATCGATATAAATAACATTCCAGGAAGCCATGGGAGGGTATGGATTGGAGTCGCAGCGCCCCAAAAATGGACGTTCAGACAAGCAACGTCCGTTTTCCATTGCGCTGCTCCTCCAATCCATGGATGGGATATACCCAAGCTCAACTGTCCAGGGCGGGAGGCTGACTGGAGACCTCCATCCTAGGCGTGGCCACTTGTTGCAAAACTCTGCGTCCGAAAGCTGCATCCGATGAAGCATACTGGTCAATTTTGTAGTGTCGAATAAAGGAAGAGTCAGAAGCCCAAGAGGCCGCTCTACAGATTTCAGCCACTGAAGCATTCGTAGACCAAGCTGCTGACGCCGCCGCACTGCGTGTCGAATGTGCGTAAATCCTAGTCGGACGAGGACGTGCTCTCATGTCATAGGCCGTCATGATGCAAGCCTTTATCCACCTGGCAATTGTAGCAGACGATACTCTCCTCCCCATCAAGGCAGGAGTGAAAGACACTAACAAGGAATCAGTTTGTCGAAATGACTCAGTACATTTGATATAGCGTCGAAGGGCACGTCTAACGTCCAAAGTATGCCATAAGACCTCAGACTTATGACGAGGGTTCGGACAAAAATTAGGCAGAATTAATTCTTGAGTTCGGTGGAATCTTGAGTTTACCTTAGGTAAGAAAGACGGGTCCAAGCGTAGGACCACCCTGTCACTGTGAAAAATACAAAGGTCCTTATGTATAGAAAGAGCGGAGAGCTCCGATACCCGTCTAGCTGATGTAATTGCGAGGAGAAAGGTGACCTTAAGCGTCAGAAATTTCAGAGATACTGAACCCAAGGGTTCAAATGGCGAGGTGGTAAGCGCTTGAAGTACTAATGGGAGATCCCAGGATGGGTACCTGTGAATCACCGGAGGAGAGATGTTGGAGGCCCCATGTAGGAAGCTCCTAATCCTAGGATTATGTGAAAGAGCCCGGTGCTTCTCGCACGAGATCACAGTGGATAGGGCCGCCACCTGGCGTCGAAGTGTAGCGGGAGCTAAACCTTTAGCCAAACCATCATGCAAAACTTCAAGCACATCCGGGACCTCTGCGGAAGTTGGGTCCACGTGATGGGAAGCACACCAGGAAGAGAAAGCCCGCCAAGAAGCTTCATATATTCTAGTGGTCGAAGGGCGCCTGGCCGCTTGAATTACTTTAATGACACCGGAAGACAATCTGTCCTTTTGTAGCTGGAGCCGCTCAAGTGCCAAGCAGCCAATCGGAGCCACCCTGGATCGGGGTGGAAAATGGCCCCCTGGTTGAGCATCTTCGCTTCCGGCGGTATTGTCCATGGTGGAGCTGCAGACAGGCCCACTAGGTCCGCATACCAAGTCCTGCGAGGCCACTGAGGCGCAATCAGAAGTAACTCGGCTTTCTCCAATAACAGTTTTCGAATTAGTCTGGGAATCAACGGCAGAGGCGGAAAGGCGGAAAGGAGTCCGGGGGGCCACCGACAACGCAGGGCGTCGAAACCTTCCGCTCCGCTGGTCGGGTAACGGGTGTAAAACCTCGGCAGCAGGGCGTTCTGGGGCGTTGCGAAGAGATCTACTTGAGGGCGACCAAATCGGTTCACAATCTGTTCGAAGAGGGCAGGTTTGAGCGACCACTCCGCAGGGTCTATGAGTTCTCTGCTGAGCCAGTCCGCCATGATGTGGTCCTGCCCCGAGATGTGGTCCGCCACCAGAGAAGCTGTGTGTCGTTCCGCCCATGCTAACAAACTCTCCAACTCCATCATCAAGAGCCTGGAACGTGTGCCCCCCTCCCAATTTATGTGAGCCTTGGTGGTGACATTGTCTGTCCGAACTAAGACATGTTGCCCCTCCAAGGCGTGTACGAAATGGCGTAACGCGAGACGAACAGCTCTCAACTCCAGCCAATTGATGCTGTTCGCCCGCTCCGCTGGAGACCACTGACCTTGAATGACTTCGTTTTGCAGATGGGCTCCCCAGCCCGAAAGGCTGGCGTCGGTAATCAGCACCACCCGGTCCTGTTCGATGAAAACACTTCCCTTCAGTAGAGCAGGAGACCTCCACCAAGTGAGCGATAGTCTGGTCTGTGGAGGTAAGACAATTTGATGAGCCGATGTGCTGCGGTGTGCTCTCTGAAAGGGAAGCAACAGCCACTGCAGCGGTCTTGAATGCCTGCGTGCCCATGGAACGATATGGATGCAGGATATTAACTTCCCAATAATTGATTCAGTAGGAGCAGGGACACCTTCTTCCGGGATTGAACTTGTCGCACCGTGGATTTGATGTCTTGAATGCGATCTGGAGACAGAAACACCTGACCCAGCTGCGAATCGATCACCGCACCAGGTGTTGGAGCCGCGTCGTAGGCGTCAGATGGCTTTTCTACCAATTGATGGAGAAACCGTGGTCCTGTAACGCCTGGAGGACCATCTTCATGTCCTCCCGTGCCTGTAATGGTGACTCTGACATGACTAGTAGATCGTCGAGGTAACAGCTGAGACGTACAGCACGAGACCTGATGGAAGCCGCGACCACAGTTACCAATTTCGTGAAGGTCCTGGGGGCTGAGGATAGCCCGAAGGGCATCGCACGATACTGAAAATGCATGCCGTTGTACTTGAAGCGGAGATAGCGACGATGTAGCGGGTGGATCAGAACATGCAGGTATGCTTCGCGCAGGTCTACAGACTGAAGATAGTCCCCTGGCCTGACAGATGTCAGGGTCGTCCTGAGGGAATGCATCTTGAGCCTGCGATACAGAATGTACTGATTGAGACGTTTCAGGTTCAAGATGCCCCTTTGGCCCCCCGATGACTTGGGCACCAGAAACAAGGTAGCGTAGAATCCAGTTTTCTCCTGGCCCTTGGGCACCAGTTCCACCGCATTGATGGATAAAAGGTGAGAGATCTCTGCTTCCATGAGCTCCCTCTGGACCTTGCACCGAGGAACCGGGCAGCGGCAAAAACTGTTGGGGGGCAGAGAATGGAATTCCAGGCCCAGACCCTGTTGAATGGTCTTGTGTATCCAAGCATCGGTTGTCGAGAGGCCCCACTGGAGGTAGAATTGTTGTAGTCGACCTCCAATAGGACCTGGAAGCAAGGAGTCACTTCCCTCTGCGAGGGGGTCGGTAGCTGGAACCCCTGAAGGGACGCTTCGCCTGGGATTGAGTCCTGGGCCTGTCTCGAAAGGACTGCTGGTCAGATGCTCGGTCAGATACTTGGGGATAGGAGCACTGGTAATATGAGCCACCTGACCCGACCGAGGACCGAAAGGACTGACGCGGAGTGTAAGGGGCATATCTCCGTTCGGAGCGACGAAAGGACGATGGTAGCACCTTACGCTTATCCTTATCTTCTATTAAGATTGGTTCTAGACAAGGCCCAAACAGTGAAGGGGCAGTGAAAGGCGCTGACGCCAATTTCCATTTAGCCTTGTTATCGGCACGCCAATTACGCAGCCAGAAAAGACGTCTATTAGTCACTGTTGCTGCCATAGCTCGTGAGGCAAATTTCGTCGCTGTCAAGGAGGCATCCGCGGAGTATTCAATTGCTGCTACAAGTTTATTAATGTCCTGGTGCAGCCTGGTATCAGCAGTGGGCAACCTCTCCTGCAGTTGGCGGAGCCAGATTAGCGAAGCTCTATTAAAAAATGACGTAGCCGTAGCAGCCTTGATCGCCCAGGCCACTGCTTGGTGCGCCTTACGGAACCCCATCTCCATCTTGCGGTCTTCCGCCTTAAGACCGTCGACCACATCCGACGTTAGCATTGAAGAAGACGATAAAGCTGCGACAGGGGCGTCCACTGAAGGTACGGCCAACAGGTCCTCCAACTGGGACTCAGCCGAATAGAGACGCTTGTCGAGGCCACTCGGAGCGGTCAGGGAGCCAGGTTGGTTAAAGGCCGATGTAACTACATTGGAGAATAAGGGCGGGCACGGAATCACGTCCTGGTCTTGTTGAGACACTTGGAAGAGTGCCTCGTGTGGGTGTTGAGCATCAGATGGTTTGTTAGTAGACCTTTCAGCTATGCCAAACCCCGTAGCAATCTTGGCTTTGTGGAGTAAAGACTTGAAGACAGAAGGACGGAACAAATTTGTAAAGGTGGGCTTCTCGGGGGGGAGATCCTCATCCTCTGAGAATTCGACATCCTCCGGACAAATTTCTCCTTCCTCAGACTCCTCTGAAGAAGAGTCGACAGGCCGGAGTCTACCGGTGCTAGGAACCGCATCATCGACAGAGGTCTGAGCCTGAGGAGGCTGAGAGACATTGGTCGATCTAGTCTTGCTGAATGCCCGCTGCTAAGATCTTTGCCAGAGCATCTGACAACAAAGGTTGGAAACTCGCAGCAGTTGCAGGCACCTCTGGGCGAAGCCCCGCCACAGTGGGCGTAAACGTAGCCTCTGGCGGGCGCCTTACATCAGTGGATGAAGTAGAATGACCAGAGACATCAGGCAAGGACCTTGAGACACCTTTAGAACGGTGTAGATTGGATTCAGTGAGCCCTGTAGAAGAACCTGAAGAGGATCCGGCCTGTAAATTTCCAGTGTGATCAGAACAGTCCTGCTTTGACAGAGCTGCCTGATGTTGTTGGGCCCTCTCGAATTGTTTCTCCAAAGCCTCATGGCGTCTCTGCTCCGCCCTATTCAAGCTCGAAGATTTGGAGGCCAAACCGGATTTATGAGATCTGGACTTGGCTTTCTTTTTGCCTGACTTGTGTTGGGGGGCAGGGTAACTGGCTGCGCCCTCCGAGTCAGAAGATAAGGGGATGTCCGCCATCAAAAGGAGGGATGGTGCACAGGCAAGCAGTAGAATAATCACCAGGAGTCAGCACCGAGGCTCCTTCAAGGAATGCCCACAGTGAGGACTATGCAGAGTAGGGGGGGAAGCAGGCCCAGAAACTGCTGAGCTCAAACCCCAAAGGCAAGGCAGTCCACAATAATGTAATGGGGAAATCTGTAGTTCGCCCCTGTCCAAAGTTCAAACACACGTTGAGGAATGAGACTAATAAAGCCCCTCAGAAACGCTGGCAGCCTTTTTTTTTTTTTAAGGTCTCTCCAAAATGGCGGCCGCCACGCCGACAAGGCCCGAAAACAAAATGGTGGCCGCAACGGAGTCAGAAAACGTTCCGGAGCGCCCTGCGACGAAAGGAGTGCAATCAGCACCCAGAACTCACGGCCTGTGATCCAGTCGCCTCGTTATTGCTGTCTCCAACGGCGAACGTCGCTGCCCCCAGCCGCTGCCTGCCTCCGTAATTCGCCACACTCTACTAGCGCCTCACAGCTGTTTTGCAATCATCGGAGGCCGCCCGATGACTAGGCAAGCGCTCCGGAGCCGCTCGATGGTCTGTGGGAAGGCGACGGCAGCGTTACCGGCTCACCGGTAGACTAGCACGTCGCCAGCGGCAAGCAGAAGCACGGATCCGCCCAGCCGGGTCGAAATCCGGCACACTGCGGCCTGAACGGCCGTGAGATGGGCCCGGCGGCTTGGAGCCCCAAGCATGCCTGAAGCAAATCAGCGCAACGAGTAGTTCTCCTCAGAAACACAGTAAATCAATTTGGCACACAAAAATAATAAAATAAAATAAGAAAGGGAAGGTTTAAACTACAATTAAGTAGAGCACTCAAATAGCCAACTTTCCACAGCAACTGAGTGAGAAAGACTGGAGCTAATTGGTGGAGGTGGGCGTGGCCTGGCAAAGGGAACTAATTTAGCACTCAGTTTCTGCCCAGCAACTAGGAGATACAACCCATCCATGGATTGGAGGAGCAGCGCAATGGAAAATTTTATAATAAACCACTTAAATGGAAAAAAGGCTATTTTTAACAGCTGTGTGGTAGGAATGCATCTACTTTTCTTCTAATATCAATTTCATAATTCACAAGTATATAATACCTTAGTATTAACTATTCAAGAGCCAGTTTGGTGACATGGTTAAGGCACCAGGCTAGTACCCAGGGCATTGGGAATTCTAGTCCTGCCTTGGGCACAAAGCCAACTGGGTGACCTCAGGCCAGTCATTCTCTCTCAACCCTCAGAAAGAGTCAATAGCAATCCAATTCTGAAAAATCTTGCCAAGAAAACTGCAAGGACTTGTCCAGACAGTCTCTGAGAATTGGATAAAATTGAACAGGGGAGAGAAAGTAAGCATTTGGCTTAGGAGAGAAACCTTAATTGTATAATAATTTTATATGTAGTCCGCAGTTGTTTATTAAAGTTAATATATTCCACTTTGGATGTAAAATCAAAGCAATTCTATATTCGTTGATTGATTTTTCAAATCATGGCTAACACTGATACAATTCTTTTTCTTCTACTTTAAGGGCCTAACTTATCCAAACATCAGAATGTTAACAATTTCCAGTCAGTATTCTGTGTGTCTGTGTGTGTATCAAAATAATATAATGTATAATGTATATCTTATAATAATATAATAAAAATGAAAAAATCATAGTACAGATCTTCCTGCAAACTACAGATATTGTTTGACAACATAAGCTTGTATAAGGCAGGAATGAATTCAGTTTAAATAGCAATATTAGGTTTACGTTCTGAAAATAACACTGTTGAAGTGATGAGAGTCCCTTCAAGAAAAAAGGTGGCCCTCAATGAAATCAAGTTTGGCACCCCTGCTCTATATAGTTATCTTGAAATCATTGGAATTTAATTCTGATTAGAGATTATTAGACTGCCTGGCGAAAGGGTTGTAAGTAGATTTAATCAGACTTAGGATAAATCTATTCAAATCACTGTTCATCCAAACAGGGTAAATGATTGCACGGTCACCACCTGCAATCGGGGGATCATAAGCTGAAAGGCTCCATCCACTTTGCATCGGGCAACTAAGTTCAGCTGAGCCAGGGGTCAGCAACTTTAAACACTCAAAAGAGCCACAAAGGTCCTAACCGGAAGCCCCCTGTTCAATTCTGGAGCCAACCGGAAGTCCAGTTCCCCCACCAGAGTCTCCTCCTAGCGTGGTGTCCTTTTTCCTCCACCTATCCTAACCGAAAGCCCTATCAATTGTGGAGGTGACTGGCGACAGGGAGCCACAACAGAGGGGTGAAAGAGCCACATGTGGCTCCAGAGCTGCAGGTTGCTGATCCCTGAGCTAAACCAAAGACAGAGAGCCAACCTGAAGGTTTTCAAGAGGGCCCAGCATACAAATATTTACATATCCTTCTGAGGGCTTAATTCTCATTAGTATCGATGAATCTCTTGCAAGAACAATGAAGTCTGACTTCCAGTCAAAATTCAATACCAATCATTTTCGTTTTGATAAAAAAAAATTTTTTTTTGCTTTTGCCAGCTCCCTTTCCTGTTTTCATATTTCTGTAAAGGGAAGTAAATGGAAGGAGAGGGGAAGGGAGGGGAAAGGGGGGGAAAAGGAATGAGGGGAGGGGAGGGAAAGGAGAAAGGGAAGGAGAGGAGAAGAGATTAGAGAGGAAGGGGAAGGAGGAGGGGAGGGGAGGGAAGGGTTAGGTTAGAAAGGTTAGAGGAGAGGAGAGGAGAGGAGAGGAGAGGAGAGGAGAGGAGAGGAGAGGAAAGGAAAGGAAAGGAAAGGAAAGGAAAGGAAAGGAAAGGAAAGGAAAGGAAAGGAAAGGAAAGGAAAGGAAAGGAAAGGAAAGGAAAGGAAAGGAAAGGAAAGGAAAGAAGAGGAATGAGGGGAGGGGAGGGGAGGGAAAGGAGAAAGGGAAGGAGAAAGGAAAAAAGAGAGGGGACCGGAGGGGAGGGGAGAGAAGATGCGTCTATATTGATTATTGTATCTGAATATGTTTGTTCTATAACACATAAACTATATCATTTCATAACCTCGAATTTTAATATGAAATCTGATTGTTCCCTGGGGATTTATTATGTGGCCAAATAAATTTCAGCCACCAGATTGCATCAAACCCGGAGAAAAGAGAACCCTAGAAAAAAAAAAAAAACCCAGAAGTTTGCCATCCCCAGATTAGCTCATCATTTCACAGCCCATAGTATTTGATAGAATTGGACATCCCTGCTCAAAAGTGGCTGGGCCTGGAATTAGCCGGGGTTTGGCCGTCGCAGCTGTGGTTGGCAAATCTCAGCAGGGGAACTTGTGTGATGTCAGTTCCTATTAGGTCTGATCAATCCTATCTGTCCCTCAGCCTTGGAAGCAGGGAAATGTTCCAAAGAGGAGCAGTTATATAGGGCTGGACATATCAGATTCACTCCGAATATCTACCCTCTCCTACAAAATGGTGCTGGTATATCTTAATATAATTCACAGCGTGAATTAAGTGAGCTGGGTCAAAGCTGGGGGAAGAGAAAAGTGGGTGGCAGAATATTCAGTAAAGAAGGAAATTAATCAACAGGCAAAAGCTGATATTGTGAATGCGGTAAGTTAAAAAAAAAGTCACGGGAACCTTCACGAGCTTTTAAAAACTTGTTTAATGTAATCATTTACCACTTTAATTGTATTAAGTTCCTTTCCACTCACATCCATGGAGCCTCTGGAGTTTCTCTGTGATGTGGTCACTTCTCTGTCATTTCCTACAATGGTCTCAGTTTGATTGCACCACAATTTTCATGGGTTTTAAATCTCTTTCAAAAGACAAAATAACGACTTGAAAGATGGCCGAAGCCGAATTCGTCTTTGTGAGATTCTTCTTCAAACGGTGGAAACTTTTGTTGCTAAACTCAAAAGTAGAAATGGGAAAGGCAGCTGCTACTTTTATACCTTTTCTCATCAGATTTTTTTTTCTTTTATTCGTATATAGCAAAATTATACCAACTGGTCTATATGCAGTCCTTCAAAGTCTCAAGAGACCTTCAAAACTTGTTATCAAGCTGTCATTTAGCACTTAGCAATAGCACTTAGACTTATATACCACTTCATAGTGTTTTACATCCCTCTCTAAGCAGTTTTATAGAGTCAGCATATTACATGCAACAATCTGGGTCCTCATTTTACTGACCTCAGAAGGATGGAAGGCTGAGTCAACCTTGAGCTGGTGATAATTGAACTGCCGAACTGCTTGCAGTCGGCAGAATTTGCCTGCAATACTGCATTCTAACCACTGCACCCCCACGGCTCCTAGATATGACAGCAAGGAAATTAGGTTTAATCTGGATTATCTTTTAGTGCACACGTAATGAAAATTAATAGTTCTCCTAGTGCCAACTGGGACAACAAGCAGTCTTAGACTTACAACCACAACTGAGCACAAAATTTCCATGGCTAAGCAAGACAGTTGTTAAATCAATTTTGCCCCATTTTACAACAATTCTTGCCACCGTTGTTCAGTGAATCACTGAAGTTGTTAAATTAGTAACACAGTGGTAACACGGCTAGAACATGCATCTAGCTTCCCCATTGACTTTGCATGTCAGGAGGGCACAAAACATGATCACATGACTCTAGGACACTACAACAGTCATAAATACATGCCAGTTGCCGAGCATCTAAATTTTGATCATGTGACCATAGAGATGCTGCAATAACTGTGAAAAATGGTCATAAGTCACTTTTTTCAGTGCCATTGCAATTTCAAACCATCACTAAACAAATTGTTGTAAATGAAGGACTATCTGTATTCAAATGAACCCATTCAAATACAGGTAGTCCTTGACTTACAACAATTCACTTAGTGATCGTTCAAAGTTACAATGGCACTGAAAAAAGTGACTTATGACCATTTTTCACGCTTACGACTGTTGCAGCATCCCCATGATCATGTGATTTACATTTGGATGCTTGACATCTTATTCACATTTATGATGGTTGCAGCATCCCAGGGTCTTGTGATCTCCTTTTGCGACCATCTGACAAAATTTCCTTAACAACAGTGTTACTAATTTAACAACCTCAGTGATCTCCTTAACATGCAAGAAAAGTCATAAAATGGGACAAATCCACTTAACAAATGTTTCACTTAGCAACATAAATTGTGGACTCAATTGTGGGCGTAACTTGAGGACTACCTGTATCAACAGTGATCTTGCCCACTCCCAAAATTATGCAAGCCATTTTACAATAATGTTGAATTTTGATTGTGCTTATTATTTTGATTGGAAAGGATGTATATAAATGAAATTATTATTGCCATCATTATAATGCCTTTTTTCATTTGTATTTGTTTTAGATACACAGTGAGAGTTTGAACCAGAAGCTAATTCTTAGTTAACGAAACAATATTTTATGCATGTGTATCTGTACAGTTCTTCAACGTTATATAAAATGACATCTTTGCACTTTGTCAGGGGGAAATTAATGCTAAAACTTTTGCAAAACTTCAATCTTAGAAGCAGGAGGGGAAAATATTCAAATTAAATAACCATATGCAATGATAAAGTTTAATTTGAACAATTCATTCTGGTCAGGGAATTTGTGTTTCTTTGATAAAGAATTTGGATTTTTGGCAGGCTTAGATTGCCCACAGCCCTAAAGTATGCTATATATTTATTTTATTTTCATTTTCCATCTTCTCCTACCAAATATTTTGTACAAAAACTGTAACATGTGCCTATAAATTATTGCACTCTCTGGATTAGGTTTATGGTTTCTTTAAAAAAGTGATTTTTAAATATGTATGTGTGTGTGTATGTGTGTGTACTGCTCTTTCATATTTAACACTTGGCACATTAGCAAAGTAACAATCAATAGCAGACAAAATGACTAGATATAATATTCCCCACTTGTGTCAACTTCTGTGCAATTAAAGTGGAAAAATTAAATATTGTTGAAAAGTTATGCATAATTGGAGAATCATTCACCCAGAACAACCACTTTGCAAGTGTCTCTTTTTTTGGTTTACAACCGATTACAATCAAAAATTGGCACGCTTCATCGCACTGATATGTTGTTTTGTGGGATGCAAGATTACGTTATGAAGCTATAAAATGAAATGTTGATTTTATTCCCGTCATAAATATGATTTGTCATGGTTTTCCAGGCATTGAGAAGGCTGAGGAATCTTAAGAAACCAATTCCCTGGAAATAATATCTGCTTACCCTCAAAATTAGAATTAAATAGAATTAAATAGCTCTGGTTTTTCTGTTATACATGGGAGGAAATGCCCTTCTAGCGTTTGGTATGGTGGAATTTGCTACTTGATAGGGAAACCAAAGTGGAATCGAAACAAAAGCCCTTCAGCTCTTTCTTAATCTTCTCAGCCTAATACTCTCCAATTATCTTGGACTTCAACTTCCATAATTCCCAGCTGTGCAATATGGAAGCCAAATCCCAACAATACAGGACTGACCTGTATTGTTGCAAGATGGATGGAGGACTTGCCCAAAATTGTTTTGGCTGTCCTAAATTACCTATTACCTATTAATCAATGAGTCATTAAAATCGGTAGTGCATTATTAGAGAATATTCATTCAACTTCAGATATTTTTGGAGGAAAGATCTAGTTTCCTCTAAAGAAAGGGTACATATAATGGATCCAGGTTAGTATTCCTTGCTTGCTAGACTATTTCTCTAAACAAAAAACATAAACCAAGTGAAACCTTACTGAATTCACATTCTATCTAGGTAATTTACTTATGACTACCCCTACATCAAACAGGTTCTGTAAAAATCAGTTAGAAGACACCTGATGACTTATCTGAGATTGTGATTGGTCAGCCTGAATTTTTGTCCTTGAAAGCTATTCTCATCTTTAGAAGACTGCATTGGCTGGATTATATGTGATTTCAGATGGCCGATGATGAGGAAAAAAAGGCCCACTTGACTTGAGTCCAAAAATTATCCCGTACATATCTTCAAAGATTCGAGTTGTTACTAAGAATGCGTTGCTAAGTCTGATAAGTTATTGCATTATTTGTTCACAATGATTTGGGATTCCTTTCTGTTGGATTTATGAATTGGTATAATAAATTGGGACAGGACTTGGTTTAGGCTTTTTTGCCTAATTTAGGAAATTGTCTTATCCCTAGTCCAGGGACTGCTGAGCATATTGAAAATGTTTGCCTCGTTTTTATAGAGAAGATCTTGTCCTTCTCTAGAAGATGCGTGGATCTGAATCCTCATGATCATGCTGTGGATTTTTTTTTTCATCTATGTTTTATTAATATTTTTTTTATATATCACATACAAAATTCCATATCTATCTGAATAGCATGTTGAATGGGCACATTTAATTTTAAGTATAAATGCCATATTGATCAACATTAATCATAATAATAAACATAATAAACATATCAGTAATAATCGCAAAATGGTAATACAATTAGTTTATCTATCTTACAAATACACCTTTCAATACAAAAGTTCTTATTACTTTTTGGATCTTTTTAGATTCTAATCTCTGATTCTGTTGATTAACCACTGGTAAAAGAAGTCCCATGTCAAAAAGTATTCTGATTCTTCCTTTTCCTTTATTTTAAGTGTTAATCTGTCCATCTGGATAATCTGGATTATTAATAGTTGCAAATCAAGTGATGACAATATATCTATCCTAGAAATATATAATTGGGTAGTTCTGGCAGGCATTATTCTCATAGATTCAGGAGTATAAATGCCCTTTGGTTCTCACAACAGAAGGATATTTTCAATAAACAAAACAATAGCAGAATTTTGAATGCAGTTAAGAACTACACACTCCAGTCCACTTCTCTAAACGTTATGCAAGGTCTTTCTACAATTGTCACTCAGAATTAGCAATAGCAATAGCATTTAGACTTATATACCATTTCATAGTGCTTTTTCAGCCCTCTCTAAGTGGTTTACAGAGTCAGCATATTGCCCCAAACAATCTGAGTCCTCATTTTACCAACCTTGGAAGGATGGAAGGCTGAGTCAACCTTGAGCCGGTGAGATTTGAACTGCCGAACTGCAGCTAGCAGTCAGCTGAACCTGCAGTAACCTGCAGTACTGCACTCTAACAACTGCGCCACCTCAATAGTTAGCTCTATCATTAGACACAATTGGAGGCAGATTAATAAAGTTATAAAGATTCTCAGTCATCCCGGTCATGGTTGTCCCAAAAGTGCTTTTTCAAGTGGCAACTGGACTTCCTTTGTTTTTCCCTGAACATGTTTCGCTTCTCATCCAAGAAACTTCTTCAGTTCAGCTTCTTCAGAACTGAAGAAGCTTTTTAGATGAGAAGCGAAACGTCTTCAAGGAAAAACAAAGGAAGTCCAATTGCCTCTTGAAAAGCACCTTTGGGACTTAGATATGCCTGGAAATGATGATTCAAAAACCATAAAAGACAAGTTGGACAGCTAATCTGAAATCTGGTGGTGTTACAATTATCATACTAGGGTTGATATTTTCCATGGATTTCCTGCACACTTTTTTACATGTGTTACAACCTGCTCTCTGCAGACTTCACATAGGAAAACCTGGGTAGAGAAGACTAAGGAGTCAGGACTCCTATGAAGCAAATTTGCTGAGTTCAGGTTTAAGTTCCTACCATGCAGGGCTAAATCTTGCTTTAAAAAATAAGGAAAATTAAAAGCACATGTTCCCATGAGACTGATTTATGCAACAGATATTACACTCACAGTCTGCATAAAATCTCAGCATGCTACACACACTCTCTTTTCCCAAATAAAAGGTACCAACCAGGAATATTATCACAGACAAGGACAGTTTGTTAATACAACTAACTAGGTCTTCTAACACAGACACTCCCTATGTGACCTCTTAGCTACTGTCCTGAAAGAAAATATATACAAAGCTTTAAAAGGATGTGTTTGGGAGCAACCATTCAAAAACTTTTGTTACATGAATAGAATAGAATAACAGAGTTGGAAGGGACCTTGGAGGTCTTCTAGTCCAGCCCCCTGCTTAGGCAGGAAACCTTACACCACTTCAAACAAATGGTTATCCAATCTCTTCTTTAAAATGTCTAGTGTCGGTGAATTCACAACTTCTGGAGGCAAGTTGTTCCACTGATTAATTGTTCTAACTGTCAGGAAATTTCTCCTTAATTCTAAGTTGCTTCTCTCCTTGATTAGTTTCCACCCATTGCTACTTATCCTAAAGACAAGATAGCTGTCCATACCTTGAAAGACAAGGTATGGACAGCTATCCTGAGCTCTTGTAATGTTGCAATAATTTATACAAAGATTGGAATTATCCATGAATTCTATGCATATTTGAAACACATTTTTCACAGTAAGGTTGTGAGCTTAAACATCTTTAAAAGGGAGTAAGCTCCAATCAGTACATCTACTCCCAAGTAACCCTGTATAGAAATTTGCAGCAGATTATGAAGCTTTCATGAATAATGCTGCTTTTTCCCCGGTTTTGTATTCTCAAGAGTTGCACTTCAGAATAAGAAGAGATGACTTACAGTACAGTTTGTACAAGAAAACCTCCCAGTGATTGTGCATATTATTAAAAAGAAGCTGGTGTTGTATCTTGGCACACCATTTTTTTTTGAATCTTAAGAAAGTTAATGGGTATGTTTTCATTTATTCATTATGGGTATATATAGCTGAAAGCAATTTTTTTAAGGTCAACTGAAATTCATTCATCCTTTTCAACCAGTTTATTAAAAGTCATTTTGCCTGAATAAAAAAACATCCACAATGAATCAGGATTACATTTTTTTTAAAGGTTGATTATTTTAGAATATAGGTATCATTGCAGATGGCAAGAACTACCTAAGGAAATGCCCTTTCCTCTTACGCATGCAGAGGTTGGAAAACTTCTTCTGAAGTAGCATCTACTATAATGACATGTTTATATATCACCTAAAAATTCTGCTTATGTTAAAAAAAAGCTTGCTTCAATCATATATAAACTAAAATAGACTGAATGGATTGAATTGGCTGACTAGGTCCAATCACGCTGATCATTCAACTGAGTTTCCTTTCATCATGAAATTAATAGCATTATAAAAATAGAAGGTGGCAATCATTCTACTGTCCTGTTCTGCAAACAAGGGTTTAAACCAATTGGTTTAAAAAATTGCAGAGTCTGTGTGGATGCAAGGTACTCCAGTGATGCATCTGGATTAACACAACTGCTTGAATATCACTATAAACAAATGAATGGACTCACGGTTTTATATATTAACTTTGGGAGTAGTCCTTTAAAGAGAAGCATAGAGCATCTCCTTACCATAAAAGGATATTAGATGGGCCGGTTATAGCACTCATCCTAATTCTGAGTATTGACAAGTATTGACAAGCTTCTAAATAATGTGACTCGTGGTGGTTTACTTTCATAAAAAAAAATTGAAAACAGAAATAAAAACATCCACATAATCCGAAAGAAAAAAGTCAAATAACAAATCGTTATTTTACCATTGAAAGTGCCAATCCAACAACACTAGGCAACTTCACTTTCTCAAGGCCTACTTTTAAATCTACTTTTGCAGCCATTGACAAAGATGCCAATCTAACCTTCAATGGAGCACTATTACACAAACTGGTCCTCCCTACAGAAGCATCCCATTGATCTCAGATCTCCTAAGAGCCAAATCCCTGCCCTTCGTTTTAATGTAATTTATTATCTTCTAACACTGCATGATTTGAAAAGACCTTCCATTGTAGGGACAGTCTGAGAAAAAGTCCTGAGTTTCTCAGGAGGGAGGAAACACAGACAGAACATTCTTCCACTACTTGTGATGTCTGCCTTACCTATCAAGAATATTGAAAATATCCCCTTCTTAAATTTTGGAAACAGAAAGCCTCTTTCAGATGTCATCTGCCAGTGATCCTTGCCTTCAGCACAGGAGACACAAGCTTGGGGTGAGGGGGAAGTATTCCCATTTCCTGTTACACATAGTGGGATGATTGTTCTAAGACTGTATCTGCTGTGTGGGGTTATATGTAGTATAGGAGTAGATACTATAAGGCAATGTTTCTCAACCTGAGCAACTTTTAAGATGTGTGGACCTCAATTCCCAGAATTCTGGAAATTAAAGTCCACATATCTTAAAGTTGCTCAAAAACACTGCTCTAAAAAAAAGGAGAGGTATTCCTTTATGGAGGATGCCTCTTCTAAGAAGGGACCTGCTGCCTATATTTGGCAACCTCTTGTGGCTTTAAGGTAAAGGTAAAGGTTCCCCTCGCACATATGTGCTAGCCATTCCCGACTAGCACAGAAATGGTGCTCATCTCCGTTACAAAGCCGAAGAGCCAGTGCTGTCCAAAGACGTCTCCGTGGTCATGTAGCTGGCAGCATGACTTAATGCCAAAGGCGCACGGAACCCTGTTACCTTCCCACCAAAAGTGGTCCCTATTTTTCTACTTTTTTACATGCTTTCGAACTGCTAGGTTGGCAGAAGTTGGAACAAGTAACGGGAGCTCACTCCGTTATACGGCACTAGGGATTCAAACCACTGAACTGCCAACCTTTCAATCGACAAGTTCAGCATTGTGTCACTGAGCCACCACATCCTTATTTATTTATTTATTTATTTATTTATTTATTTATTTATCAACAAGTACAAGGAAACAAGTAAAAGTATAGACATAGACACATATAAAAGGAAATAAATAAACAAAACATAGCCATAAACACATAAAATATATAAATGGGAACAGTAGGCCAGGGACGGTAGGCACACTGGGGCGCTTATGCACATGACTTTTTTTTTTGGATTTGATTTATATGCTGCCTTTCTCCGGAGAATCAGGGCGGCTAACAATGCGTTAAGCAATAGCCTTCATACTTTTGTATATATTTATACAAAGTCAGCTTATTGCCCCCACAATCCGAGTCCTCATTTTACCTACCTTTGAAAGGATGAAAGGCTCACCAGGCTCAAAGCTGAGTCAGCCTTGAGCCTGGTGAGATTTGAACTTGCAGTAATTGCAGGCAGCTGATGTTAATAACAGTGCTTTAGTCTGCTGCGCCACCAGGGCTCTTATTTATCAAAACTACAAAAGAATAATTGCCCCAAATCAATGACATGAGTCTAATATTCATTAAATAAACCAAATAATCAGTTACCCTTCTTGGGCAGATAGTTTAGCCTCCAGCAACCATGGGCAAACTTCAGCAGGTTGGCAGTTCCCGATTGGGGGAACTGCCCAATCAGGGACCAGGGTAGACATGGTTAATACTTGGAAATCATCAGGCAATTCCAGAACAGTAAGCTAAACTAGGGAGCTGAAAGGAATAGCAGAAAATGACCATAGCGTAGCATTTCTGCACTGTTGCCAAGAAAACCACATTAACAGATACATGAAGTCACCAGGAGTCAAGCTTGACTTGGAGACTTTATTTTTCCCATGGCCAATGGTAAGAGATGATGAAAAATGTAGCTCCAAACATCTGGAGGACCTCAACTTGAGGAAGGATCACTGAATATCACAGCCTAAGGAAACTTGTCAGATAAATTGGTAAATCTTTCCTGAATTGTAACAATAGTGGTAGCAATCTTGGCATTTCCAGTTCATTGTCAAACATCTGAGGTTTAAATGACTCCTAGATAGCTATAGAGACATATAACTATTTATGGCAATAATGATGAAAGACATCTGTAGATCCCGCTTTTGCTGCTTTTTCAAAAACCTAGCATAGTTGCAATGTCTGATGGATGTGTAAAAAAAGGGGAGAAAAGCACACAATCCTCCTTTTCAAAAAAAAAAAAAGATTAATGTTTAATTGACTTTCTGAACCTGTCTTTTTTTGTTGTTATTTATGATTGAATATCCCTGCCAGGAGGACAAGTCTAGAAGACATGTCTGTAATAGCCATGCTTTGCCTATCTCTTTCTGCCCTTCCCATTTAAAGCACAGCGGAGTTTAGCTTTCTTTTAAGGTCTTCAAGTAATCTTCTGCCATTCTGTTTGTTTAGAAAGATTCTGAAAGAAAGGAAAGGTGGGGTGGGGGGAGAGGGAATCCCAGCTGGTAAAACCAGCATAATAAGATCCTGTCACTTTTAAAAATTATTTTATAGGACAAGAGTTGAAATAACTTTAAATAGAGACAATGAGTTTATTTATTTAAAAACTTGTTAAATAGAGTCTGGGAATTCAAATATTCTGGGGTGGATATTGTATAGAATTGGCTTGGAGCCAAAATATTTGGTGCTAAAAGGAAAAGCCAGCTAACAAACGTTCTCCCTGACCGCCATTGAGGAAGAGTTTGGTTTGTGTGTGCAGTATTTGTCTTGTTTTTCTTTAAAAAAGACTAATTAGTTATACTTATACAACCAATATCTGAATTGGGAGTCCATCCCTACTATTCAGCCTCAACCAAGGAACTTCAAAGACCTGTAAGAATATTTAGCTTTTTAATACTGGAATTGGTGCAATACGTCATCCTTTTCAAATAAAAAAAAAAGCTGTGTAAACAGTACTTTCCCTTTTGTAGAAATATGTCTTCATGTTTTACGTACGGCTCTCATTTCCCAGGTATAGTTCTTATTTACAAGGGGTTTTTTGCCTATTTGCAGTGATTTGAATGGGGAGGGCAAGTTTCTCAGCTCTTCCTTTCTTGATTCAGGTTCTAACCCATCTGTTTCAAACATATATCAAGTAGCGATGTCTACTCTGGAAGCAAATGGTTGGGAGTAGACAATGGAGGCTGGGCACAGAGCTGGGTGGAAGGAACACAAGAAGCTACTATCTAGTACTTTGTCTTCTAGATAAGTTTCCTCCAATGGTGGTCTCCAGAGATATTGAGACTTGAGCTTCATAACTATCATCTAGCATGGCCAACAGTATGCTGTTCTACTTTACTGGCTGGGAATTAGGGGGCTTGAGTCCCCATACATTTAGAGAGGGCCACAGAAGTTTGTTCTTCAATGAATGAAACCCAAGATTTTGTCCCAACTTTTTGAAATCTGGACCAGAGGTTGTAGAAAATATATACAGTTACTTTATACAGTAAATGCAGTACCATAGAACTGTAGTTCCTCTATGAACAAGAGAATTGGGCACAAAATCTATTCTTTGGGGGTGAGATTAATCCAGATTTCAAGACATATATCAGCCTTTTGTCTTTTCTAGATAACCCTGAAATATACAAAACATTTTCACCTGAATTTGGAAAGGTTAGTCCCAACAGCCTTAGGGGGAAAAAGGGAGTACTTATATGTAACTTAATTAATATTCTACATGCTTAGATGGATTGATAGGGTAATCTTCCTCCAGGGACTATATTTTAAATAGATGGATACTGTTTATATTTTTCAGTATTATCTGATTTCCATGAATAATTTATTCCAAATATCCATGTATAGTGCAGCATTGTTGGTCAGTGAAATATATATAATGTAAATGTGCTTCTGATGACAGACTAGCTTGTTGTGTATCACTGAGGAATTTGGTTATAAATTGTGTGTGTGTGTGTGTGTGAGAGAGAGAGAGAGAGAGAGAGAATGATACAGTAAACCATCTATCAAGTAGGAGGATGGTGTGGAGTTTAAAGAATTAGTGACTTTGAGAGTAGTAACTGCTGCAGGTATGATTATATAGGTTTATTTATCCAGATACAGAAGGAGCAATGAAAAGGAAGACACTTTGATAAACTGGTAAGCTTAAAACAGTATCAATCTGCAAAGCAAGCCAAGTAAAGATGGCCATTTTTTTAATACTCAAAACATTTATCCCTTCCTGGAGTAATAAAACTATAATCATTTATTGATGTCTAGCTAAGCTTATGAGCTACCCATTGATTCTCATTCAAACTTAGCCATGGCAGATTGAATACGTTAGATGATGCCAGAACTGTTGATAAGGAATTTTGGCTGGGGTAATATCTGATTAGAGTAAGTATGTTGTGTGAAGAGAGATACTGAGTAGTTACGATTAGGATTAGAAGTGAAATGAGTCTTTGTTCTACTTCAATATCCAAGGCATAACCCTTCTTTAATTATTTCTGCTTATAGCAACCCTTCTCAAGATTGTATTGTCCACATGTGCTTGGAATACAAAGGCTATACATGGTGGGAGGGAACTCTCGGAACCATAGCTCCAGCTGAACTAAAAGACACCAGAATAGAGAAAGCTGGTTGTGCAAACTCAGAAAATTCAGATAAATGTGAAATCTGGTTAATGAAGGGTAAGGGCATAATGCACACCCAGCCACTAGATCTACCAAGATCCTGGTAGGTCACAATTCCTGATGTCATACAGTTGTTTCTCCCAAAACTCTACTGTTGGAAAACGTAGGATCGCTAGAGCCAAAAATGGTCTTAGTTTATAAGATTATATGATAGCAAAGTAGAATAGGAAAAGATTCCCTAAAAGATGGTTTAAGATAGAATTCTTCATAAAATTGGGTGTAGGTCAAACGGCTCCCAACCAAATACCCCACCATGCCAACAACCTAATATAATTTCACACTCATGCAGAAGAAATACCATGTTCTCTACTAAAACATAATTATTTATTGGTTAGTCTCTTCATTTATTATTTCAATCATAACCCACTTTATATGAAACCCTGAAAGAAGCCTACAATCAGAAATAAAATGTAAGCAATTAAAATCCAATAATAACCATAATTGGTTCTCAATGAGTTGAGCAGGTATTAGAGAAGTTGAGCAGGGTTAAATCTGGTTGGACTTGGATGGGAGACCACTTGAAAATTTCATGGCTGTCCACTAGATTGGAAAGTTTAAAAAAAGGAAGTGGAAAGAAAACTACATGGGACATGTCTACGAATTCACCAAGAGGCCAGCTTTCCCTTGAGAGATTCTTGACTATTGCTAAAATTATTATATGCAAAGTTCAAATGTTCAGACTGAAGAAAAAATTGTGTGTTTTCTTCATAAAGGTAGAAAAATAATAGTTGTGTATGCTGTAATTGAACGTTACATGTGATATATGCAAACTATGTCACCAGAGGTGGTATTCACCAGTTCGGGCTGGTTAAGGCGAACCGGTAGTAGCCATACATCATCCTATTTAGCCACGTTTTCTATCCATGCGCATGCATGGAAGCTGTGCATGTGAGCAAAGCGCATGCATGGAAGGTCGTGCACATGCCCGGAGGTGGTCACATTTTTGGTGCTGGGCGAACTGATAGGTAAATTATGTGAATCCCACTCCTGTATGTCACGTTAAACATTCATGGCATGATTGTTAAGGAATTCACAGAGTAACCCTTGAGTAGCAAGGGTGTGCACATGAAAGCGATTGAGAGTAGTTATGAATAAACACAGCCAACACACAGATACACTGAGTTGTGTTTACTTTCAGGAAATAGTAAGGCACAGTCCAATAAACAGTCCAGGTCATACACATATAAAGCAGGAGATAGCAAAACGACAGTCCAGAGATAATCCAATAACAAAGTCTTCTTACCAGTTGTCATAGTCATAAACAGTTCTTCTGGATTTGCAAACAGTAGCATACAGAGATATCAGACAGCAACAGCAGCAAAGAGAAACAAACCATGTTTCTAGCTCCCTCTTAAGGAGATTGGCTACAGAGCTAACCAATCAGGACACAATATGATGCAATACAGCAGTCTTAAAGCTATATTGAAGGTTTATATATTGCCAACCCAACAAGTCAAGTAATAATCATTTCCTAACAATTTTGCTCCTCAGTGTTCTCTTCTATCTGCCATTGCCATCCTATCAAGTGCTAACAAAATATTTTCCTGGCTCCTTCTCACATGTTCTAAAATACCGTACCCCTCAATTTTTCCTTAACATTTCCATCTTTATTTCCAGAATACTAGGTACAGCTGATATAGTCCCCCCCCTTTTTTTCTTCTCCACAGCATGTTTAAAAAGCCACCAATAACTCTTTCAATAAAGGCCCTACTTTTTCATTAAATGTTTAGACCAGTCCTTCTCAAACTTGGCAACTTTAAGATGGGTGGAATTCAACTCCCAGAATTCCCCAGCCAGAAAGTTGTCAAACGTGAGAAACACCGGTTTAGGATTTCCCTTCTTGCAATATTTTCACCTTCCACCACTGCAAGAAGCATGATTACTGATCTGAGCTGCATGAGGAAAAGTTACCATTGAAAATTAAAGGACAGGACACGCACCTTGGTGTGCATGTCATTGATAGGAAAAACTCTCCCCGCTGCTAAGTTCTAATGCTCGTTGAAAGCATTGTTGATCTTCATCAACCGGTACTACTACTGGCTAGCTAGGAACCATTCTTTGATATACCCTTACTAAGACATTCATAAATAGGGTTAACAATGATAACTCAAAAGCCAAATCAACCACGTTAATTACTACTGGAATCGCTATGAACAGCTGCAACCAAGACTAAGCCAAGGTTAACACTTCTCTCCCCACTTCTCTGTTCTGAAAAGATCTCCAACACTGTACTCCAAGGATAAGTATTGCAAACTCCAAAGTTGGGGTAACTCCCAGCACAACTTAGCTCTGACTCTTATAATAGCCTATAATGTTTCATTGAGTATAAGTTCATTTCACAATGTCTAGGCAAGTTAACATTTCATATTATTGTGCTTTTTTCCCCTTTCCAAACGTTTTGCCTTCTGTGGTTTTTCGAATTCCCATGCTAGACAGATAAACTTTGGAGATAACAGGTGTAGGATTGTACTCCCTTTAAAGTTTTAAAGCCTTAGAGAAGAGGATATAAGATGTGCATGAATGTTGAGAAATTAAGACAGGAAGATCTTGTCTACCAAAGAATGCTAACTCAGGTCATAGGCAAAGCTCCCCTTTTAAGCCAGTTGGATACATAGAGCAATGTTTCTCAATCTTGGTTATTTTAATATGCTTTAACTTCAACTCTCAGAATTCCTCCCACCAGCATAAGGGGGGGGGGGGATTCTGGGAGTTGAAGTCCATGTATCTTAAAGGTATCAAGACTGAGAAATACTGAGAGCATTAGCAATTAATTCAAGATGTTAAGAGTGACTATTCCATAACAAGCTTCCAACTACTCAACCCCTATCCACAACAAAGGCAGATGTTGCATTTTTTTCACTGCAAGTTGTTGTGATTACTATGGCTACTATACAAATAAAACTGGATACAAGTTATTTTGTTCCAGTTTAATTAAAATGGAATGCTAGGGGTGATCCAATATCTCTAGCTAATTTACACAACCATCTACAATTAAGAATGGAATGGGCCATCCCAATTTACTCTCTTTGGGGGGGAAGGGTGTGTGTGTCTGTAGGGTCTGTAGGGGGTGGTTTAAAAAAAATTCAATAGGCAAGCCCCAAAGTGTTCTGTGAGACATATTAAAAATAGGTAGTCGAATGCATCAGAGTGGGCACCATTTTGACTTTTTTGACCACACTGTGGACGCTCTGGTGTCCTTTAACCTCTTTTCATTGAAAATAAAAGGGGAGGGGGCTGCTAACCTAACGAAGACAGCATCAAATGATCTGAATTAGGTTCCCCACTGCCCTGTGATTTTTTTTTAAGTGATCGTCCTTCCTAGTTCTCTTCTGCTCTTCCCTTAAGTATTAGCAACCATTCAGAATAATAGCTATTTCGAAAGGTAATGCCTCATCCAGAAGACAAGCATTAAGAGAGGGGAGGGGGAATGAAACACAAGACTCTGCCCCAAGCGTCTTACAAATGACAGAGGGAAGAAACAAAGACGCCTAGTGGTGCAGCAGACTAATAGCCTGTTATTAACATTCAGCTGCCTGCAATTACTGCAGGTTCGAATCTCGCCAAGGCTCAAGGTTGACTCAGCCTTCCATCCTTTCTAAGGTAGGTAAATTGAGGACCCAGTTTGTGGGGGCAATAAGCTAACTTTGTAAAAATATACAAAAGTATGAAGGCTATTGCTTAACGCATTGTAAGCCACCCTGAGTCTCCGGAGAAGGGCAGCATATAAATCAAATTAAAAGAAAAAGAAAAAAAGACACCAGCAAGGGAAGGAAGGAAGGTCATTGGGGCTTTTGGGGCTAAAGAAATGTTCAGGGGTGAACTGAAAAGGCCGACCTGGGCTTGAAGATGGGCCTGAGAGCTGGAAAAGGCAGCCAAGGCCTTCCCTGGCAGGAGCAGCAGGTGTTCCTGGAGGCAAGGGAGAGAAGAGACAAAGCCAGGCGGAAGGACCTGGCCAGTCACCAGGCCCTCCCTGAAGCCCAATCAAAAAGAGGGTAAATAGGCTTTAACGACAGACAGAAATTTTGTACAGAAACAGAAATTCGGGAGTCCAGTAATTCAGTCTTGGCTGTTCTGGGAACCTGCAGAAATGTTGGATGTCAGATCCCAGAATCCTCAACCAGAATGACCTCTAGGAGAATCCACGTCCAACACTTCTGGGAGGCACCGGACTCGGAGCCCTTCCGCTGCCTCTTTAAAAATCTGGATTTCCCAGCAGTTTAAACTTGAGTGTCAAGTCCGGAAATCGCTCCTTAGTAGGCGAGCTAACGAGAGAGCATTTCCTCCGCACCGCAAAGCCAGGGCCCCGAAGTCTTTCTTGCTGGGTGAGACGTGTTCTCTACCCCACACCCCCCACGCAACACACAGAGCAAACATTGGAGAGGGGAGGTTGCCTGTCTTCCTACCAAACCCTGTTTCCTTAAACTTCGTTTTAATTCTGGTTTGCTTTGAAAGGTATCCCTTTGCTCACTGAAGGCAATAAACGAAATGCTGCTTGTCTTCTTTGTAGCTCTGGTCTCATTCTGAGATTCAGAAAAGCCAATAAACGACCCCCATTCGAGACAAGATTGGGAGTTAGGCTTGCGGGGGGGGGGGGGGGGAGAGGAAAAAAAACCCCCAGCCATTCGTCTCCGCTCTCTTCGGATTTCCAATGAAAAAGATCTCTCTCTCTCCCTCCCTCCCTTTCTCTCTCCCCCTTTCTCTCTCCCCTCTTTCTCTCTTCCCTTCTCTCTCTCTTTCTCCCCCTTTCTCTCTCTTCCCCTTTCTCTCTCTCTTCCCCTTTCTCTCTCTCCCTTTCTCTCTCTCTCTCTCCCCTTTTCTCTCTCTCCCCCAAAAAGGAGGGGGAGAGAACCCTCCCGCAGAAACCTCTGAAAGGCGCCGGACAAGCCTGTTGAAACTTGGGGAAGTGTTAGTTTACTTTGTCAAATATTTGGAAAGGCTGGATCCATCGCCACTTAGGCCAAGCTGCTGGTTTTTTAGAGGTCTTTGATTAGTTTTCGGAGCTCGGAGGAGGGAGGCTAAAATGATATACTATATACTGATAATATATATATATATATATTCCACTCGCTCTTATACTTGGAAGCTTTTAACAGCTACCGGAATTGTCGTCTCTATCCTTAGTCAGAGCAGAGCCAAAGAAATGCCACCTTCCTGGGGGGGGGGGGGGGGGAGAAGCTTCAGGCCCAACCGAAGAGAAATTTAGCCGCCACGAAACCCCCATCGGATTCTATAGATTTTCGTGCGAGGGATTCGCGCCCGCTCCATCGACTCTCCCGTCGGAATCCCCGGGATTTCGTCTTTAAAGAAGGGTGGCTCGAGAATGCACCTTGCAGTCGGCAGAAATCCAGTCTTATTTGCTTGAGAGTATAAACACACACATACACTCGCACCGGGGGTGTGGGGGAAGAGGGCCTTTTTCTCCCCGGGTGGCTCGTCTTTTAAAACGCGCTCGTATTTTCTTGGATCGCGACCACAGCAACTATAAATCTCAAAAAGGCAAAAACCCTTGGACTGAGTCAGAGGCGGCCTTCGGGATTTGTGTTCCCACGACGCGCCTGGGTCGCCTTGCCTGTTGCCCTCTGAGCGAACCCAAAGTTTTGCTTCTTAGGCGTTTTACTTGTTTGCCAAAGCAAAACAAAACCAAAAAAAAACCACCCACAAAAAAAAAACCCAGGGACCAGCGCGTGCCTCCTGCGATCAAATCAGATCGGCTCCGCTTGGAACCCTCCCCCTTCTTTTCCCCCTCAAAAATCACCGGTCCGCGCTGCATCCGGGGGTCCCTTTCTTTTATAGCCCACGGGTCAGAAGAACCTATTTTTCGGTCTTCACTCGGGAAGAAAGGGGCGAAATAAAAGGACCCTTTGGAGGTGAAATCAATCGAATTTCCTTCCTTTTGTATTTATTACTCAAATGAGGCTTTAGATACAGTAACACACCGGTTAGCAAATTGCACGGGCGAGGAAGAAAACCCCTTCCCAATTTTAAAAGTGAAAAATGAATTCCCGTTATTATTTTTTTTAATTATTTTTTGTTTATTTGTTTTCTCGTTTAACTCTCCGCGATTTAATACTAGCAACTGTCACGGACCGAATAATACCAGGCGATCGATGTGGGGGGAAAAGCGAAAGGCGTTTGCAAATAAGTGCGACGTTTAACTGTAGCACTTCGGAGGTTTCGTTCCCACAGTTTCGCACGGGAGAGATCGGGCGACTTCCTTAAAAAGCGTCTCTTTTACTACTGTTCACGCCGTTTAAGACAGGCCAAAGACTTGTGCAAAGATTATCAATGGCCAAGTCCAGCAGCGGGCAGGAGTCGGCTGGAGGGCGCCAAGAATCAAAAGCCCAGAGGTTTTTTTGCTACCGAACTTCACCTCTGGACTTTTCGGTCAGGAACCTGAAAGCTTTGCAAAGCGACGCATGTCAACTCGCTTTTTCTTTTCCTTTCGTTTTCTTTAATGAATAACGGACCTGTTTTCAAATTGTATCGACTGGATACATCTGCTTTAGGGGGAAGGAAAGAAAGAAAAGGGGGGGAAAAACAGCTAATCAAAGGCAGGCGAGGAGGAAGAGGGTGGTCTGTTTGGCAGAAAATTAAGACAGTAATCCAATGAGATCGTATGCTTTTTCCTCTTCTCTCCCTCCTTCCTCTCCCCTCCCCCATTTTTCGCCCAAACAAGCAAATAATCGTGCATTAACAAAACAAAACATGTCACGCAAGCTATACCACAATTTTCTCTGCAGCCCCCACCCCACCCTCCACTCCCGTATTTTATTTTATTTTTAAATTCCAGCCATTGAAAAAGTCTGGATCGCTGATGGGATCCAAACCAAATTAAGGACCGAGTTGGTCCTTAATCGTCCGGGGTATAACCAGCCTGCCCTTCGTAAAAAGAAGACTTGAAATCCCTTTCCCTTTTGTTGCCTTTCTAGACCTTAGGTGTTTTTTTTAAAAAAGCCATTCATCCGAGAATAAATAAGAGAGAAACCTGAAATAAACGTAAGCCTTGCTAGAAAGTCAACCCCAGCTCAACATTGTGTGAAGCTCCCGAGGAAAGTACCAGGAGCGCAGCTCGAAAAGCACGTTTCACACGAAAAGGTTTCAGGGGGGAAGCCTAGGAAATCTCTTTCGAAGAATTGGTGTGAACTCTGGAAAATCCACACGCGCGCGCGCGCGCAACCCACACACTGCAGTAGGATCTGAGCGCTATGACAGGCCAACTCTGACTTAGCGGGGACCCGGTCAGAACCCGCCAGGAAGCAAGTCTGAAAACTGACACGACCGACGTTGCGAGTCGTGTCAGACTCTTCGCAGCCTTTTCACAGCTGCAAGCTCCGATTCGAGGCGCACAGCCCCGGCGCTTCGACTTTTCCCACAGACCCGGTTCGCCCGAAAGAGCTAACATGGGGGGGGGGAGAGAGAGAAGTTGACCAGCATCCATAGCTGACCTTCTGGAGCCTTTGCAGTTTTTTATTATTATTATTATTATTATTATTATTATTATTATTATTATTATTATTATTATTATTATTATTATTATTATTATTATATAGCGTCAAACAAAAAACTAGGCTCACTAAAGCAATCAGAGCCAAGGCCACACATGACAGCCAACTTGGCCACGCGCGAGAGAAAAGACGCGGAAAAAGGCAACAAGCGGAGGAAAACCTTGCAAAAGTTTCTCTCCGGGTTCAATGAGGGTGAACCTGGCCTTTTTTTTAAAAAAAGGGGGAGACGAGGAGGGTGTTCGTAGCGACTGCGGTTTTCCCACCCCCACCCCCATCCCCTTCGAAGCCTTTCCACGACGACCGCCCGCTTTCTTTCTGCAAGAAAACAGATTGAGAGAGGAGTTTACGGGAGCGGGGGGTGGGGGACCCCGTTTGCAACGTTGCAAAGGCGGCAATTGGAAAGTTCAACATCGGGCTTGATTTGCACGCGTCCCACCTCCGTCCACGGCAGGCCAGCCAGCGTGCAAGGCACGGAAAGTGTGTGTCGGGTGGAGATGGGGGAGAGAAGAGAGGGGGGCGCCCACTTTTTTTTAAAAGGCTTCTCCTGAGGGAGAAATCGGTCCGTTACGTCTAGGGCTGAGGGGGGGGCTTCGAACAAAGAAGGAGGCCCCTCAAAACACGCGGAACCCCGAACTCGTTTTTTCTTTCTTTTTTTCCCCCCTTCCTTTTTTTTTTTTTTTTTTTTTTTTTTTTTTTTTTGCAGGCTTGAAATTGACCGGCCCTGAGGAGGAAAACCTGCGGCGGAGGCGGCCCTGAGTTCCTATGGGATTTCCCGCCAGCCGGGGGTTCGCGGTTTGCAAAAAAAGAAAGGAAAAAAAGCGCCTTTCCCTCTGGTCCTCCGGCGCCCCCTCCCCCCCCTCCCCGCACAACCTGCCCCAGCAAATCAAGAAGGTCCGCTCCCTCCGCCGCCACTCTCTCCCCTGGCAACCTCAGCGCCTCCCTTCCACACACACACATAGCGAGCCCGCCTGCTCGGCTCCGCGCTGTTGTTTTTTCTCCAAAGGGCCGACAGCGCCCACTACAGGCCCGCCGCGACTCTGCAAGCCTCTCCTCCCCGCTCCTCCCTCCAAGCAACTAGCGGCGTTCTCCGGCACTGAACTTTTGCTCAACTCTTTCGGCCGCCTCGGCTGAAGTTCAACCAGCCAGCTTCTCTCTACCCCCACCCCACCCCCCGTCCTCGCCGCCGCCGCCGCCGCCGTCACCCCGGCAGACAAACAAACAAAACAGCGCCGGGCCCGCCGGCAAAGCCCAGCCGAGAGCAGGGAAGTTCCCCTCCGCTTGCAAACCGCCGCTGGAAGAAAATCCCAAGAAATGCTCCGCGACTTTTTCCCCCCCACCCCACGCAAGCGGCCGCGAGTGGATGGGCGACAACGGCAGCAGCCCGGCAAGGGACCCGCCTTGGAAGCCAGGACAGGATCGGGCGCGGGGATTTGGGGGTTCCCCTCCGGCCCCAACGGGGAGACTCTTCCCCACCCTCCTTTCCCGGCTCTTTCCCCCTTCCTCCCCAGCCCAGACCCCGGACGCTTCGGCCGCCTGAAAGCCTCGTGGCAGAGAAGGGGGAGCAGCAAGCGAAAGAGCGCGGACACCTACTTGTGGCCAGCTTTCTGGCTCTGCCTTTGGATCGCATGGGTGCCAAGTCCTGCGGACGCTGCTTGGATGGTGTTGGGGGGAAAGAGAGATCTGGGAGGGGGGAAACCAGTGGACGGGCTTTTTTGTCCCCTCTCTTTTCCCTCCTTTTATTTGTGTTTCCTCCCTCCCTCCCCCCTCTTGTCTTTCTCTCTCTCTCTCTCCCTCTCCCTCTCTCTCTTTCTCACCCAGACTCTCTTTCTCTCAACCCAGAGCTCGCTATCTCTCCAGCATTGTCAGTTTGGACACCTTCGCACATGCGCACGGGCGGCTTCTCTTGTCTCCCCCCCCTTCTCCCTCTCTGCTCAACTCTTCCCCCCCTCCCCCTTTCAACCATCTCCCGGTCGCCACTGCCAAAAAAGAAAAAGTTTTGAGCAATCTTTCACTTTGGAGATGGTCGGCGGAGCGCAGGAGAGCCCAGCTTCTCGCTTCTCCTCCCGGAAAGACCCTTTTTTTAAAAAAAGCGGAGGGGAAGCAAAAAAAAGGGGGGCTGGGATGCGCGGATTTGCCCCGCATAAAACGCCTGAATATTGATGGATGCTTGACGCTTCTCTTCCCCCCCCCCAAAAAAATAAAATCATTCCACGCCACGCCCTTCCCACTCGAGGGAATTCCGCCGCGCTCCTGTCCTGGCACGTTTACTCGCAAGCAAGCAAGCCTCGCTGGCTTTCTGGGACTCGCTTTAGCAATCGCTCCCCAGCCCGCCTGCCTGCCTTTCTGCCTGCCTTTAGCTAAGCTCCGCAGCTGCCCAACGGAGGGAGATGGCAGCCCGGCGCTTCCAATGAACGGTACCCCGCGTTTCCTCCAGGGGCAGCTGATGCGGACATTCCTTCTCCCCCCCCCGTCCCCTCCGCCCGCAGATAGGAGTGGGGCATTGAAGATGGGGATCGCCCGGAGGGAAGGGCGCCCGGCTTTTGAAGACAGCAAAATCGCCTCTTTTTCCACCTCGAAGTTGGAGAAAGGACCGGGAGGACAATAAATCTTGATTGCCTTGTGCCTGCTCGTCCCCGTAGCCAGCAACGCGTTTTTACCGTCCTTCTGATGTTGGCCCTCCCGTTTTAGCTTAAGCAAGTGGCGGATACAGAAAGGAAAACAACCCCCAGATTGATTGGGATTGGGACGTGGGGGTAAGGGTGGGGGGGAAGGAAGCCTGCAGATTTCTCCCCCCCCCACCCCCAAATTGAGGAGAGCCGGTTCAGATCCCCGAAAGTTCTTCTGCTCCGTGTTTAGGGGTTGTAGGATCCATCGGCCGCTCCTTTACTCGAGAGGAGACACAGTTCCCCTCGCGATGGCAAGTGGGCTGGGGGTGGGGGGCCGTGTCTGGCCCTGTCTCTTAAGGCGGAAGGCCTTTGCTGCATTTCTGGGTTCAGCATCTGGGCGCCCCCGATCCTAACCTTCCGTTAACTCGAAAGTAAACCGTGCGACTTTCTACTGCGGTTCCAGGGGGAAACGGCCTCCGTTGCTCAAAGAAGTAGGAGGTGACTGAGCCCCCCACCCTCGGTTTCTTGTAGCCCTCTGCGCGTCTATTCAAGAAGTCAGGGCGGTAGGATTTGCTCCCGAGTAAGCTTACTTTGAATTCCCCCCTCCCCAATAGATTGGTGTATTTTAACATTGATTGATTTTTATTATTTAATGCTCTCACCCATCACGAAAGGAAGCTATTAACTAACAACCTGGTAGAGACCAACGCTTTAGCGTCCAGCCTGGTTAAGAAGTAAATCTTGATTTCCATAGGGGTTCCTCTCTAATAAACGTATTTAAGATCTGGCCTGTATATCGGATATGCCCTTACTCGGCATATCTCCTAACTCCCTCTAAATTCCTAGCGAAAGTAAATCTGACTAGACTGCAACGACGACTCCAACCCAGCCAATTCGCAGCTCCCAAGAAAAAAACCCATTTATTCAAGTCAACGGGACGTCATATATGTAGGATTTGAGAGACTTGGGCGAGTCTTCGGGGGGAAAATTCCCTTCGGCTCCGCTCGCTTCTCTCCTCTCCCTTCAGATGTAACTGAATTGATGAGGATCTTAAGTAAGCCGAATTATTTCATTCACGCGAATAAACCAGTCGATAGCTGAGCATTCACTTGAATCTCGCTTTTAAGAATTGGGCCCCGTTAGAGGTATGAATCAACTCGAGCTACAATAATGGGTTTCTTTCTTTTTATTTATTTATTTTTAATTTTCCTCCGGAACAATCTCTTTGTACTAAATAGCTTTTGTTCAATACCACCTCGACACTATTTATGTGCCCATTAATATCTGTTGCAAAATTCTGCTAGATACCATAAAATAAAATTATGGGCTTTCAGACCCGAGGTTGAGCTGGTTCGTGCAAGGGAAGCCGCTCGGTTTGCCGTTTCAAATTTTCTCCCTCTCTCTCTTTCAGCACCTCTTCGTGGCCGCTGCCTAATTCTAAGAAGCGGATGCGCCCGATCCTACAAACAGTTACGGTGGTCACAATCCGCTTCAGGTTTAAGCGTGCGTAAAACCGCAGTAATCTCCACCGTATTTTGAGATAGCTGGGGAAGATTGTATCGTAACGCAACCCCTCACAACGCAGGAGCAAATGGTTTGGGGCTGTAGAGTAGCCGCAGCTATTCCCAGACACGGCCCCGTTGGGACTGGTGGAATTTGTTTCCGAATAAACATGTTTCTAATCGGACATTAAAACAGCAGAGACCAGAAGTGGGGGAGGCCCTTTCTGGTAAGAACACCCTTTTAAAAAATAGATACTACGAAAATAGGATTTTTAAAGGCTAATAGCTTAAATAGCTTTAAGAAGCTATTTCAATTTCGAGGCGACATTGAATATGCAACAGGCGGCAATCTGCTTCCGATCTCGAAAAGCGAACGTGTGAAGAGTGATAAACACAACATCTTCCTTTCTCCAAGTTGAGCACATGCCAGCTTCTCGGGGAGCCTAAAGTGTTTCTCAGATGTTTTTCCCCTTTCGAGGGAAAACGCATGTACCGATTCATTTCCCGGTATATGGTTCGTGGGGGAAAATCTGATCATGTTTAGCTGAAATGAAGTAAATTTAGTGTGGCCATAGGTCAATTAAGGGCTTTTAGGTATGCGAGCTGAATGAAACCCACACGTGCAGCAGCAGTCTATCTGTAAACAGTTCTCGCCTTCGCGCGTTTCTCAAGGTGAGCTTGCCTTAGTACGGTGTGGTGGTGGGGAGATCCACTCTCTTGACGGATCGGGACAGGAGAGCCCCTTTTGCTAAAGAAACCGCTTCCAGAATTAGCTTGCTGGGGGACTCAAGCTCGGGAAAAACTCAAACCTGAGCATTTTTTAGGAAGAAAGGCCTATCCTCAGAGGCCATCGGATGTGTGAATGCTCACGTCGTGAGATTTACCCTGTCTCGGAGTCCCAGAACAGGCCAGGTATTAAAGAAAAATGTTGGAGATATCTATGAAAGAAGAAAGAAATCAAATCTAGCCCAGAGAAGTCTGGGCAGAAGGGGGGGGGAGGGTTAGGGATGGAGATGAACAAGAATGGAAGAATTGGAAGTTGAAGTAACCCTCCCGGCGATGAAAAGGGGAGGGGGCGAGATGGGGATCCGCGGACCCCAGGGCGAAAGAGGGACGCGGAGACAGCCTTCTTCCCTAGATAGTCAAGTGTACAGCTGCTGCTACTATAGCAACCTGTCTACTCCAGCCCCGTTGGAGAGGCCTTCTTTTATAAGCCCCCAAGCCAGGTTACCGTGTCCTTTAGAGCCCCGGGGGAAGGGGGAGAAATCCAACAGGTGAAGCAATGGCTCTCTTTCTTCCCCTTCAGATTGAAGGGAAAACTCGGGCGGGGCTGATGAGGGGATGCGTAACTCTTAAAGGCACAGTAGGAAAGAAGCGCGCTAGAACGAAGGGTCTTGTTTCTTTCGCTCCTCTCCGTTTTGTAGCTGTTTGGCTCAGGGGCCTCGGACTGCCATCCCGTTGTCTCGCCTCTTTGTGGGCCAGCGTGGGCTTCTCTCCCCGGCGATCCTTGGGCCTTGCGGGCAAGCAGCTACCAAGCTCAGCCGGCCAGCTCGGGGAGGCCCGGTGGAGAGCTCCCGACCATTTTCGCAGCTACAATCTCAGGGTAACAGTATCTTACCAGTAACAAGAGTTGGAAGGGAGCTTGGAGGTCATCTAGCCCAGCCCCCTGCTCGCGCGGGAGATCTGTACTAGGGATTCGAACCGCCGAACTGCCGACCTTTCTGATCGGCAAGCTCAGTGTCTTAGCCACAGAGCCACCTAGTCAGGCCGACGTCCAATCTGAGGTGGGGGGGAGAGAGAGAGGCTAAATGAGATCTAACGAGAGTTCACACGTGAAGCTAAGTGGTTGCTTGGCTGGGGTTAAGGGTGTGCAAACAAACCCTTAAAAACTGACGTTTCTAAACTGAAACCTACGGACCAGCCCTGCTGTGTGAATCCAATGGGGGGGGGGGGGTCGCGCCACAAGCCATAGTTAGAGCTCATCACTTCAGGCTCTGTGCGAACGCCTCTCAATCATGTGTAGGCGACCGGGAGACCCAGATGGTGAAATGGGACATCCACCTCATTTTTAACCGATCGCTAATATAGTGCGACAACCTCACAAGGGGGGAAAAAGGAAAGTTGAAAAAAAAATCCTCCCCCCACCTCCCCACGGCTGCTTTTTAAGCTTGGAGAAAAAGCGGGAGATAAATGTAAACCGTTATCTCCATCTCTCCCCGACCGAGTCACCGTGAGCGGCTTCCACCTCCCTCTAAAAGGCTGGGGGATTCTGGGAGTTGAAGTCCACCCATCTTCAAGCTACCAAGGTTGAGAAACACTGCTTTACAGGGTTCCTGAAACGGACATCCCCAAAATTCGGAAAGGCTTCCGCCGCCCAAGCAAACCTTTAGGATTTTCAACGCCTTGCAAATAACGGTCCGACCCGAGAGGCAGGATGGCCGATTGAAAGCAACGGGGTATGAGTAAACCGTGCGTTGCAGGTGAGTTCGGTCCCAGCCCACTTTTATATCCGTGGGGCTTTATACCAATATTCTGTTACCATTGCATCTTTAGCGTTCGCCTGGCTTGAACCATCACATTGTATAAATGCATAGTAAGTAAGTAAGTAAGTAAAGCTTACTTACTTACTAAATGCATACAGAAGGTTAATAAGACTTCAAGCAGTTCTTGCTCGCTCGCCTTTGGGTGTCTTCTTTGAGGCTAGCCTGGCTACCGACGATGCTTCTTCTTATGTAAGAACCTAGGCGAACCTGTAACCTAGGAGAAGACTGGCCAGGTTAATCGTTTCTCCATTCAGACGACGGTGCAGTCGCGTAATCTATGCTCTCCTTAGAAAGCCCACCCCCTCCTCCGAAGCAGAGGATGGGTGGACTGAAGCCCGAAGGTTACCGGGTTTACTCAGAAAGGAATTCCGCTGAAACGGGTCTTTAACCATGGTTTGTTCATCAAGACACAGCTGAATTTATTCATCAGGAAACCTTTCGACTCTGTTAATATGATGGACTTTAAAAAAAAACAAAACCCATCCCATTTTCTTTTGTTTATATATCACTGATTGCACACGTGTACAAATTGCGGTTGGGTGGATCACTGATTTCCATAATCTCCTCTTCACTCATTCTTTTTCTCCAGATGTGTTGGTAAGATAGTTCGTCTCAGCAGTGTTTCATTTTGACCCTCTGCTATCTACCCATTAAACTTTTCAACCCTCCTGCTTTATCTCGTTAAGGCTTCCCATTTTACAGAAGGGAAAACTGAGGCTGACAGCTAGTGGCTGTGTTCCCACAATGAGCCATGGGTTCCTGAAGAGTAGCCATGGTGGCGCAGTGGTTAGAGTGCAGTACTGCAGGCCACTTCTACTGACTGCCGGCTTGCCTGCAATTTGGCAGTTCCAATCTCACCAGGCTCAAGGTTGACTCAGCCTTCCATCCTTCTGAAGTCGGTCAAATGAGGACCCAAATTGTTGGGGGCAATAGGCTGACTATGTAAACTGCTTAGAGAGGATTGTAAAGCACTATGAAGCGATATACAAGTCTAAATGCTATTGCTATTATGGAATAAACTACATTAAGCTGCACATCGACCTTGGTTTACAGACGCATCATGGCTACTTTCATACAACATGCCCAACCCAACTAAACACTTAGCAGCTTAGCCTGCCTAGTTCTTCTAATCACCCAGTGCCATAATAGAGGCTTTCAGTGATTCTGTGAGTTCATGGTAGGCCTTGCAGAAGGTGGAAATAATAATATATAAACCGAACATGGAGAAAACAGAACATTCCTGCAGTTAGTTAGTTATTGGTTCGATTTATATGCCGCCCTTCTCTGGATACTCAGGGCGGCTTACAATGCGTTAAGCAATAGCCTTCATACTTTTGTATATACCTGCTTAGTAGGGCTTTTTGGGCCCCCCTAAGCGGTGTTCTATTTTATACAAAGTCAGCTTATTGCCCCCACAATCCAGGTCCTCATTTTACCTACCTTGAAAGGATGGAAGGCTGAGTCAACCTTGAGCCTGGTGAGATTCGAACTTGCAGTAATGCAGGCAGCTGGTATTACTTAACAGCACTTTAATCTGCTGCGCCACCAAGACTCAGATAAATGCAACTCCGGATGAAGAGATCATTATGGTTTTCTTAGCAACAAGAAGAAATTATGTAGCAGTTCTTTTTCTAAGTCTCCAGCACGCTGGGATTTTCTCGTGGTCTCCCATCCAGCAGTTAACTAGATTCTCTTCCCATCTTGCTTAGCTTTGCAGCTCACTTGAGGTCAGGCAAATGCTGCCCAGACACCAACGATAGCATCACGCCCTCATTCTAAGGTGCTACCTGGTCATCCCCTCCGGATTTCTGCAGCCCAGACCTGGAGATCTAAGCCCAGACCTTCTCCGTCCCACGCCAAGAGGAGCAGGCTGGCCTGTGGCAGTTTTCATTGCCAGGAGAGGCAGGAGGGCTGCGACCTGGAAAAAGGAAGCTGCTTTCCAGATGGGGGAACACCAGTCAACCTGGGGTGCCTCATCTCTCTCTCTCTCCCTCCCTCTGTCCATCCACTCAGTGACAGCTTTGGTCAGTCAGTCAGTCAGTTTTGTTTTTTTTTTATTTGATTTATATGCCGCCCTTCTCTGGAGACTCAGGGTGGCTTACAATGTGTTAAGCAATAGCCTTCATACTTTTGTATATTTATACAAAGTCAGCTTATTGCCCCCACAAACTGGGTCCTCAATTTACCTACCTTAGAAAGGATGGAAGGCTGAGTCAACCTTGAGCCTGGGGAGATTCGAACCAGCAGTAATTGCAGGCAACTGAATGATAATAACAGGCTATTAGTCTGCTGCGCCACCAGGCTCTTGCCGGGCAGCTATCCAGGGGCGAATGAAGAGGGAAGGGATCGAAGCCAAGCTTCCTAAAATGCACCGGCCAAAACTGACTGTTTAGAAGCCCGGTTTACACATTCGCCCGGCACCCTCCACGATGAAGAGGACCCTCCATTTTTTTGAGAAAAAATGGAGCTGCCGATCGGAAAGGTCGGCAGTTCGAATCCCTAGTACAGGTCTCCTGCGCGAGCAGGAGGTTGGACTAGATGACCTCCAAGGCAGGGGTGAAATCCAGCAGGTTCTGGAGAACCGGTAGCGGAAAATTTTGAGTAGTTAGGAGAACCGGCAAATACCACCTCTGGCTGGCTCCAGGAGTGGGGTGGGAATGGAGATTTTGCAATATCCTTCCCCCAGGAATGGGATGGGAATGGAGATTTTGCAATATCCTTCCCCCAGGAATGGGGTGGGAATAGAAATTTTGCAGTATCCTTCCCCCAGGAGTGGAGTGGAAATGGAGATTTTGCAGTATCCTTCCCTTGGAGTGGGGTGGGAATGGGGATTTTGCAGTATCCTTCCCCTGGAGTGGGATGGGAATGGGGATTTTGCAATATCCTTCCCCCAGGAGTGGGGTGGGAATGGAGATTTTGCAGTAACCTTCCCTTGCCGAGCCCGCCAAGATACGCCCACAGAACCGGTAGATAAAAAAAAAATGGATTTCACCACTGCTCCAAGTTCCCTTCCCACTCTTACTGTTACCCTCCTTTTCTGTCTGCTGGTTGTGTGCACCCCTCTTTTCCCCACCTCTTCTCGTGCCGACCCTCCCCGCTAAGGCGGCATAAATACAACGAAGAGAGCTTTTCCCAGCGCCACACAGCCCAAAGCCGCTGAGCGTTAGGAAGAACGACCTGGGATGGAGGAGAAGGATGCCTTCCGACTCCCTGCTTGCAACTCCGTAGAGGCTGCTTAGGATCTTGACAATTCATTTAGGACAACGCATCAAGTCGCGCGTTTCTATTCCACCACAAACGCCTTTTCCTACCCACCGTCCAGCTTTTGAACAAGGCCGCAGCTCTTTTGGAAAGAAACCCAGAGAGAGAGAGAAGGGGGGGACGCTTCGCGCGCCCCCCACCCCCCAACTACACCCACCCCATCCCCCTGGCCCCGCTCTCGCCTCCTTGATCGCGGTATTTGTTGCGCCATTGTCTTTGTGCAGTGAACTCTAGTTGAGTTGTTAAGTCAAGCCACGGCCGCTTATATGGATTCTCTTGGCTACCAACGCAGGAAGATTAATTCAATCATTGTCGGGCAATGATTGTTTTACCAAGAAAGCAGCGCTTGATGCCCGGGTTTCGCTGTCAAGAAATTAAAAACTCTTGAACTGGCCCCACCAAAGTTGATGAGAGTTTATTATTTGTTTGTGTGTATTCAGTCCGAGTGGAAATTATTAATTATTAAGTATTACTAAGGAGGAGGAGGAGGAGGAGGAGGAGGAGGATTCTCAGAACTCTGTGCTGGGACTAATTGGTCTCAAATTCAACCTCCCCCACCCCACCCGCTTTCTGGGGAAGAGTTCTCCAGATCGTTTTCCAAAGACAGCCTTTTATGATGACCCGCTGACCTGCGGGGGGCGGGGGGAGAGAGAGAGCGGGCGTGAAAGTGGCGTAGCTCGGCAAAGCGGGGAGAGGCAGCTGGGGTGGGAAGTAACATTTCACCCCCCCCCCCAAGTCCCCTTGGGCTATAATTATTAGAAATTAATTGGGTTCAGGACCCTAGGTAGGACTGGGTAAATTAATAGCGCGTCTGGTTGCTTACAGTTGAATGTTTAGACCACAGGAGAGAGAGAGAGAGACAGACAGACAGACAGACAACGCTTACCACCCCCAATTCCTGACCCATACTTCTTCCCAGAACAGAGGTGAGATTTTATTTTTAAAAAGGCAAACTTTTTTTTAAAAAATCCTTTATCTTCTCCCAAGAAGGCCAGCCTTTTTTTTTCTCTTTACAAGATACGCTTCCATTGGTGAGCTATCTTGGTGGGGTACCCCCCCCCATTCATTAATGGGGTCCCTCCATTAATCTTGGCGGGGTCTCTCTCTCTTTCTGTCCTGGGCCGCTGCTGACTTTGAGTTTCTTCGGATTTATTCGCCCCACGCTATGTTTTTTTTTTCCTACCCAGCCCTGCCCTGCCCTGCCCTACCTTTCCTCTCCTTCGATTCCCCTCCTCTTCCTCCTCCTCCTCCGGGGGCTACTTAGGGGTTAAAATCAAAGCGAAATCTTCCACCACCACCCCCTCCCCACCTTCCCATCGCCGGTACAGTTGGAACCGTCGCGCTCAGAGTCAAAGTGGGAAAGGAAGCCTCGGGCAAAAGGAAATTACTGCGAGCTTTCGTGACCTTTCCGAGAGGTAATCAATCAAGTGATCAACAGGGATATTTATCATTTCTCGATGGGGGCTACTTTAGAAATGCACGAGGAAGGGGGCGGGAGAAAGCCAGAGGAGGGGAAGAGGAGGAGATACAGGCGCGCCACCCGTAAGTTTGACCACTAAGCCTAGAAATTGTAGCCTTTCCCCAACGAGGCCCCCTTCTGGGAGAGGAGGGGGACTACCCACTCGCGACGCCTGGACATCCGTGGGAGCTACTACAGCCCAACCTGTCCGGAGGGCGTCGCGTTGGCAAGGAGAAAAACAGATACTTGGGTCCCAGCCGCACTTACTCACCAAGCCCCGAGTTCCTACAAAGAGTCTAACCTTAAGACATTAACTACATCAGGGGTCTCCAACCTTGGCAATTTTAACCGTGGTGGTGGACTACAACTCCCATGCAGCAAAGCTGGCTGGGGAATTCTGGGAGATGAAGTCCACCAGGCTTAAGGTTGCCAAGGTTGGAGACCCCTGAACCAGGAGTGAAATCCAGCAGGTTCTGACAGGTTCTGGAGAACCGGTAGCAGTTTGAGTAGTTCAGAGAACCGGCAAATACCACCTCTGGCTGGCCCCAGAGTGGGGTGGGAATGGAGATTTTGCAATATCCTTCCCCCACAAGTGGGGAAGGGAATGGGGATTTTGCCACGCCCACTAAGCCACACCACGCCCACCAAGCCACGCCCACAGAACTGGTAGTAAAAAAAAATGGATTTCATCACTGCCCTGAACTACATTATATAAGAAGCAGCTTCTGTAAGGTTTGGAGCCCAGTCTATAGGGAATCCTGCGTTTGCCTCCCCCCCGCTTCCCAAACTTGACCACGTGAAACGGTCCCTGCGGCTGTTTTTCAGGCTCCAATCTTTGAAAAACCCCAGGGACTTGGAAAGGTATAAAGCTAACCGATCCTTGCAAAAGTGCCAAAATAAATGCGCGGAGAGGGTCGATTTAAAAAAAAAAATATCTGTGGCTTTTTCTTCCACCCAAGCTTAACGGGGGCAGCCTGAGCGCGCTTGCGCAAGAAAGCCCCTCGGCTAGAGAGTGGCGGGGGGCGAGCTCTCATTCCCGCAAGCATCAGTCGATCCGGGATTGCGCTGCCCGCCCTCCCTTCTCCCCCTTTGGGGTGCTCCGGCGGTCTCCGCTCTGGCCCCGAAAGGGGGTTTCATTCTCTCCCAGCGGGCTTGGAGCGGGGCGGAGCCTCGTTGGGTTGGAGGAGGGGCGAGGAACGGGATGCGGGGGTCCTGGGTGCTAAAATCCTGCAATTGTCGTCGTCTTCCTTCTCCACTCATCAAGAAAAAGCCCCCTTCTAAAAAAGAAAGAAAGAAAGAAAGAAAGAAGAAAGAAAGAAAGAAAGAAAGAAAGAAAGAAAGAAAGAAAGAAAGAAAGAAAGAAAGAAAAGGAGGAGGAGAAGGAGGAGGAGGAGGAAGAAGAAGAAGAAGAAGAAGAAGAAGAAGAAGAAGAAGAAGAAGAAGAAGAAGAAGAAGAAGAAGAAGAAGAAGAAGAAGAAGAAGAAGAAGAAGAAGAAGAAGAAGAAGAAGAAGGAAGGGTGTGGTGGCTCAGTAGGTAAGGCGCTGAGCTTGTCCATCGAAAGGTCGGCAGTTCAACAGTTCGAATCCCTACTGCCGCCTAAAGGGGGTGAGCTGCCTTTACTTATCCCAGCTTCTGCCAACCTAGCAGTTCGAAAGCACGTAAAAAATGCAAGTAGAAAAATAGGGACCACCTTTGGTGGGAAGGTAACAGCGTTCAGTGCGCCTTTGGTGTTTAGTCATGCTGGCCACATGACCACGGAGACAGTGCTGGCTCTTCGACTTTGAAACGGAGATGAGCACTGCCCCCTACAGTTGGGAACAACTAGCACATAAGTGTGAGGGGAACCTTTACCTTTATATTTAAACCAGTGGTTCTCAACCTTCCTAATGCCGCGACCCTTTAATATAGTTCCTCATGTTATGGTGACCCCCAACCATAAAATTATTCCTAAAACCATTGAAAATATGTGTTTTCCGATGGTCTTAGATGACCCCTGTGAAAGGGTCATTGGACCCCCAAAGGGGTCGTGACCCACAGGTTGAGAACCACTGATTTCTAAACGAAAGGGGGAAAAAAGGACTCTCCAACCAATCAGTCAGCGCTCCCCCCCACCAAATAATAATAATAATAATAATAATAATAATAATAATAATAATAATAATAATTTTATTTCTATACCGCCCTTCTCCCGAAGGATTCAGGGCGGTGTACAGCCTATTTAAAAACACAGACAAAACAGCAATGTAAAATTTAAAATAATTAAATCAATTGGCTCAGATTTAAAACCCAAAAAAATTTAAATACCCCAATTTAAAACTATTATGTTGATAGTCCTCACATGGGGTGAGGGAAATGAGAGCTTCAATTGAAACCCCCCTCCATCCTCCCCTCTTTGGCGAGGACCCCCCCCCCCCATAACCTCACAGGGCAGGTAGGAAAAGCAGCACGTGGGAGAAGGGCGCACCATTCACAAGAAAAGGGTCTTTTTCTTCCCAGCAGCCAAGCTGATGAATTGGATTACAATGCCCATAACACACAATGTGGCTTCCCATCAGACAGCGCTTCCTTAGTCCGGGCGCTCTTGGGGAAGGGGAGGGGGGTTTAGAGTTTCTCTTGAATTATTTTCCAGGATCCCATATTTTTGAGCTCAGCTTATCCTTAGGGTAGGTGGTTTGTTTTTTTTTTTCAAACTGGGCAACTTTAAATCCTGTGGACTTCAGCTCCCAGAACTCCCCAACCAGTCATGCTGACGGGGGAATTCTGGGAGTTGAAGTCCACAGGGCTTAAAGTTGCCAAGTTAAAAAACAGCAACAACACTGCCTTAGTGCTTTAAACAAATTGGTTCTAAAGTCTATTTCTAGGAGGGGGATTTCTAACCTACCACCTGCTGAAGTGACATAATATTCAACATCTTTGGGGTGCATCCTCTTATCCCCTTTATTGCAGCACAGGCATGCTTTAATTCAGGGGTCTCCAACCTTGGCAACTTCCAAGACTTGTGGACTTCAACTCCCAGAAACTTTGCTGGCTGAGGAATTCTGGGAGTTGGTCCACAAGGCTTAAAGTTGCCAAGGTTGGAGACCCCTGCTCTAGTTTGTATGTGTGTGTGAGAGGGAGGGAGGGAGAGGAGAGAGACAGACAGACAGACAGACAGACAGACAGACATGAGCCCTCATCCATCTTCACCTACAGCTGAAGCTATTTAACTGCCTCAGTTTTATAGTTTGAGCTATGGATACAACCTGCTGTGCTTCAACTTAGTGTAATGCTTCCCATAACAGTGGCCCCATCTTCGTGAGGCTCCATATAAACCCAGGTTTAGCTCTCTTTTGAAATTGCGCTAGACCTGTATTTATCAAATGTGATTAGCACTTTTTAAACCTAGAAATAGAGCCTGGTTTTGGCAATCGTATGTGGCTCTGTCACCTTGGGGAACATTATCAGTGTTTCTTCTATTTCCAAAGCTTTTAACATGGCTTCTAGAATTTGGGGGAGGGGGGGGAATGACTCCGTGGCCCTTATGGATATTGCTGAGCACCAAGACAGAGCTGGACTACTGGCCAGCACTCACGTTATCCTACAGCAGGGATGGGGAATTATTATGGCCTTTTTTGACCTGTGGACCTTCAACTCCCAGAATTCCTGAGCCAGAATTCTGGGAGTTGAAGACCACAGGGCATAAAGGGGCCGTAGTAGTTCTCCACCTCTGTTTTACAGCATTGGGAACACACGAGCATATTCATGATGGATGGCTTCCTCCCTGCCCCGTCTCTCCAAGCCTGTGAGCCCTCTTGAAAGATGCCAACAAAAACTCTTAACCTCCCCTTGCCCATCTGCTATCTATAGTAGATGGTAATTTTCCTGCTGACAGGTGATGGGGGGCGGGGGAAGCAGGAGAAGCCACAATGATATCAACTTCCACCAATCGGCTTTCCTTGACTGGCACTCTCAGTAAGGACCAATTGTCAGCCTCTTGGCCTCTGGATCAGATCAGCAAAGGTGATGATGCAACCCAGCGCCCTTTCTTATGGCTCAAGGAGAATCCCTTTCCACACAACTGTCCAGCTGTGCTTCTGGCCTCCCAAACCATTTCCAACTTCCTCTTCTTCCCCCCCCCACCCCCCAGCTAATTTAGTGCATCCCTCCAGCCCTTGAACCAACCAAAACCTAAAGTGGTGTGAGATTTGCAATTCTGAACGCTACCCCCCACCCCGCCTCATCTCCTTGGGCAGCCATGGGGGGGGATGGGTGGGCAAAGCCTAGCAGGGTTGACCCACTCGGAGGCTCCGATGGGGTCAGAATAAAGAGGTGAAATACTTACACACACACACACACACACACACACACACACACACGAGAGAGAGAGAGAGAGAGAGAGAGAGAGAGAGAGAGAGAGAGAATTGAAACCTCTTTCTTTGTGTGACAAATTCCTTGTGTGTCCAATCACACTTGGCCAATAAAGAATTCTATTTTATTCTATTCTATTCTATTCTATTCTATTCTATTCTATTCTATTCTATTCTATTCTATTCTATTCTATTCTATTCTATTCTATTCTACTCTATTCTATGGATGAGATGAAAACAGCATCAGGGAGACCCAGCGAGAAAACGATGCCAGATGCCATGTTTGTAGCATATTTATTGCAACTTCCCCTACACACACGCATACACACACAACACAGAGAAGCGGGGGGGGGGGGGGAGAGTGTTCTGCAGTGATCTAAAGCAGGACTCTCCAACCTTCGCAACTTTAAGACTTGTGAACTTCAACTTCTGGGAGTTGAAGTCCACAAGCGTTAAAAGTTGCCAAGGTTGGAGAGCCCTGATCTAAAGTCCGCCTTCATTACTGACATCTCGTTACAGAAACGGTTGTATCATGATGGTGTAAGAAGCTACTGCCTAAATCACTGGTAAGAAAACAGCCATTGCTAACCACCCACCTCTTCGTTAAGATTCAGAAAAAGTGAGAGAGAAGAGAACGAAAGCCGGATAGCTGCAGCTGCGTGGATGAGGCGCAAGTGGAAACCCTCCGTCTTGCGCTTGCGTGTATTTTTTTTTAAATACCGGTAAAAGGAATTTTCTGAAAAATAAAGCAGCGTTGCTTCTCCATCTTTTATCTCAGAGGGTTTATAGTAAGCAAAAGATTCCCCCACCCCAAAAAAAATATTCTGGAGAAATTGCGCGGGGCTCATTGGAGCCTCTGCCCTCCGTTCAGAGAAGGGTTTTCTTTGCCAAGCGAGGTGTGCTTTTCAAACTTAGAACAAGCTTAGATTTGCTTCCTCAAACCCTGGCGTGGCCGAAAGCCAAGGTTAGCGCGAGCCAAAACAAGAGGAGAATCCTCTTGGTGGAATCCAGAAGCCAGTCTGGATCTGGTGCCCACCGCGCGGGCATAAAAGGTGTTGGGGAGAACTGATCCTAATGCCCACAGATGAGAAGAAACTGGCAATACGCTGGCCTGTCAAAAGCGGGGCGAGCAACGCGGGCAATGAAAACTCTCTTTCGCCATCTAATGGCCGAACGGATTTTGGCAGCCCAGAGACAATCTCGCCTTAACTAAAGCAGACATCAGAAAAAGAAAAGAAAAGGAAAAAAAAAACATTTGCAAACTGTTTTATTCATCGTGATCGGCCTGGCATTTCCAGGGAGTTAGAGAAGATCCTCCCTTAGGCTGTGGGAATGAAACTGCTTTGTGAAAACCTGCAGCGGAACACACAAACACCCAACACACACACATTCACAACACACACACAAACACACGGAGTTTCCCTTTTTTGCAGTCTCGGCTTCCCACGCTGGCTCAGAAATGCCAACTGATTGTCCTGCGCTGCCTCCTAGCGGCCACAACCGGGAACGTCGGAGCGAAGAGATGCGCCACTTCTGGAGGGCGCAGTCTTTAAAATAGGATGCTTTCCTTCTCCTGCTCCAGCGGTTTTGCCTACCATGTAATTTATAAGGCAGGGCCTGAATGGGTCAGGAGCCGTCAAAGCACACAGGGTCTCCTAGATGGAAGAAGCCATCTTCGGGCCAGTCCCCTCTGAACCCAGATCCTCTCTTCACTTCTGTAATGCGGAACTCCACATTAAGTCATCTTGATAGATGGGTGTCCAGCCTCTGTTCCATAATCACATTCTTCCTGTAGGAAGTATTTTTTAAAAAACATTTAACTCAGAACACCTCCTCTAAATTCAGTGTGTTATATTAAAACTGCACTGTCAGCCAATCCAAATTCCAGAAAAAAAGTTGAATGTTCATCATCTTCATCCTTGGTCCGACATAAATATTGTGCATCATCTGATGCTTTCATATTCTTTCTAACCTCCATTTAGGGCAGGAGGAACAACTGCTTCTGACAGCCACGCTCCCAAAGTAGTTGGTGGAACCAGGACGGAGATTAATGGGATTTCATGTTTACCCGCCTTTCGTTTAATATGATGATTAGGTCTAGGGACTTAATACAGGGGTGTCAAGGCTCGTGGGCCACATCTGGCCCACAGGTGCTTAGATCTGGCCTGTGGTCCACCTTGGAAACAGCAAAGAACCAGCCTACAGTGCCTCTGCCAGCGAAAATGGAGCTCAGGAGGGCTACACACAGACCTCCTGGGCTCCATTTCCGACCATGCAGACCTCCCAGGCTCCATTTTCACTGTAAGAGAGCTACAGGAGGCCATCATAGCCGGAAATGGAGCCTCAATGAATGAGCTGGTCACACCCATCCATCCCAGGTCAAACACAACCCTGATGCGGCCCTCAATGAAATCGAGTTTGACACCCCTGCTTTAATACCATAGAAGCAACTCCAGTGGCTTCTCAAGTCGTTTTTGATGTTACTCCACCTCCATCCTTTGGTCCTGGGAACCGAGTGTCAAAAGGCTTTGCAAAGGAGCTCGGGAGGACTTTTTGACTGAAGAGTGTAGGACAACACCCCACAGCTAACTCACTCCAGGATAACTTGCCACAGGACAGTTCAATGTTGTGTTAATCAATTCATTCAATGGGTGACCAAGTTTTTGTCAAAGTTATTGTAATTTCTTGTATTTCTGGATTAACTTTATTTTATTATTATTGGCCAAAGGTTCTGTTGAAATTAATTTAACTTTTGTATTTGTTGAATTGTCCTGCAGCAAGTTGGTTGCAGCATGTTGGCAGCACTCCAGTGGTCATTGGCTAAAGATTTCTCTGCTCCCACCATTTCCAAAGTTACACTTGCAAAAACTTTCAGAAATCCTGGGGCTGCAGTCAGACTCACTAGGGACCAGTTCTGTTTCACGGTTTATTTACTAAAGTAGAAGAAAGTCACTTAATTCAGAGAAAACTTTATTATATATCTCCAGCATCTACATATCAGATATAAACTGCCTCTGAAAAATGAAGGCTCAACAGAAGGGGTCCCAACCCTGGGCCACAGACTAGTACTGGTCTGTGGCCTTCTAGGAACTGGGCCATACAAGTGGTCGGCAAACGAGCAAAGTTTCATCTGCACATATGTGGGATCTAGGTTGCACATGAAACCATCCACTCTGGTCCGTGGAAGACAATTTTTCTTCCGAAACCAGTCCCTGGTGCCAGAAAAATGAGGACCACTGCTCTACATAGTTGATCATAGAATTGCCAAATCAAAAAAGACATTTATTCTTGTTCTTATAACTTGCCCCACAGAATTCCTATATGATAGATACCCGGCCTACAAAATATTCACCTTTTTGGGGTTAAACAATGGATTTTAGGCCTGCCATCTTTTACCAAGCTATATGCTTTTCCCATTAGACTTCCAAAGGATGCTTCAAAACAGGGTTTACAGGATTATCGGCTATCTTGCATGGTGTGGAAATGCACTGCATTGTTATGGCTTCAAACAGCGTCACCCTTGCCTGCATGCCCAAAATTACCCACAATCAATATTTCTCTATCACAATTTCAGTGTGGATCACCCAGGGAATGACTGGGTCTGAGAGTTGGAGAAAGAATGAATTGTAGGTCTCTCTCTCTTAGGTTCCAATTCAAATGATTTCAAATGAATAATCCTTTTGAACCAAATTGCCAAACGGACTAGATGCCAAACTGGCAGGATGCCATCTCATCAGTTCTGTAGTAAGAGCTTCTTGTTTGGGTATCAAATCATATACATAAAAATTTAAAATTTATATAAAAAATAAATAAATAAATAAATAAATAAATAAATAAATAAATATTCTAATCCAATCAATTCAGTTCATATCAATGGTTCTGATCAAATCAACTCCATTTTTTTAGAATCAGGCTGACCATTCGGTCCAAGTCAATAATTCAAACTGTATCTTGGATGATTTGCATCTTGGTAATAGACTATACTACCAGATCGGGAGGAATAAATCTTTGGGGGTCAAAAGTTATGCTTGGTCACCCATGACATGATGGGGACCAAGCTGCAGAAAGTAGGGTGGGCCCCTGACAAAAATTAGCCCTCATTTCCCAGATCCATTTAAATTCAATTAAAGCAAAAGGAAATTAGTGAAAAGTCAGTGGGATTCATTGTGATTTAATTCAATAATGTGTCATGTATTAAATCAATTCTTGTTGCTTTCACGTGAAAAAAAGATAGACTTTGGTTGGAATTTAGGAAGGGCTTTGAAGGTCACAGCCAAGGTTTTGGAGTCAGGCCCTATTTTGTTTAATGTGCAATGTCTAATTGATAGTACTACATAAATGATACGGTATTCATAAACATTCACCAATATATAGTTTAATTCTTACCACCCAGCTGTGCAAGGGATGAATCAAGAGTCTTCATCAACCACTATTCTTTGGTTTTTCAGTAATGGTTGAAATCACTCAGCACTTCCTAAGAAAACATCAGCACCTAACAGCTCAGGAAGATGCAATTTAGCCAGGAATGGTGGTGGGAACATGCTGTTTTATTTTCCCTTCCTTTTTTTTTCCACAAAAATAGACTCGACCCCATTTTGGGAGAGGTCAACTTCACATATGTGACCTTGGGTGACCTTTGGCGCTCTATGATGACAACATCTACAAGAAATAGCTTGAACTCCTGATCCCTTGACAGTCCACAAGACATCTATCGGGTGCAGAGAAACCTTGCAATTAATACAAATGCATGTACTTCATGAGATGGATGACCACGGTGATTAAAACAGTCTTTTCACTGGTGGCACCATTAGCCCCTGCAACCACAATGAGTGACCGATAGTCTTACATATTACAGATTGTCAACTCTATTTCTTGTGACGCTAACGCATTCTGGAAATTTATACCAAACAAGGGGAAATACTTAGGAACACCGCCTCAGATAGGGTAGATTGGGTCTTCTCTCTTTTTTAAAAAAATATTTAGTTCTTGAATTACCCTTTGTTTTTCTCTAAATTTTCACTTTTGCAAAATTTGGTACTCGAAATGTTTGAGTAGTTGGCTAGGTTGAGAAGTTAAAACAAAATATACAGAGTAAGCATAAGAAGGTGGAAATGTCAAACCACTTTCATAACCAGAAGCTATCAGGAAGACTACAAGGATGAATTTGTTGCGTTTTTTTTTAAGGAGATTGATACTAATTTACTTTAAATGAAAAGCAATTCAATTTTCATTCACATTTTTTTAAGAAAATGCTCTGATGTCATTCTTCATTTCCTACTTATTGATATGTGGCCTGGAACGCATCCCTCAAAGGCCAAATCTAGTCATCTATCAAAAAAAAAATGTTGCCAACCCCATATATATACTGTGTTTCCCCAAAAATATGACCTACCCTGAAAACAGGCCCTAGCCCGATTTTCACGCATGCACCTAATATAAACCCTACTCCAAAAATAATCCCTAGTTGAGCCCTGCCCACCATCTGGTTATACGAGGTGGGGTGAGGTGCATGCATAAAAATCAAGCTAGGGTGGAATGCGGGGGGGTGGACCCGCCTCACACGCACTGTACCAGCTTACCTTAGGGCCACCACAGCTAGGCCTCCCAGGCCCCAACACCTGTTGCAGCGCTGCCTGATTTCTGCAGCTGCTTGCAGCTGGATGCCATGTGTGTCGCACCAGTACTGCCGCTCGTGGCAGAATGCCTAAAGGCTCATTGCACTGGTGCCGTCACTCACATGCGCTATGGCACAACGTGCCACACAGCCTCCCATGACCAGCAGCCCTGGTGCAACGAGCCTCACAGTGTCTAAGCAGTGGCACCGGTGCAATGAGCCACGCAGCATTGCCGTGAGCAGCTGTAGAAGTCAGGCAACGGCATGACAGATGTCAGGACATGGGAGGCATGACTGCAGTGTCCTAAGGTAAGCAGGTAAGACATCCCCCCACCCCAAAAATAAAATCTGGTGCTTATTTTGGGGCCGAAAAGAAAATAAGCCCCGGTCTTATTTTCGGGGAAATACGGTGTATGTGTATACTTCTTTAACTGTGCAAAGTTTTTCATCTTGTTAATCTTAGTACATGTACCAGCTCAAGATTTAATCCACCCCACAAAAGCAAGAAACTAAAAGTAAACAAGTTGTTTGCTTCAGTTGAGATCCCTGCTCCAACTGCTATTTTGTAGACCTTGAAAACAATAGCGCTTTGTTTTGGATCACTTTCTGTAAACTCAGGATGGTTTTTTTTTTTCCTTCCCAACTTCATTTTCTGCTTCAAAGATCACATTTCAATCTTGCATAATGTTCATTACCGGAAAAACACACATGCACTAAATAGTTGCTGTACGCTTGAAATTACGTGTCTATGGCTGATTTAGCAAGGCGGCTCTTTTTCAGATGAAATAAGCGGTTGTAATTAATTGCATATCCTTTAGTGCCTTGGTGTTACTTATACCCCTAAATCCATGGAGGCTAATTTGAAGCCATACATTTCCCTGTCACTCTGGAAAGTATGTGTATATATAGAAGGGGAGGGAATGCTGCCATGTTTTATGAGTTTATATTTATATAGGCTACACATTTCAGTATCACTTGCAAGGATTTGGCATTTGTATCCCAAAGACAGTTATCATACGTGGAAGGAGATCCTATCGATATAGCGGAATTTATTCTCCCAAAAGGCTGTAAGCAATCATAGGATTGTCAGCTTCCCTTAGTATATCTTATCAGCTACATCAAAGACGGAATAATATTGCCCCGTGATGGAAGCTTCTGCAGAAATGCAACAAGCAAAACAACAAACACGGACTTATTTACAGAGTGTAAAGCAGCTTCCTAAGCAAATTGTTATTCCCTTCCTTTGCTTTTGAGGGCTTTAATTAGTTGGTAGCAGGGGTGAAATGCTCCTGGATTGGACCGGATCGCCCGATTTTTCCCCGTGGTTCAGCGATCCGATAGCGATTGCCACGCAGGTGTCATTACTTCCTGTTTTTAACCAGGAAGTAATGTTTTTTTTTACCTTCTGTGCATGCTCAGAAGGTTTTGTGCATGCGCAGAAGGTGTGCATGTGCAGGTGACACACGCGTGCTTCCGAACCGGTAAGGAAAGTAAGTAGATTTCACCTCTGATTGGTAGCCTATTGCAATACTTGATAAAGCACCACTGCTCCACAAACTGCATTGGCTGCTGGCCTGCTTCCACGTCCAATTCAAGATGTTGGTCATTATCTTTAAAGCCCTTCATGGCATGTGTCCAAGCTACTTGAGGGATTGTCTCATCTCACTGGGATTGGCCTGTCCCACACGCACCAGCAGAGGAGACATGCTGCACATCCCGTCAGTCCAATTATTCCAGCTGGTCCAGGAGGAGAGCCTTCTCTGCTGTTGCTCCTGACCTCTGGAACATCTTGTCACCTCCTCTGTCCCCACCCCCCACCTCCACCCCCGATGTGAGGTTGGGCCCAGCCCTCCTGTTCTTTCACAAGGATCTTAAGTCCTAGCTCTGCCAGTTGGCCTGGGACCCCAACAGCACAGTGGAGGTGGCAGATCGAATCACAACAGATCCCCCTTCCTCCTACTCTACCCCCGCCCTCTCCTTGTGCCAGTGGTGGGTTGCTACCGGTTCTCTCTGGTTCTTGAGAACCGGTAGTGGAAATTTTGAGTAGTTCGGAGAACTGGTAAATACCACCTCTTCCTGGCCCCACCTCCAATCTATTCGCTGCCTCCCAAGTCCCAACTGATCGGCTAGAAGGAAAATATCAGGGCTCACTTGACAAAGAAGAGAGAAAACAAAAAGCAAGACACCTTAGCTTTAAATTGAGAAGCCAAAAGCCTCCCAACTGATTAGCTAGAACCGATCCGCTCCTAGTAAACCACTCAGTGGTGGTAGATTGACAATTGAGGCCAAGCTGCCTGAAAGTAGTTTCCAATGCTCTCAGTGGTGGCAGAGCAGCAAAAAACTGTTTAAATACTTTCCGGCGCTTCAAAGGGCCGCCCTACAGCTGATCAGCGATAAAAAGAGCCGAAATGGCGCAGTGGTTAGAGTGCAGTACTGCAGCTACTTCAGCTGACTGCTAGTTCAGCAGATCAGCGGATCAAATCTCACCAGGCTCAAGGTTGACTCAGCCTTCCATCCTTCCGAGGTGGGTAAAATGAGGACCCAGATTGTTGGGGGCAATATGCTATTTAGTATACTGTCTTTGGTGTAAGCCGCCCAGAGTCCTCGGAGAGTGGGCGGCATAGAAATATGACTAATAAAAAATAATAATAATAAAAGGCAGTGTGGTGGTAGACCAGTGAATTCTAAAAACAAATGGGTAGACCGGTGCACTCCAAAAACAAATAGGTAGACAGGTACGGCTCTGCAAGCAGTTAAAAGCCTGGTAGACCAGTACTTCTGCTAAATCCTAAAGAATTGTTTGTCACATGACCATCAAACCATGCCCACAAAATAAGCCACGACCACAGAACCAGTAGTAAAAAATTTTAGAACCCACCCCTGCCCCGTGCCATCAGATTGTAATGATTAGATTTTAAGGTTTGGCTTTAATTTGTTTATTTAATGTACATGTACAAATACACCTTTGTAAGCCACCCAGAGTTACTTTGTGGTAAGATGGGTGGCCAATAAATTTTACAAAGAATGAATGAATGAAGGGAGGGGAGGAGGAGGAGTATGCATGGGAATACAAAAAAAGGATATAAATCAACCTGACAGAGATTAGACTGGATCCTAAACTCACCCAGTCTTAACTAGTTCTAAATTTACTCAATCTAGGAAGCTACAGTGTGCAATCACCAAAACACGTCTCATTATCCTGTTAACGCTTATTTAATCCTCCAGGAAAAAGAGCTCTAGAACAGCAGCAGCTCCTATGGTAAGCAGTTCCATTGGAGAGCTTCTAGGCACCTTCCCATCTTTGATGAAATACATTGGTCAAGCCACACCTCCCAATGCCTGGTTAGCAAAATGGGGAAAGGACTGATGTCACTCAGCCTTGCCAATAGTCTGAGGATTCACAGAGTACCATGCCTTTCTTGGAGAAATTCTTTATTTCTAAAATGGCAGCTTTTGATTCAGGTGGTGTAACTGTATTGATACCCATATGATCAAACCACCTGGATAATATCCACACCTAGGATTGCAGCTAAAACAATTTCAACATTGCTATTTTAATGGAGCTTAGTTATCATTTCAGTAAACGGGACCAGAATTTACGTAACATGACATAATGAAATTTGGGCTTAGAATATTGCAACAATTTTATAAATTATAGCCTAGGACTTCAAATTGCAGGAAGCCATGCAATTGCAGAAGGCAGCCGCAAGTTGTTAAAACAGCAGCAGATGAAAAAGAAGCATCCATGTATGTGGAGGGGAGCAGAAGGAGAAGGAGAAGGAGAAGGAGTCACATTGACCCTATTCCAACTCCCAGAGCATAAGAAGGAGCAAAGGAAAACCAGAGGAAGGCTTGCAAAATTCTATTACTATAGCCCAGTGTTTCTCAAGCTTGGCCACTTTAAGATACATGGACTTCAACTCCCAGCATAGCTGGCTGAGGAATTCTGGGAATTGAAGTCCATATATCTTACAGTTGCCAAGGTTGACAAACACTGCTATGGCCTATCTCAATAAAATAGAGTGCTAATCTTTCTGTAGAGTTGGTTTCATAATCCAGTGTACCTTGTAGGGCTGGAACATATAACCAGCCATAGCCAGTGGTGGGATTCAACCGGTTCGCACCATTTTGGCCAAACCGGTTGTTAAATTGCTAGCTGGCCCCGCCCCTCCCCACCTTCCAGAAGGTGGCCCCACCCCTTCCAGAAGTTCTCACACGCCCCGTTTTAGCTGCCAGGTAAGTGCAGGGAGGCCTACTAGGCCCAAAACGGCACGAGAGTGTGTGTGGCAAATTCCCATCATGGCCCGGGTTTGCTCCCAGGGGGGTGCAGGAGGCTGAGTGCTACCACACCACCATGGCCACATCCACCTAGCCGGTCATTAAGGCAGAGAACCGGTTGTTAAATTGTTTGAATCCCACCACTGGCCATAGCTTATTCTATAAATCCTGGTTAAAAGGAAATGATCAGCTCTTGGCTGCAAGAAGCTAAATTGTTAATTGATGGCAGCTAAGTGAAGAGCAAAATCTGGTTCTTTTCTGCCATCTAGTGAACATGGAATGTTTCAGAGCTCCACTAACCCTAGATTAAGGAAACCATGATTTAAAATGATACATGAATCCAGCTGGAAATAATGTCTGGTATTTCAGACAACTTTAATATGGACCTAAAAAAGAATCAGTTAATCAGCTAAATAATATCTATTTATGAATAACTGACCAAATAAGTCTAAGTTCACTTCCTATTCAAGCTGCCTTCTTCAACAGCTTTGCAATCAAAATTATTTATGGAATACTTTTATAGTCCAGAATAGTTGGAAACAGCTAGAAGCAGACACATTTTGCTTTTAGTCGTAAAGTGTCATGCTGATGTGTTTCTAAATATTTTCCCCTGATTTCTGTATCAAATTCAGTTTTATTAGATTCTTTTAATAAAGATCTATTTTAATATCGAATAAACGTAACCCTTACTCCAGTAATTTCAGACTTGATTGATGTGTTATGATCATTGGAAAGCTATATGAAGTAACAGTTGGTGTACAAGAACATCCTTATGTTGATATGAGAGTCCTATGAAATTTTGCCCTTGAAACGTGCCTTAAGGTGTACTCTCAGTCCTTTCCTATCATCCATTAGAAACCCGTAAACAGTTTCAGAGCTATACTTTGATAACGATGGTGGAATACATCCAAGACAAATCTTTAATTAACAGCAGGTGGTAACACCTCATTGACCTTGCTTATGCTCAGAAGCTAAAAGGCATAGTTAGTACTTACAATGGACCCTCCTGGGCATAGTAGAGCTAACTTTCTACAGTGACAGAAGGTGAGAGTAAATTAAAAAAGGAGGGGAAACGCAAGGAATTGACCAAACAGAAATCACAATTGCTTTTGCTCATGTGCATGAATGTTTCTTAACAAATCATGGTTAAACAACGGCCTAGAGATGTGAAGGAAGATCCATTTTTTTCAGCCCCTGAAATATGCCTGGAGCGTAAGGTCAACATTTGCTTGTACACTTTGGGTTTATCCTATTTTCAGGTGCAAAATAGGTATAGTCAAGTTTTTTTTAACCTACCTGTTTTGTATCTTAACCCCTGCCTTTAATTGCTATACTTTTGCTGCCCTTGAAGGCAAATTTTTTTAAAATGTGCAGCTTTTAACCATAAAACTGACCTCCTCCTGCCTTTGGGTGACCATAAGTACTTTGGTAAGAACTCAGACACAGGTTAATAATTGACAAAAAACAAAAACAAAACCCAAAACACCCTACATTCTTATTTTAAAAGTTAATCAAGTTAAATATTTAAATGTTTAACAAATGTAATCACTTGATGCATAGGAAATCACCAACTATTCATTTCTTGATTCTTCATGAATCACCCTATTGCTAGCCACAGACCAGAACTATCATAAGCCTCTCTCCCGCAAGGCATAACTTTAAACATTGATGGTATCTGAGAAGCCCTGAATGGTATCATTTCTTGCCAAGTTTAAAAAAACAATTTAAAAAAATTCAAGATATACAAGTACCAGGAATCAAGCCTAGATACATTCAAGTCATATGACCATAACATACAAGTAGGTGCAATAAAACAAAGGTAGAAACCCAAGCAGGAAAGTTAGTATTAGATGTCCTGGCTTGTATATGCCCTGGGATGAGAGATATTTTCAAAATAACCAGTGATATCAATTGTATCCATATGGTATGTAGGTATGTAAGCATGCATTAATATCCACTTTTATTTTTAAAATAACTCAACAAATCCAACATACCTTCTTCCCCCTGGTTTCCCCACAACAACAACCCTTTGAAGTTGAGTTGGGCTGAGAAAGAGAGTGACTGGACAAGCCGAGGTGGCACAGTGATTAGAGTGCAGTACTGCAGCTACTTTAGCTGACTGCTAGTTCCGCAGATCAGCGGATCAAATCTCACCGGCTCAAGGTTGACTCAGCCTTCCATCCTTCCAAGGTGGGTAAAATGAGGACCCAGATTGTTGGGGGCAATATGCTATTTAGTATACTGTCTTTGGTGTAAGCCGCCCAGAGTCCTCGGAGAGTAGGCGGCATAGAAATATGACTAATAAATAAATAAATAATAAAGGTATGGCTTTCATGGCTAAGATGGGACTTGAACTCATGGCCAACTGTGTTCTAGCCAGTGGTTAACCACTAGATCAAACTGCCTCTTTCTTTTAATTGAGTTGGTAGGGACCTTTTAGCCTAGGGGTCCCCAAACCCCGGACCAGCACCAGTCTGTGGCTCGTTGGGAACCAGGCCGCACAAGCAGCAGATGAGCGTGCAAAGCTTACTTTGCGCAGAAGATCATTAAAGAAAGATCCAACCTAGAAGTATGGAGAAATTTTCTGACAGTGAGAATAACTTATCAGTGGAATGGCTTACCTCCAGATGTTGTGGGTGGTCCTCAGGGGTGGGTTCTATTTACCTTTACTACCGGTTCGCAATGGGATCGCACACACATGTCCACTTCACTTGCCTTGCTTTTGCACATGTGCAGAAGCTTCTGCGCATGTGCAGATCGCTGATAACAACATCCAGGGCAGTGGGCAGGGCCTCTCACCAGTTTTACTACCGGTTCTTGTGAACCGGTCCGAACCAAGGGCAACCCTCCACTGGTGCTCCCTCACTGGAGGTATTCAAGAAGAGATTAGACAGACATTTGTCCAGAATGATATAGGGTCTTCTGCTTGTGCACGTTGGACTAGAAGACTTCCATGGTTCCTTCCAACGCAGGGGTGAAATTACTTACCTTCCTTACTGGTTCTGAAGTGCACGTGCCGCACATATGCAAAACCTTCTGCGCATACGCAGAAGGTATAAAAACACAGGTGGGTGGGCAGAGCTTCACTCCACCATCGCTACCGGATCGCTGGACCACCTGCCATGATTGCTATCGGATCGCCTGATGCAGTCCGAACCGGGAGGAACTCCTGTTCTAACCCTATTATTCTATGGTCTATGGCCATGATGGCGAATCTATGGCATGCGTGTCAGAGGTGGAATGCAGAGCCCTCTCTGCTGGCATGCGTGTCATCTCCCCAGGTTAGATCTCTGTGGAGTTTCTTTCATAAGCTTCTGTTTCCCTGCAAACGACGAAACCGAAGCTCATGAAAGAAAAAGATCTTAGCTCTTGCTGCGCTGCCGGTGTTGGGATGCCCCACCTCCCGCCAGCCAGCTGGTCTTTGGGTCTCTGCTGCACATGTGCGCTTCTCCGTGAATGCATGCGTGTGCACGTCCGTGCATGTCCACACATTTCTGTGCATGTACACATCCACATGTCTGTGCATGCTAACGCGCGCACCTTTCTGTTTGGGCACTCAGTGTCTAAAAGGTTGCCATCACTGGTCTATGGTCTAATATCCGGGCTGTTCTTCTGAGCTGCAAAAATCCAGATGGCCACTAAAAAAACATCGAAGCATGTGCTTTGTATCTCTTTGCTGCCATCTGTTGGTAATCATCTGGATTTCTGCATCCCAGACTTAGTGCGATCCCTTCTGACATTCACCCACATGAAAGAATTGGGTAAAGTGAGCTGTGCTCAATTGGACATAGAATGGAACTTTCAGGAAAACATGTGTTTAAACTGCTGTTAAGCTAAGAGTTCATTGGAACAGCAATCAATCTTAAACCTTCTATCTTGAGCCCAGATTTTGATACAAGGCCAAGACATTACACCTGTAAGGAAAGTGTACTAATCTTTACACAACACTCTGTTTAACTTCTAATTAACAGGGACTTGCCTGGAAAGCAACAAGCTCCTATTCTTGAATGAGCCTTATGAAAAATGCATCTGGTTCTGCCTGTCAGTTTCATTGCCTCATCTTCTTCAGGAGCTGCCACAACTCCAAGAAAAGACCCAGATGAGGACATGCAGTTTCTAGTTAACAGTAACAAGATCAGATATGCTCGAGACAGTAATATTGTTTTTTTTTTATTACCAAGAAATGTGCACCAAAATCAAAGCAACTGCAGGAATGAGAAACTTCTGCTCAATGTCCAGCACCCACGATGTCTCCAGCCATCTGTTAAAATTTCATCTCTGATCCCTTTCATTTACTGCAACAGAATCAGAAGACTACCCTGAAAGATTCCAGGAATACAATATATTTCACCGTGGTGGGAATATTAGGAAAACAACCATTTTCTGGTAGATTGCTTCAAAACAGTACATTTTTTTAAAAAAAAATCAAGTTTGTTTTATTATTTAATTGTCTTTTTAAAAATATAGACAAATATCTGGGGGATTTAGAAAACAAAGGATAGAAATCCAATTTTGCAGATTTTATTCCTGTTTTGCTTCTTTAAATATGCTCACAAAAGCATAATTGAATATCACTGATTTTGTAATCCAGTGCAAGATTGTAAATAATCTTGAAACGTATGAAGCTAGAAAAGGCCAATATATTTAGCTTATACAGTGACTGAGGCAGTTCTCTGTGGTGAAAATTTAGATACTGTATTTTGTAAGGAAATAGGGTGAATCAAGTATAGTAGTTGGGGAGAAATGTTGATAAAACATTCACAATTAAATAGTACAGGGTTTCTCAACCTTCATAACTTTAAGATTGTGGATTTCAACTCTCAGAATTCCCCAGTCAGAATGCTGTCTTTCATAGCCAAAAAAGATAGAGGCATAGAATCAAAATTGTGGGAAGTATTAGTACCGTTTTATAAATCCTTAGTAAGACACCTATAATATTGCATCCAGTTTTGGTCACATTACAAAAAGAAGGATGTTGGTTTTGGAAAAAGTGCAGAGAAGAGCAACTAAAATGATTAAAGGCCTGGAGACTAAAACATATGAAGAACGATTGCATGATTTGTTTGGCTAGTCTAGAGAAAAGAAGGATTAGGGAGGACATGATAGCAGTATTTCAGTATTTGAAGGGCTGCCACAAAGAAGAGGACGTCTATTTTTCAAAGCACCAGAAAGTAGAACAAGAAACAATAGATGGAAACTAATCAAGGAGAGAAGCAACCTGGAATTAAGGAGAAATTTCCTAACAGTGAGAACAATTAACCAGTGGAACAGCTTACCTTCAGAGGTTGTGTGTGCTTCATCACTGAAGGTTTTTCAAAAGAGACTGGACAGCCACTTGTCTGAAATGGCATAGGATCTCCTGCTTAAGCAAGGGGTTGGATTAGAAGATCACCAAGGTCCCTTCCAGCTTGATTCTGATTCACATTGTTCATATCCCAACATTATCAGGGGTGAAATCCAGCAGCTTCTGACAGGTTCTGGAAAACCGGTAGCAGAAATTTTGAGTAGTTTGGAGAACCGGCAAATACCTCCTCTGTCTAGCCCCAGAGTGGGGTGGGAATGGAGATTTTGCAGTATCCTTCCCCTGCCACACCACGCCAAGCCACGCCCACAGAACCAGTAGTAAAAAAAATTGGATTTCACCACTGATCATTATATGTATTCCCTCATTCCTCAACATAGGTTATTTGACAACTGAGGAAAATCAAGGCCTAGGTTTGTGTGATCAAATTAAACTCACTCCATTTTCTAATTCAATCTGTAAAAATGCTGACCACTGAACTATCCAGTATCACTGAATAGCTAATATCTACCATTCATGAAAAAAGTTAACATAATAGCTAAATTACTACTGTACCCTGACCTTGCCAATTAAGCACTTCAACTCCACAACAAATTGCTTTATAAATTAAAAAATAATTCCCATTTAAATTTAATTAAAACTAAGTGAAGTTAATATGATTTTTCTATCATTTAATAATTTTCCTCATTTGTCACCTTGAAAAATTACAATTTGGAATAAATCTCCGAGGGCAGCAATCCATGGCTTTGGAGGGTAGATGCAATTTTGAGGCCTCATGAGGCGCACTTTGCTGAACACATATTGCCATCTACTGTTAGAAAACTGATACATTTTCATCGTAACTTTTTACCCACTTAAAATGCAGTTTCAAATGTGCAGTTTCAGATTTCACGTTATCCTATGATGGTGCTTTATGCTGGATCAGATCCATCCAACTTTGCATTCTTCACTCGGTTCTGAAGCGATCCAACAATAATTTCATTTATGGAAAAATTATTCTACAGAAAAAATCTGTTGTTTACAATTCTCTATGATCTCGAGTTGTTCAGACTACAAATATAGTGGTTTCTCAGCCCTGGACATCATGATTTGTGGATAACTTTGGCACACAGCTTTGATTCTGGACTTAAAACCATAACATCAAAACAGAGTGAACATATCCATCTGGCAGAGGTTTTCTTCCTTCTGCTAGATCTGAAACTGTTGTTGCAAATAACCATTGCTTTATTTTTAAATGCGAACAAACCTAAACCTACCTGCTTGGTATTTACGGAAAGCCTCAAAAGATGTAACATCTTTGAAATTATTTTCTCTATTAATTCAGAACTTTGACACAATGAAGCATCAATTGCATAGATTTACTTATCTAAAACTGAGACATACTGGGATATTTTTCTGCATAATTATTTGCCATATGGCCACCATAAATTCAATAATACATTCTAGATATAGGTTTGCCAGCAATTGACTGGGTCAGAAATTCCTTTGCCTAGTATTTTGAAGAGAAAAACTGGGACATGAAGACACTGAACTAAGAGTACACAAACATGAGTTCTGCAGGTGTATCATGTCCATTACAGTGGACTAGACAAGGTACTGTAGATTCTTAAGACTGGCTGAGTAATTGTTCAAACCACAACAGTGTAGCAATGCTACTTATCAGGGGCTAACTTTTCTGGATAACTAACATGCATGGTATAACTGTCGTCAAAGCATTACCACATATAAAAACCACCTGCAACTATAGACTTTACCTTCCCAAGCTTAGTTCTGGTCCCCAGTATGAAATACTATGGCTAGTTGGTTATCGATTTGAGTTTGAAAAAAAAATCACCCCTCCAATCATGCTATCAACATAACTTTGACTGTAAGGTTTTATCATATACAGTTCTATTATGAAATTAATTTTATTTTAGTTAACATGTAAAATTTAAACTACAAACTGTAGTTTAAATATATGTTTTAATTAAGTGAAAAAGACACTTACTGCTTTCCCACATTACAATTTTGTCAAGATAGCTTCCATTTCTATTATTTGTTGATTTATCTTATTCAGTTGTATGCAGTATAAATCTGTACAGTACAGATTGTACTGTATTGTACAGTACAGAAAATACAGTACAAATCTAATCCATGCTTTTGTAAAAATAGAAAAGCCTATTTTAGAAATTGTGTTATTTTAAAAAACGAAGTCAACTTTAGACATCTTAAAGAATATTAAGATAATGGAAAGAACTTCTCACTTATGTTCCTTTATACCCAGATTTAAATAATGAAATAGAAGTGGCGGCTAATAATAAAGTATGCTTGCAAACAATTAGAGAACATCCGCTTGCTGGATTTCTCAACTTTGAAAGTTAAAGATACCACTAGACGGCAATAGTTGATCAAACTGAAGTCCATATTTTACCAGAAATTGCATCTGCACACCATAAAGGATATTTATATTTTAAAAATATTGCATCTTTATAAATAATTATGACAATGTATAAAACAAGTGACAAAAATTTCATGAAAATGCAACTTTGTGCACTTTCACAAATGTAGGGAGCTTAATCTCAATTTGAAAGTATGTAATTATTGTCTGATGACCTATAGTCCATTCCTATATTCTAAATTTGAAAATTACACATGATAAACCAACAGCAACCCTTGTATTTTGTCATGACATTTTTACTCAGATGAAAAAGCTAAGTACACCCCATCTGACGTTTTTCTTTTAATGTACGTGAACACATCAGTACTTTACCTTCAAACAGTATATAAAGATGAATTGAACAAAAACCTATGAAAATTGACTTTGCAATTATTCAGCAAAAAAAGCTATATGCAATTTCCTTCTGTGGAGAAAGTACACCAATTTGCTTTGCCCTTTTTCTAATTCACCATGCAGATTTCAGCTGTGCAATGTCTTGAGATGTTTTCCCCCCATATGCAGAGTCCGCCCATTTCAAATCATCTCACAGGGTTTTGATGGGATTTAGATTCGGCTTCGATTTACCCATCCCAGAACCCTCCTTTCCACTCATCCATTCCTTGAAGGATTTACTAGAATAATTAGGGTCTTGGAGCAAGGTCCACTTCTGGCTGAACTTCAATCTTCTAAGAGTTTCACATTTTCAAGGAGTCTCTATTAAAACTAAAGTAGAAATTCTATGCTGCACTACCAGGCCAAGGCAATAAAGCAGCCCCAAATCATAACATTTCCACCTACACACTTTAATTAGCATCAGGTTCTTCTGGTGAAATTATTTGGTGAAATCATTGGTGTTCACAAAATGTCTTCTAGTACTATGACTAAATATATTTTCCTTGCTGTCCAGAACATCATGTTCCAGAAGACCTGGTCTGTATCTAGATGTTCATGAGCAAAATGTTACCTTATCCTTCCTGGACAGCCAGTTTCTTTCTGGTGCACCTACATGATCTCGTTTGTGCAGGTTCTAATAGTAGACTCCTATAACTTTGACATCAATAATGACAAGATCTATGTACAGATCATGTGATAGAATTCTGGGGATTTTAAAGACTTCTTTAAGCATCAAACATTCTGCTGAACTTGCTGGGACAGCATAGCCCCATGATGGCGAACCTATGGCATGTGTCCCACAGATGGCACACAGCGCCCTGTGGGCACGTGAGCCATCGCCCTAGTTCAACTCCACCACGCATGCACACACGCCTCCCACCAGCCAGCTGGTCATTGGGTCTCTGCCGTGCATGCGGGGGGCATGTGCGGGGGTGTGTGTGTATGCATGTGCAGGGCACTTGTGGGAGGCCCATGCATGTATGCACATGGCACATGCACAGAGGCCACACAGGCATTGCATTTTGGGGTTTCAGGTACATGCACATGCATTCAGTCCAGAAAAGGTTAGCCATCACTGGCCTAGCCAAATTGGCAGTTGTTTGAAATCTCCACTTGTAGATTATTTTCTGGACAAATGATTGCTGTTCAATTATTTGGTGCTCTTTTTAAATTCCAGACTCAGAGACATCATTAACTTTTATTTAGTCACTGGAAAGATTTTACAATATGGATACAAGAATCCTACCAAGAGTAAATTGAATTATATGTTTGAGATTTGAATAAGATAGGTTCCTCCTAGGCTCTCTAAAGACAAAACTAACAGACCTCCCAAAATATACTCAGCCACAAACCAACCATAGTTTGGCAAGTTTATTGTATGGGCCTAACAAATGTAGAACACATTTAATTTAGAAGTTGATGGATGTTTTAGCGTTCCAAGTTAGCAAAAGAAAACCAAATACAAATGTAAGATGATGCAAAACAAGTTTTAGGTAATCAAAAAACTAGGCTGGATGGCTCAGAGCAGATATTTATTGAGTTTATGACTTACATACTCTGGATATGAAGGGGGAAGTGATTCAGAGCATGTAGGGCACTCTCACACTGCACCTGTCAGCAACTCCTTTAAAGATATATTTGATTTAAAGAAATGCTGACAGGTGAATTATGTGCACCCCAAATCACCCTTACCCTTTGAATCCAGATCACTGCACAGCCTTTTATGGACTTGCATTAATCAAAGCCAGTGCAAGTAACCATCTATTTTACCTGAAGCTATTCCTGCAATATTTACAATTACACCATTCAAAAACATCTCCAGAGCTATCATTTGATCTAAATGGGTTTGTACAGCATTAGAAAGTAGACCCCATACTTCAGTTAAGTTTCCTTAAAACTTTGGTAAGAGAGCCTTTCAAAATGTGGGGGCACTAAATCATTTATCCCATTCTTAACTAGTGGGAAAAATGAGAATCAGGGAAAAATAATATAGGCCAGCTTTCCTGCCTCTTGGTTTTCCCCAACTATGATGGAACCACAATTTTACAAGACCCTGTACTGTTGCCAGAATAGAAGGCAAGAAGCCACCCCTTTTTAAAAACTGATCTGCCTTGCAGAATGTTGCCAATGTATTTCTTACCACTTCAAAAGTACATCTAGAAATATCCTGAAAATACAAAAAATAATCCAAGATAAGCCTTGTGTGTAACTATGCAGATCATCCACTCAACCTAGAAAAGGGGGGTGGGGGAGGCAAAACAAGCATATCCATTACTTGGGGTGAAAAGACAAAAGCACCCAATAATATATTCGTAAAAATTTGCTAAACTTATATGCCACCTAAACTTTGGAGGGCTCACATTAAAAGAGATAAAAAGATGAAGTGAAGGTTCTTCAAAAATGCTTGTCCAGGCCTGAGTCGTTTCAGAGACGGTTTTAAAGAGTGAGAAAAACTAAGAAATCAACCTACCTCACCACCCAGGATGCCTATGGAGATTCTCAATCATCCTGGTCACCTTTGCCCCAAAAGTGCTGTTTTTTTTTTTTAAAAAAAAGGCAACTATTTTTTTTTTCTCTCTTTAAAACATTTCGCTTCTCATCCAAAAAGCTTCATCTCTTCATCGAGTCAAGGAAGCTTCTTGGATGAGAAGCGAAACATCTTCACGGAAAACCAACCAAGTCCAGTCACCTTTTTGAAAAAAGCACTTTTGGGACTCCCACTCAGGACTAAGCATGTCCCCGGGATGAGGCCCACCCACTCTTTTTACTTTCTTTCGCCTCAGTTCCTCTTTCCAGAGTTCCCCATTCGCAACCTAAATCAATGCAGGCAAAGGTGAGGTGGCGGGAGGGAGATGCAGAAACAACTGCCATCCCCCCCCCCCCAATCAATCATGGAGCTGGGTTAAACAGTCGACGCCATGCCGGGAAAACAGAACTGCACAGCCCGAGGAGAGCTGGCATTCGCCATAGCCAGGGGTCCCCAAACTTGGCAGCTTTAAGACTTGTGGACTTCAACTCCCAGAATTCTCCAGCCAGCCATGGCTGGCTGGAGAATTCTGGGAGTTGAAGTCCACAAGTCTTAAAGCTGCCAAGTTTGGGGACCCCTGGCCATAGCGCTGTCTTGGACGACGCGCAGCCGTTCCCCTTCTCCCCGGGAGCCTGAGCTTGGAGTGTCCGGACGACGCCCGCCGATCACCCCACTACTCAGGGGCGACCGAGGCAGGAGGCGCCGCCCGTTTTTGCTCTTGCGTCCAGGCCCTTGCGAGCCCTTTTTTTTCCCCGGTCCTCCGCCCTTCGGTGAGACTCGCCGCCCCCGAGGCGAGCAGGGCCGAACCCTTCGCGGCAGCAACGGCCCGGACCAGGCTGACCGCGGCCTCGACTGGGGGCGGCGGCGCCGGCTCCGAAGCCAGCACGCCCAAAGCGGAGAAACAGGGAGGAAACCGACGCGCGGCCGGCTAGCGGAGGAGGTTCCCCAGAATCGCTGACGTTTTTTTTTTCGGAGCTTCGGTTCGCTGAAAGTCAACGAGTAAAACAGCGAAAGAGGATAAACGCCATCGAAGCCGACAGCGAGTTAGGGTTAGAAAAGAAGGAGAACCTCCTAACCGCCGCGGGGCTCCTCCCGCCTCCGGAGTTTAAATACTTTCCCTCAGTAGCGTCCCATTGGGCAGCGAGCGAGGACTCCTTGTTTCTCATTGGTGCGAGGAGGGTGACGACATCGGGGTGGGGGGGGTTCCTGGTTTTTTTTTTTTTGTAACGGAATCTGCCCGGGCTTGACTTTTTTAGCAAGTCATGTTGGTTGGAAAATTCTGGGTTTTGCTTTGCACATGGATGGATGGATGGAAGGAAGGAAGGAAGAATTCTTTATTGGCCAAATGTGATTGGACACACAAGGAATTTGTCTTGGTGCATATGCTCTCAGTGTACATAAAAAGACATTTGTCAAGAATCATAAGGTACAACACTTAGTGATAGTCATAGGGTACAAATAAGCAATAAAATCATACTAGGAAACAATCAATCCAAGGTTGGCAAGGTTGTTTTACAAATTTGTGCTTTAAATCATGGGAGGAGTATGTTAGTCTGCGGTGAACCGCCTTTTTCCGACGAACACTTTTTTTTAAAAAAAAAAAGGATAAGCTTTCATGCTTATGCTTCAAGTAGCTTTTTTGAATTGGTGTATTATGCAATGCAAAGTAGCACAATGTAATGCAATGCACTGCTATGCTATGCATTGCAATGCTTTGCACTTCTTTGCACTGCACTGCAATGCATTGCTATGCAATGCACCGCCATGCAATGCACTGCATTGCTATGCATTAAATACTTTGCAATGCACTGCTATGCTTTTAAAAAAATGTTCCTGGTCCAGAGTTTCTTCTGATAGATGGACAGCTCTACATGTTTGTTAAATAGATAAATATTGTGATCTGGTGTATCATGAAGAGCTGCAGGTCAGGAAAGTTTATGAGTTTTCATAAAACGCGGTAATTGGAAAAAGTGCTACCAGATTCCTGTTTTGATGAAAGAGGGAGGGAAGAGAGTTGGTTTTGCTTTGCCTTGGTGTCTGTGGGTGTAATGGAAGCATAAATGCCTGATTTCTCTTCCTCTCTGGTTGGAAATTCTGGAAGTTGGAAATCCAGCAGACTTCTACAGTGCTAAATTAGGGAAGGCTAATCTATGGCAAAACGCAGTAATCCAGACTTCTATAGAAATGATGGATTACAATATCAGGCCTGGGAAAAGCTGATAGCAGTCCGTTCAGCTATTGAAAAAGGTGGATGTTAAAATGAGCAATTTCTTTAAAAAGCAGCAGGTAGCACCGAACTGGCATGAAGGGTATAACTTCAGAAAGTGTCAGTGTTTCTCCACCATGTCAACTTTCCCAATTTCTCAGCAATTGCTGTGCTGGCTGAGAGATTCTGGATACTAGAAGCCACACATCATGAATTTGCCAAGGGGAAGTTGGGAAAGACTGGTAGTATGGAGTTGCCATATTTCTGTTGTGAAACATAGGGCAACAGCAGGAACCTCAAGTCAAGGTTACCCAAGTTTGGGAAGACAGGATGAAAAGTTACTGATCTCCTGCAACCATTCCACAGTTTTAGGCACAGGCATGATCTGATAAGGGCTTTACAATCTCATCTTCCTTTTGCAATCCTGTTGTGCAAGGATGGGCTGCCTGTGGCTATATGAGCTTTTTAAGTCACCCTTTATGGTCCTCTCAAGCTTGTTCTGATGGAATGAAAACTGAAAGCGTTTTATTGTCATTTTGGGATTAAACATTAAGTCCTAAAATCAACATCACAGTTTTAAAAACAGACACGGCCCAGGACTTCCCATCAAGTCTAATCCTAACATGATATGTGATGTCTCTCTTTCCCCATCTTTCAATCATTAGTCCTACCCCCCACCCCCGCCAAAATTTGGCCAGGCCCTTAGTCAAAGGTTGACTATTCCTGCTTAAATGCTTTTCAAACACTTTGCTCCGTCTTTTTCTCTTATAAAGAAATCTCAGCCAGTAGATGCTCCTAGATGGCTTACTCTAACAACTTTCCATACAGTTAACTCCAACCACTTCTCACCCATTCTTGAGTGGATAGAAAACAAAATTGGCTTGAAATTGGCTGCCCCCATCTTGCCTCCATTATGACTGTTTTGACTCTGCCAAATGGTAGTGTCCTAATTTTGTGTGTGCCAAATGTGATAGCTAAATAATTGCCTGAACCCTTTAGCTTTGCTGTTTTCCATCAGGCGTTCAGCTGATAGAAAAAACATTTCCCAGTCACAGCGCTCCTGCAGGAACAGAATCTCTAAGTTCCTTCCTGTGCCCCCTTATCAACACTCCAAGATGTTGTGAATAATTGGAATAAAGTTAAAACAAAATAGATTGAAACATGAGAAAGCTCTGTCATGAACAAGGTTTATTTTCCTTTCCCAATTTTTTTATGTAGACCACAAATCGGGTGAAATCCAGCAGGTTCTGACAGGTTCTGGAGAACCACTAAGCAGAAATTTTGAGCAGTTCGGAGAACCGGTAGCAGAAATTTTGAGTACTTTGTAGAACTGGCAAATACCACCTCTGGCTGGTCCCAGAGTAGGGTGGGAATGGAGATTTTGCAGTATCCTTCCCCTGCCATGCCCACCAAGCCACGCCCACAGAACCAGTAGTAAAAAAATTTGGATTTCACCACTGCCACAAATGCTAACTTCTGCATTCCTCTGTATCTTTGTTTGGGAAGCAGTGGGAACAGGATTGGTTCCTTCATTTCTACATTATTTTACATTATTTCTCTGTTATGCCATTTCAGCCTTAATCTAAACCAGCAAGGGCAATAGAGTCATAGCACTTTAGAGTATTGCTGTCTGTGAATTATTACAGGTAGTCCTTAACCTACGACCACAACTGAGCCTAAATTTATGTTGCTAAGCGAGACATTTAAATGAATTTTGCCCCATTTTACAACCTTTCTTTCTTGCCACAGTTGTTAAGTGAATCACTGTATTATAGGATATTTACTGAAATATAGCCTAAGGAAGCAGGCATGGAATTGTTACCTTTATTTGTCTTTCAAAAAGGTGAGGCAATAAATCTCACCAAGCGTTCCATGATGTTCTTCCCACAGCTTTTTAAATAAAAATGTTTCAAATACAACAGGAATCTAGAAGCACTTCCTGTGTACTATGTTGGGCCCAACTTCAGCATATTCTTCTTTGGAAATCCACATCTCCTGAAAGGCTGAGAGAGAAGCAAGAATGGATCCTCCCATCCAGACAGAGATCTTCCTGTCAGGAGGTGCTTGGACCAGGACTTCAGTGTCTTTGGGAGCCATGCGAATCAACTCCTTAGTCAAGCGATCTGAAATCCCAGGAAAGAGACTGGAACCACCAGAAAGAAGGATGTTGGCGTACAGAGTGGTCCTTAAGTCAATGTCACATTTCATGATGGTATTGAATAAGAGTTTATCGATTCCTGGTGCTTCCATGCCAATGTTAGATGGGCGAAAGAGGGTCTCTGGGCAGCGGAACAATTGATTATGGATTTTAATAATCTGACCATCAGGCAATTTCCATGTTTTCTCTATTGCAGTAGGTTGTTTAGCCATTTCTTCTTCAGGGTTTAAGCACACATAACACAAGGCCTCCTTGATGATCCTTACAATTTCCCTTTCAGCTGTGCTCACTAAGGCAATGCCACTTTCTCTCAGGATTCTCATTAAATAATCTGTAAGATCCCGGCCTGCCAGGTCAAGTCGGAGAACAGCATGAGGCAAGCAGTAGCCTTCAAAGATTGGGACAGTGTGTGTGACCCCATCCCCAGAATCCATCACACAGCCTGTCGTGAGACCCGCAGCGTAGAGGGCTAACACAGCCTGAATGGCCACGTAGAGGGCTGGGACTTCAAATTTTTCAAAGAGCAACCTCGTCATTTGTTCACGATTGGATAATGGGTTAAGTGGTGCCTCGGTGATCAGTGCGGGCCTTGTGCTGGAGTTTAATCTCAGTTCATTCTCATAAGTATGCTTCCAGATTTTCTCCATGTCTGGCCAGGAAGTGACAATGCCATGTTCTACTGGATATCTGTTGGATAAAAATGAGAATTAGACATTAACTTCCAACATATTGTCAGATGTAAAAGCATCTAGGTCAGGGGTGTCAAATTCACGTCGTCATGTGAAATATCGTGACTTTTTCCCCTTCGCTAAACCGGGGGTGGGCGTGGCCAGCGTGTGACGCATCCGGCCTGCAGGCCGCAGGTTTGACACCCCTGATCTGGGGAATGTACTGGATTGCTTAATTAATATCAATATAACTTGTGCTATCTACATACAAACATGCACATATCTAAAAACAACTTGAACAGGGGCAGACAAAGTTCTAAAAATTCACAAAGGATGTGTTTCCATGTCAAATCTCTGTTCCAAATACCTTTTGTTTTCGTCGACCCCAGTTTATAATCTTAGAATGCTTCTTCTGTGGAAGACTTGATACTGTAGTTGTTTAACATTAGTTACACTCTATATTTTTCTTAGATGCTTATTCTTCATTTCCTTCTATAGAAGTTTGGGGTGACGTGTGTATAGTCGTTTCTTTTCCATCTGAATTCTCATAACTTTGTCAGATAAGCTGGGCTGAGAAGTAATGATTGGCCAGAGTCATCCAAGGTGCTTCCTTGGTTAAATGGAGAATGGAATCTGGAGCTCTTTGTCATTTATCAGCGTTCTAATTCAGTGGTGAAATGCAATTTTTTTATTACCAATTCTGTGGGCGTGGCTTGGTGGGTGTGGTGTTGCTTGGTGGGCGTGACTTGGTGGACATGGCAGGGGGAGGATACTGCAAAATCTCCTTTCCCATCCCACTCTGGGGCCAGCCCAAGGTGGTATTTGCCGGTTCTCTGAACTACTCAAAATTTCCACTACCGGTTCTCCAGAACCTGTCAGAACTTGCTGGATTTTACCTCTGTTTTAATTACTATTCCTAAGGTTTTTCAAGTTGTAGCAGACTAAGGGTTTAAATCTTTATGGAATACATATTCATGGAATGTTAATAATCTTTGTGGGGTGAAATTGCTCCTAGTAGAAAAAGGCCCTGCACTAACATTTTACGTATAGAAACTGAAAACAAATTATAGTTATTTTCAATTGATTTTCTTTTATGCATTACAAGAGTATAAAATTCTATGTGAATTCAATTGCTGTAGATCAGAAATGGGCAACGTGCATATTTAAATATTATTTACTTTGATACACAGCATGGTCAATGATAGAGAAAGATGGAAATTCATTCAGCTCAGTGACATTTGGAGACTATTTGTTGTCCATTCCTAGAGGATCATGATTAGCCTATTATGAAAAGATTTTAAACTCTTCCTTTGGTCCACTACCTGATACAATCTCTCTCTCTGTCTTTCTGCACTCTCTGTGTGTGTATAGATAATCAAATTTCCAGAATCAATTGCACATAATTTGGCAGACAAAATCATTTATTTGACTTTACACACACATACATACAAACACTCCTCTTTAACTATGGACATTTTGTCTTCAGTTCTGAATCTTTTGCAAACTAAGCCATTTAAATAAATGAATTGACTTGGTAATTTATTCCTACCATATATTTTTTATTATAGTTCCCAATTAGCAGAGTTAAACCATGTTTATGCTTAATTAAGCACTGTACAATGCTCTAACTGAACCTCAACTTTTTACATAAGATTTAACAGCAAGCTGTTTAACTCCAAGCTGGTCTTTATTTTTAACATTTGGTATGTTAATACAAAATCATAACAAAGAAGCATGACAGTTGTTAAATTAAATAAGGGGGGAAATGGCCATCATAGTTTGGATAATCTGGAGAGTATCAGCAAAGATAGTAGAAAAGGAAGCAATCTTTGACTTGAAAAATTAAATAATTCAATATGATATACACCAGTAAGTAAATCTCTCCTCCTATTTTGAGAAGTGATTAAAATCTGAGGAAAGTCATCTTTTTACAAGTTTACAAACATTTTTATGTCTCCTTCAACTAGTGCTCTCAAGAGAAAACACCAATAAAGAAATGGCTTGCCATTGTCTTCTTTCAAGATGTTTTCCCCTAACCTGTTGTGGTTCTGATATTAATTCTGGCATTTCTTGATGATTTTTCCATCCACAGATTGAGTAGTTGTGACCCTGTCATGTAGTATAGTAGAAAATCAGGATTTTCTTCTTGTGGGTAGAGAAGAATCTCTGATAGCCTACACTGCCCTCCAAAAACCAGCAAAGGTACCTCTAGTTCCTTTTAATAGCACCTGGACAATATATACCTTTCCAGACATTGAACTCCAACCAGCATGACCAATCTGAAAGACTACCAATTGCTGCCAATTATGGAGTTAATATCTAATTACATGGATCAAAGCCAGAACTCACTGTCAATCATCACAGAATGCATTAGTCCACCAAATTAACATTCTATTGTTCAGAATAGCCCTTTTCCATTGTAGTACTACAGACATCGTTGACTTGGCCTAAAATTATGTTCATGTAAATTAATCTTCTCTTACATCATTATTTCAACCTTTAATTCCTAGGATTCCTTGTTCTGAAATCACTCCCTCCCCTGTGTAAACAGTTTTAACATGATTTTCAGACCAGCTTTTACTTATCCCCCTATGGTTTACATTCCCCAGTGTTTGCTAAAGCACCTGAGGGAGAGGATCCCTCTCTTGGCTTGTGCTTCATCTCCAATGTAGAAATCCTTCTGGCCAGCACCGAGCATTACAGACTTGGCCTTGGCACGGCCTATCAAGTTGGTAAAGATGACACGTGGTTCCTTATCTCCAGCAACACCAGCCTTGAGCAGGCCTGAGCCATTGTCTAAAACTATAGCTGGTGGTAGCTCACCCATCCCTTGTTGATGGTTCCTGTTCCTGCACAGAGCATGTGACCCTCAGTGGGCTTGTCTTATATTGGGGAAAGATTAAGGCTAACAATCTCTCCAGACAGGTGTTGCTCAGGCTATTATGACCTTCATGTTGCTATGATACCTTCTGAGGAAAGCTTTGCAAGGCCTTGAATAGATGTTTGGATAAGCTAGGATGAATACAGTGATTCTGTTTTCTCTGCATTCCTCAGTGAAGTCTGTTTCATGGTTCAAGAACTGTCCTGTTGTGGTTAGTTTTTTCTTTTCAGGGGACATGTAATTTAAATGGGAAACTGTTTAAATTTGACCAAAGGCACAGACACACAACACAAGCTGACACTTCCCATTCCAACCATTCCAATTTCTCACTAGGGTGACTTAAGCATGAAGCACCAGGGCAGATAATTTTTTAATGGGGAGATGTCTTTCTTTTACCCAAAAGATGGTTGGGGAAGAACAGGATATCCCTTTTCCCCAGGACTAAAGTTTTTGATACTGAGCCCAAGATATTGTGGAGTGTGTAGGGCTGATGCAAGCCTAATATTGGCTAAGAATGGTTTTTATTTTAATAATTGAAATGAGATAAGTACTTGGGGAGGGATGAATCTAGGAGGTTTATGTATAGAAATTAGCCAATATTTGTAAACAGATCAACCAACTAACAAAGATAATGGAACAGAAAAAGGAAAAATATTTAAATGAGCCAACCTGCACTAAAAAAAGATAAAATGCATGAATACTGCTGCCTTCATTTGGGAGCATCAGCAGGCTATAGTCAAAAGAGCTAAAACAGCTGCAATGGTACTATGGAAGTTCTGTCTGCCTTTAAAATGCTTTGCTTGTAAAGACAGATATAGCTTTAATCATATGGTCAAAGCCGCCACCTTGGCTTTTTAGGACATGATATCTGGCCTTCCTCTTCCAATTCTCTCAGGCTTCTGGCAGAGAACCTGGATCCTAAGCCTAGTTGGGAAGCTGCCCTCACAGAATTGCTGCTTTCTGGAATTGCAGCCCCAGCATTGCTAAGGATAACAAAAAAATAAATTTGAGCTTGGATCTCACCCACCACTTGCTTCTCATTGGAGTAGGACTCTATATTTAATAAAATATTTACCGTAGTTGACAACCAGGTTGGTAGATCTGTGGCACCTTCTTTGTACGCACTTTATTTTTCCGGGAAGCAGATATTTTTCATTATCCCAATAATCATCTCCCCAATAAATTTGGGGAGCAAAAGAAATAAACCTGCTTCTCTAGCCTGGGGGTCCTTCAGTTTTGCATTGAGGTGACAATTCCCAACAGCCAATTGTTATGGGTTTCAGGTTTTGCTGAAAAAGACTTCAAAATACAGCTTTCTTGATCTACAGTCTTGATTCAAGGATTTTTGTGTCTTGAAACAAAGACCTCTTAAGATCTGATTAAAAAGGGTATGGTCTACTTTGATTGAAAGTCAATTGGTCAAATAGGTTTGCTGATATAACATACCCACAAAAGAATTCTGCTGGGTTTTTATTTGGCTTTTGGAGAAAGACAATGGCAAGAGAATGACATGGAGAATGTTTAAGAAGCATAGAGTCTGGGCAGGGATTGGGGAAGTGGGCAAAACTATCTTCTCTTCCTGGAAAAAGTACTTTGATGGACTATTCCCCCTCCAGGCCTAGGGCAGCAATATGTTAATACAGCAAATTCCTCATTCTATATTTAGACTATATAGCTCCATATAAACAGGTTACAGAAGTGTCTTCACTCAAACAATCTTCTTCCAGTTTGAAAGACAAAGAAGTGTAATGATCTTTCCATTTGAAAGGCAAAGAATGGTAATCAAGCACTAACATGCCCGAAACATTTCACCACTTAAAAGTGGGGAAATAGGTATGTAAAAATACTTTTTTTTCCTACTTGGGACCCATCAATCGCTTCGCAATGACTCATTGGAATCCTTTATATTACACCACGAAGGAGAAAGCTGTAGCAGTCCAAATTTTTGGAATTATAGCTCTGTCTATCTCAGCCAACATAGACAATCGTAAGGGAAATCTGGAACTCATCAGCTCCCCATCCCAAATGTAATCAGAAGCAAACCCCACTGAAGCCAATGGGATTTACTCCCACATAAGTAGCCTTAGCATCAAATCGCCTTTTAGCCCAGAGTGTTTCTGGGAGGTTGGTTCTTGTAGTGAGCTTATAGTTCAGTATGCCACATGCCCCAAGAAAACAATTATAATTGCACAACAAAATAATTTGATAACAAATAAGCATGTCACTGAATCCTAATGAATATCATGTGTCATCTTTTAAGTCTCAGTTCAGTCATGGGGAATTCCAACATCTTTCATGTTGGCACAACATTTTTTTCTTCTTTCTAACACTAACACCAGAACAATTAGACAAAAGCAGTTTTTTCCGCCCAATACCATCACTCTGCTTAACAACTAACTCCCACAACACTGTCAAAGAATTTATTAAGACTGTATTACCATTATTCTTCTCTTCCTTACTAGTATCTATCTCTTCCCACTTATTACTATAACCGTGTTGCTTGTATCTTTCAATGTATATTGTTTTTATTTGTTTCCTAGTACGATTTGATAGCCTATTAGTAACCTTGACTATCACTAACTGTTGTATCTTTTTATTCTCGATGAATGTATTTTATTCTCCTTATGTACACTGAGAGCATGTACACCAAAGACAAATTCCTTGTGTATCCAATCACACTTGGCCAATAAAGAATTCTATTCTGATTCTCTTCTCTTCTCTTCTCTTCTCTTCTCTTCTCTTCTCTTCTCTTCTCTTCTCTTCTCTTCTATTCTATTCTATTCTATTCTATTCTATTCTATTCTATTCTAGGAAACAATGGAAATTGAGGCTATGCTTTCTGCCAAATGTGGCACAAGGTTTCCACTCCCACAAGTTTGAAGAGGGAGAGGAACACCTGCCACAACAGCTATTGTGTTTGTGTAATGGTGCTATTTACTTTGATGGAACAGGTACTTTGTGATAGTTACAGATAATTAAAGTGCTCTATTTATTAGGAAACCACAGAAAGAAGAGGGAAACATCTGGGCAAGTTATGTTGTGTAGATATTATTTTAACATTCAGATGACCTCACCTGGAATTGAGTGGAAATAAGGATGAAATGGTAATTATATACCTTCCTTGAAAGAAAGGATAGCATGGAAAAAGAATCTACATCCATCAAATTCAATGCTTGTTTCTTGCTCACCCCTGAAATCCCACTGTGTTCAATTTGGCATATACGCCCACCTAGGTGTACTTATAATGTCCTTTTCTAAAATTAATTATATAGGGTCTTATAGAATATAATGATCCTACCAATTTTAATTTATTTTTATACTTTTTAAATTCTCAACAATTGCTTCAAGGAGTGACAGAATAACAGTTAATCCCTTCTTTTTATCAAGTCATAAGTAATTGGGTTTTTAAGAAAAGAAAATGAGGATAATTTAACAATTATTTTTGTAAGTATAAATGTTAACTGTTCTATAGTTGTGAATATATGTACCTCAGGATTGAATTGTGATATCTTTGCTGCTCTTTGAGCTGGGTTGCTTGCAGACATTTCATTACCCGATTAGGTATCATTATCCTATAAATGTGTAGCAGCAATACTTAATAGAGGAAGACTTCATTTGGGACCGCAGTATCTATATTTTAGTTAGAATTTTTTGTGAATAAATATTTGGTCTCACTGTTGAATGATGCTGTATTCAAATTCTGCTTGAGGAGGAATTAGCAGAGTAAAAGTAAAGGCATAAGGAGAATAATTTCAAGGCATTGGGCATAGTGGTTTCCGTAGTGTAGTGGTTATCACGTTCGCCTAACACGCGAAAGGTCCCCGGTTCGAAACCGGGCGGAAACATTTTAATTTCCAAAACTACTTTTATTTAGACATTAAGTTACTTCTTCAAAGTTTTTTTAAAATGTATTTTATTTATAATGGACAGAAATTGCTTAAAAATGGACTTTCCCTCAAAAAATCTGTGGCAATAAATTTGCTTTTAATACATTTTTTTACACATACTCCCAATGTCTAGGAACAACTTTTTAAAAAAATAAGTTTAAAAAAAACCCGTGCATCTCAACGTTTTAATATTGCAACCGTGCAGCTTTGAAATAACTGTTTATTACTTTTGTTTCCGACTTGGAGGCACAAAAGTAAGAGTAATGGTTTTATGTAGCTAATGGCTAATGCGCGTTCCTTTGTTCTAAATCAGTGTTTCTCAACCTTGGTAGCTTGAAGATGGGTGGACTTCAACTCCCAGAATCCCCCAGCCAGCACTGCTGGCTGGGGGATTCTGGGAGTTGAAGTCTACCCATCTTCAAGCTACCAAGGTTGAGAAACACTGGTCTACATGCACTACAGACATTCCAATAAATCCTAATATACTTAATTTCCACTTTAACCAGATGACAAATAGATCTCGCTCCATCCGTCTCTACAAAGTCACTCGCACCCCTCCCCACTCCCTAAAAATTAATAATTTATGGCGCTAGACATCATGGGAAATGTAGTTTAGGCTGTGGAGAAACGCCCATTTCCCCCCCCACAACGACGTCATTAAGCCCCGCCCCGATTCCAACCGCAGCCATCGCCATTCTTCCCTGGCTGGAATTGCTCGGCGAACGGAAGTGAGCCTTGAAACGCCACCAACCAAGGAGGCGGACTCAACAACGCGTCATCGCAAAATGGCGCCCTGAGCGGAAGAGGCTTCCGCTCTCGAGTTGCCACCCCTGCCAGGTGTGTTTGCCCAGTAATTCTGAAGGGAGGGAGGGAGAGAGAAAAGGGGAAGCGGGCTAGGACGGAACCATTGGGGCTGGATGGCGGGGAGGGGGGGTGGGGAGAAGGATGGAGAAGGGACACCCCGGGTTTGCTGGAGAGAAATCCGAAGGACCGAGGAGAAGAAGTGGGTGGGAGGCAAGCCCAGCTGGCGGGCGTGTGTGACAGGAGGGAGCCGGCATTTGGGGAGGTCAGATTTGGAAGCTCTTCCCCCTCCCACCTCTCAGCCAGATCCTCAGGCAAAAGGGAAAGCTGAAAAGATGCTGATGCCAGTTTGTGTTCTGCTCTTACAGGAGATGCCACTCTGCAATATTGCCCCAAAACTCCCCCCCCCTCACACACAATGTATTTGCTTTTTATTAGAGGGCTCCATGCATCTTGCACAGGGAGTAACCCCTTAACAGCCTTATTAGGGTGAGGAAGGGCAACTGAGCCCAAATCACCCAGTGAGTTTCTCTAATGGAAGTTGGGGTCTCCCTTGAATCTGGGTCTCTCCAGTCCTGGTCCAACTTGCCACTCCGTGTAGATGGATCAGATAAATAACACACCCCTTACTCATCCTGCTCCTTCCCCATCTGTCAGATAGGGTTGCGCATCACGTTTTTTTTGTAGTATTTCATTTGTGTAGTTTTAGTCTTTTTAATATTGTAAGCCGCCCAGAGTTATCCTGGGGTAAGATTGGATGGCCAATAAATGTAATAAATAAAGAGGCTATTAAGAACACGGAAAAGTAAAGGTGTCTTTGTGGGATTGCAGATGGCTCCCTGTGCCTACTGGCACTCCAAATCCTATTCTGCCCTTTGTATCTGGATCCCTACATAAAGGCATTGAACAGTAAGATATAAATACCCTTTGCATAAAATGGGAAGAGTCTCAGTTGAGCTCTGCAACTGAAATACGCCTTTTAAGTTTGGCTTCTTGAATTTATTCTGCCAAATATACTTTGCATGGGGTTGTGGGGAAAACCTGCTCGGATGATGCAGGAAATCTGATAGGGCACCCATCCGATTCAGCCTCTGGTTGACAAACCGAAAGAGAGTCCAGTTTTCAAAATCTCTCATTACATCCTAAAATAGTGTTTAACCTCCTTTCTTTTTGATGTGATTTAAATTTGCTTCTTTTGGAAAGGAAATGCTCATACTTTCTAGAACATCTTTTCCCAGCAAATGTATTTTTGTGAACTGTAGCACCCGTGGGGAGGTTGTATTTGGCAAATGAAATAGTTTTAGTTTTGTCTGAGCATTTTGCTTTTCTTCAAAATAATTAGATTCTGTTGTCTAAATAATACAAAAATAGTAGACAGAGACAAATCTTTGAATGGGTTTGTGTTGTTTCTTTTATTCTGCTGAAACTACCGTAGGAACCCTGATGCTTATATATTTGTTTTTCTTCTCAGGCCAAAGGGAAGATACTGTGCACCATTACGCAAAATGCAGTGTTCCCATCACTGTGAGCATCTACTGGAAAGTCTGAACAGGCAGCGTGAAGTGGGCTTCCTTTGTGACTGCACCATCATTATTGGTGAATTCCAGTTCAAAGCTCATCGAAATGTTCTTGCATCTTTTAGCGAGTACTTTTGGGCTGTTTACAGGGATACTTCAGAGAGTAATATATTTCTGGATCAGAATCAAGTGAAGGTTGATGGATTTCAGAAACTTTTGGAATTCATATACACAGGAAATTTAAACCTTGATAGGTATGGCTGGATATTTATTTAGTGTTAAAGGAAATACTAGACAGAGAACTAATGTTCTCGCTTAAGATAAAAATTACAATGTAAGTTAAGATGTCACAGAAATAAAGCAGGCAGGAACAGAAGAGGAAACTAATATATGCAAGGTGATGTGCAATGTCATATGACGATTAGTTTAATCCAATTTGCAAGCTCCTCATTTCATGGTACAAAATCCTCTGTTATATGAGTGGTGTACTTTAAAAAAATCAGTATTAAGCAAGGAATGGGGGGGGAAATGCCTTTCGGTTGAAGTGTCATAACAAGCAACAGCTTAACAGATTGTATGACAGCAGCTTGTTACAAGGAATTAGAACTGATACCGCTTGCTATGTATTGAGATATTAGATTTATAGCCTGTCTTTGTACAAGAATTCAAGAAGCCAACAATAGTATTTGCTCCTCTTGTCCCCACGAGAACCACTATGTAATAATAATATATAACAACAACAACAGTATTATTAACATGTAACAGTGATACCCATTGTCATTGGGGCACTTGATACCATGTCCAAGAATTTTATAACATACATCAGCACGTTGCAGCTTCCTGCAATAACACCAGCGGAACTGCAAAAGTCTGCGCTACTTGGAACATCGTACATCTTAAGAAGGTACTTGGTTGATACCTAGGATGCTGGCAGCAACCTGTATCAACTGTTAGCACCAGTCAATGGTATTTGTGATACATTTTTAAATGTTCAGGTGACTGAGTTTCATATTTAATGAACAAAGATAATAATAATTAATAATAATTAATAATAATAATAGCAACCTTTATTGTCATTGTACATGTGAGGATGTCTGAAGTCACCTGATGATTTTCCATGACTGAGGATAGAGAGAACTTGAATCTCCCCACTTCTAATCCAAATACTTGAACCACTACATTCCTCTGCCTCTCACAGAGGTGACTAAAGGAATAATTCAGTTAGTATCATTTGGTGATATATAAAAATTGTTGGCGATTATTTTCTATTCAACATTTTTGTAGGCTAAACCGACTTCAACATTTTCAGGCTTAGAATTTGCCCAGTGGTCTATCTAAGCATTGGATCTCATGTCTTAATATTTACCATATTTGTATGTGGCAGTACCTCTGTTGTGACATGCTCCATGTCAGCTAACGTCCAAGTATCAGATTTGGTCAATCTGAATAACAGTATTAGACTACATAGTTCAGGTGAACTGATTGATAAAATGGGATTATATAGCAGTGACATCACTTTTATGTCTGATGCTTATTTTTGTGATTTAATGGCCATTTCAAAAGAGGAAAGGGGAGCATATTATAAGTCTTATTTCTGATCTAGATTTTTAAAATCTTGTTAAAAATTGTATCTGTTTTCTCAATTTAATACTCGTGCATTTTTAAGACCCTCGGTTTTCTTCATGTATATTTTTCTTGCAGTTGGAATGTTAAAGAAATTCACCAGGCTGCCGACTATCTTAAAGTGGAGGAAGTAGTCACTAAATGTAAAATTAAAATGGAAGATTTTGCTTTTATTGCTAATCCTTCTTCTACAGAAACTTCTAGTATCACTGGGAATATTGCATTGAACCAACAGACTTGCCTGCTAACACTTCGTGACTACAATAACCAGGAGAAATCAGAAGCCCCTTCAGTGGATATAGCTCAATCTCCAGTCTTAACAGGAGCCTTGGAAAAAAAACCTGTTCAACCCAAAAAACGAAAAAAGGCCTTCAGTTCCCCCAAACACCCACCGAGCAAGCCAGTACAATATCCAGGTGATGTTGCAGAAAACTCTGCCATGGAGATGTTTTTAGACGCAAATAAATTGGCCACCGAGATAACAGAACAAGCTGCCCAAGGTGGCGATAATTCTGAACTACAACTTACCCCTGTGGTGGAGAGTGAAACTTTTGCTGCTCAAGAAATCCTTGTGCAGACTATGGCCGTGAAGCCAAAGCAAGGCAAACCACATCAAAATTGTGCTTTGAAAGAGCACTGCTTATCTAACATTACCAGTGACAAGAACTCCTATCAGTTGGAGAGCTCGGGAGAAGACCTGGATCAGAAATACCCCAAGGCCAAGCCAGTGTGTAATACATGTGGGAAGGTATTTTCTGAATCTAGTAGTCTGAGACGGCACATGCGGATTCACAAGGGAGTCAAACCATACGTGTGCCAGCTGTGCGACAAGGCGTTTACCCAATGCAACCAGCTGAAAACGCATGTAAGAACTCACACAGGTAGGCTGCCTGTTTGGGTTTGGGGATTATATCCTGTCACAATGAGCAGGAAAGGTTACCCATCTTTCAAATAAATTCCCTTTTGCCAACTTGTGGTCTGTTATAATAATATAAGTAGGATTCAGGAATGTTCTTCATCTTCAGATTATTTTTTTTGAAGCAGGTATACCCTAGCAAATGAAACTAGATATATCAGTATTTCTTGCTTCTATAAGCTGCAAGGAGAGATATAATGTTTTACCATATATAGTTTGTGAGCAGAAAGTTCAGTCCTGGGCATTTTCAGAGTAGATGTATTACTTTGTCCTGATATACTGGTTTACTGATTTGTGAGCTATACCCTTATTCTACCCTTTGTGTAATATTTGTAGCCCTTGTTTCTTGCCAAAACTATTTAGGTAGGGATATTATAAAAGTTCTTCCAAGTAAGTAAAGGAAAAGTAAAGCTATATATATATATATACCCACACTGCATTACTAAAACATAGTTAGACCTTCCACAAAATCTTATTAAATAAAATGGTTTCTGGTGCACAGGTTCTGGTTGACAGTGCATACCTACTTTGATGTAAGCAGTAAGTTTGGTTTTTGCCATAATTGTAAAAACGTTAGAGAATCTTATGATTTAGATGATGAGAGAGTTGAGTGAAAGCACTGGGTTGCCCTGCGGTATCACCCTTATGTCTTGCACATAAACATTGACCAGGGCAGGGCATGTGTGAGGCAAAAAGGCTTTTAAAAGGCTAATTGGCTATTTAAAAAGGCTAGAGCCTCAGTGGCGCAGTGGTTAGAGTACAGGCTACTTCTGCTGACTGCCGGCTGACTGCAATTTGGCAGTTCACATCCCGCCAGGCTCAAGGTTGACTCAGCCTTCCATCCTTCCAAGGTGGGTAAAATGAGGTCCCAAATTGTTGGGGGGAAATATGCTGTCTCTGTAAACCGCTTAGAGAGGGCTGTAAAAGCACTGTAAAGCGATATATACGTGCTATTGCTAATTCCAGAGTTGTTGGGGTGGCAACTGGGTGATGGTGTGTTGATGGCATAACATGACATAGTGGTAGCTGAAGATTTGGGGTAGTGGAAGAAGGCTGAAGAAAACCAAAGACTCAGATGAAGTACATACAGATGATGTTGTAAGTACTTTTTATGTTGTGGGGCTCGATAAGGAGGAAACAGACAGAGGCTTCAGAGACAGTGGCCTGGCAGCTCAGCTTTAAAGTAGCAGCTGAAGTTTATAGGGATGGCAGTGATATCAGAAAGATGGAGCCCAGTAATGGAACGGTCAGACTTCCAAGGACATTGACTGGTGTGAGTGACCTGTCTGGTAAGTCAAGGAGAGAGCTTCCTGTTCTGCTTGGTTCTCGCAGCTAGGAAGAAGCTGTCCAGTGGGAAGAACAGTGACTAAGTGCCAACTCCTGATCTGGCCCAAACAGCACCACAAAACCAGGTCAGGCATCAAATCAGCCAAAGTCACAGCAGCTAGCAGTAAAAGAGAGTGCTAAAATAGGAAACAGAGAGAGAGAGATCTTATATTGGTCCTGCTGAACTCACTCCCAAGCAGTTGTCCCCCGGTCTGTGATAATAACTGGCAAGGGCTGGACAAGGGAAGGGAGAGGCTAAGTGCTAAGGCAGGGAATCCCTAGGCCAGGAAACATAGGAGAGAAACAACAAGACCGAAAAGGAATACAGTAAGGTCCTTCTTCGCTCTCTGTGAACTGAAAGCGTGGCAAAGAAGAGTTCAGTTTTTCACAGTCAGTGTTTTGGGAAGACATCCAAGGTCACGTTGCTTGGCTAGAAAGACATGCCAGGTGCTAACTGGATAAATGCCCAGAATCTAAAACCGAAGCTGAAGACAGCTAGGAGGAAGGAGAGGTGAGAAAAGTCATTTTTCTTAGGTATCACGTTGGCTGTAAACCAGTAAGTAACCAGTAAGCTTGAATTAATTAATTAAATTTTTCCGCACCAGAAAAGGACTCCTCTTGTAATCCTTCAGACTGATCATTGTAAAAGAAAACCGACAACAGGTTTTTTCCCTCCTTTTCTGGCAGTGTTTTAAAAATGTTTGCTATGGAAGTTGTAGTGTGTGGCTCCTATGCACAGTATTTAAAATCTTTTTTTTTTTTTTTTATTGAAAAAGTTTTCAAATACAAGTTTTTCCCCCTTTTTCCCCCCCCCTCTTCCCTAACCCACCCTTTCCACCCAACCCCCCCTGTGACTTCTTCACAACAATAAGCTATTTCATAACTAGTTACATACATAATATCTTCCCTTTCCCTTAATCCCTTCTCGGAATACTGACCCTTAACTTGTTAATCTTATAACTCCCATTTTTACGGTAATCTGCCCTTTTTCTCCTCCCCTAAACTTATTGAGTATTATTACAAATTAACCTTTAATCTTTTATATATATTAATATAACATTTTAAATCGGCCTTCTCCCTGCAACCAAATTTATTCAATTCTGTCCACTTCCTCCACTCCTCTAAATATATGACTTGAAATCAGACAATACAATTCTAAATATAATCCACTACCCACTTTACTAGAATATACACATATCTATATATGCATCCCATTTTATAACAGTCAGTAAACTAACCTCTTTCAGCCCTTCAATTCCTACAAAATCATGCAATACGATTCTAAATATAATCAACTGCCCACTTTACTAAGATATACACATATCTATATATGCATTTCATTATGTAAAAAGAGAAAAGACAATAACTTTAAGTTTATGATCCATATAATATCTTCTTTGATGTCTTTCCACTAGATTATTAAATCCATCACCCATAATAGGGTAAAATAACGTGCTGGTGCAACAGTTTGTTCAAAATCTTCAGTCATCTTCTGCCCCCATCAGTAGTAGATATCCGCACACCTGTATAAAAGTAAAAACAACCACCCGAGTGACATTATAATTATGAATATATCCGTATGGTTATAGTTGTGGTATTCATCAGGATTGTTAATTCCCGTCATCCTACTGAGTAACATCCAGATCTTCTGCATGCCCCAGAAAAACTCTCCTGCCTTATAACTCAAAGTAGTTATAATATATTTCCAAGAGAAAAAAAAAGTAAATAAGAAAAAATTAGATGATTCAAATCCAACAAAGTGAGGCTCTTTCCACTTCCCAAAGTCATGGCCTTGCAGAGATCTGCCACAATCCTCAGGATAGTATCAGACAATTGTTCGCCACCACTGTCTTTTCTAATATTCATTCATTTTTTAAAGCGCCTGGCTTCACTGTTGCTTAGTTTGGAAATTGCTGTTTCTATAAGATCTGTTTCTTTTCTTTTTCTTTTTCGGGTTGAATTTCCATCCTCTTTTCTTGCTTACCAATTGTATATCTGCTGGTTGATTTTCATTCTGCTTTGTGGATTGTTCTTGTTGGGTTAATTTTATCATCTCATCTTTCTTCTCCATCACTTGTATATCAACTGATTGCTTTGCGCACTTGTCTGTGACTTGATGATTCATCACCTTGGGTTCGGATGACACTGCTCTCTTATTTATAAACAGTCCAGCTGGGGTCTCCAAGGAGTCCAAAGACAATTTATCCATCACAGCCTCTGTAATTTGATGTTTTCCTTTTATTTCCAACTCCTTTTGCTTATCCTGTATTATGCCTAAAGGTGTTAAATTCATTTTTAGAATTTTTTGATAAAAATCTTCCGCTTTTTCAACAGTGTGCAATTGATACCTTACGCCTTGATATCTCAATATTAAACCAACTGGGATGTCCCACCTGAATAGGATATTTCTTTTTTTTAATTCAGTCACTAAAAAGCCAAATTTCTTCCTCTCCATTAACATCTTGGGCGGGAGCTCCTTGAAAATCCAAATCTTTCTTCCATGAAATTGCAAATTGGAATTAAAAGAGTTCTGCACAATATTATTCCTAATTTCTTTATCTGTAAAATAGATCACCACATCTCTAGGCAGTTGCCTTTGCTTTGCCCACCAGGAGTTTATTCTATAAATTCTATCAATCCTGCAATACACTTCATCAGGTTGAACCTTTAAGATCCCAGCCAGAATTTCAGAAGATACTTTCCTTAAATCATCTCTATTATTTTCCTGCAGACCTCTCAATCTAATTGCATATTCTGTAAAATTATATTGAATCATTAAAACTTCTCTTTCAATCCTCTGTTGTACATTTTCCTCATTACCAATCTTTTGGTCAGTCTCCATTTTAGATTTGTCTTCCAAGCTATTATCCTGAATGTTTATCAAATCCTTTTTAATTTTTTGAGTCATGTCATCCAAATTCTCCTCGACTTCCTTCATTTTAGTCTCTAATAATTCAGTCTTTGCCTCCATCCGAATCAGAAAGCCTGATAAACCATTAGCAACTTTTGAAATCTTTTTATTCAAGAAGTCAGACTCTGATTTCACCAATTCACCAATTTCTTTAATTTCCTGCTTAAATTTTTCAAGTTGCTGATTCACAATCTCATCCCTTCTTACAATCTCTTCAAGGATAAATTCTAATATATTAAAATCGGGTTTCTGACGCTGAAGAGTTGAAATTTGTTGGCGCAATTTCTTAAGGGGGGAAATTCCCCCCCCCTGTTTGTCCAGCTGTATAAGTCCTGATGCCATTTCCCACACAGACAAGATTTAGCAAAAATAAGAGAAGAAATAGAAAACAAAAAGACTTTCCCTCATTAAAAAAAACTTCTGAGCAGCACAGGAGCGAGGTTTCTCTAGAAATGTAGCTAATGATATTTATTCCGCTACATTGTAATAATGAAAAACGGAAGGACTTTCCCTTTTAGCCCTTCTCCAGCCACAGCAGACGCCATTTTAGAAGGCTCTTTTTCCCTCTTTTCCTCTGCTCTTTTCTTTTAAATAGTTTTTGAAAGGGTAAGATACTTGCGGTTCAGTATTAAGGGTCCAGTTCTTCATTTCTTTAATTATTCTTTTAGATTCAGAGGCTTGCTCTTGACGCCTGGCTCTGCATAGGCAGAGGTCTCCCAAAGCCCGGAGCAGCGGCAGGGGATATGGGGCTTCTCATCCGCTCCGTCCCAAAAGTTAAAAAAAAAACTTTTGGGACTCTGCGGGGAGTTCTACCCACCCCTGCCGGCTCTCTCTCCGTTTCCTCTTGGAAACGGAGTTTTTTCGAGCCGCCATCCGCTGTAACGGCGGCTCTATACAGGCAGAGGGAGCTGACGATCCCAGAGGAACGTCTGGCGGCGGCCAGCAGCAAAACCCCACAGTATTTAAAATCTTAATAAGGAACAGTGTAAGGTTGTCACCGTTCTTTTCATTGGTTTGTTTTGTGTGTGTGTGAGGATCAGGGTGGATAAAAATCAAATGATTTTTTTTAAAAAATAAAAAAAATCAGATTTTTTTGATTTTTATCGAATTTATTTTAATAAAAAACTTCTGGGGTAAAAATCTATCGTAAGGTAGTTTTCTATTTAAGATACATAAATAATTTAGTTTATTCAGCATGAAATGGAGCTTAGTTATGTAGCATGAGGCTGTATATTCTGCAACACTGGGACTATCGGTGAGTCAACAGTGGGTTGCAGTGGGTTGCAGGAGTAGCAGAGATGACAGTTGCTCTTTAAAAATTATGATTTAAATTGAGTTGATTTAAATCAAGCCTTTTTACTAGTGATTTAAATCATGATTTAAATTGTGATTTAAATCAACTCGATTTAAATCAAATCCACCCTGGTGAGGATTATGTGATAATTAAGCCGTATCTTTCTACACGGTATTTTTTGCCATGCAATCTTTGAGAACTAACAAATACCTGTGTTGGTCTGAATCGTCTCTGCAGTATACAAGGTGCAACCTTGTGTTTTAACTTTTGATGGTCAATGTTTTTAACCTTCTAGTTGTTTTGTACTGTTATTTATGACATTGTAAGCCACAAAGAGTTGCTTGCTTAGTGAGATGGGTGGCATATAAATGTAATGAATACATAAATAAACTTGGAATGTCAAATTTGACTTGATAAACTATTGCAAAACCATGAAAGGAACACAGACACCGCTACCTTTGTCTTCCTTCCCGTTAAATGTGTAATCATTCCAAGACTCAGTGGAGTAAACAGCATCTGAAAATGTTCAAGCCTTAATTAAGCAGAAAGACAATACTAGAACTCCTGAACTTTTGCTAAGGGGTTGATTTGTGGCAAAACGTTTTCCAGCTTTACATGGGCAGTTACGGCTAATTTATTCTGGATAATCAGGAAAAACCTCTCTCCGTTGCATCAATTACTGGCAATAGATTGAAGTGCTGTTAAACTGGAATAAAGAGCTTCGTCAGCCAAGGAGATGGACCTCCCCTAGGGTCCAAATGATGTCACCAGATGGGGTCCTGCCCATTCTCTGAAATTCAGCCATATCTCCTTGTCTCTGTCCATAATTCCTTTTTGTCCAGAACGGGGGGGGGGGGGGAATCCTTTAGAACAGGAGTCTCCAACCTTGGCAACTTTACAACTTGTGGATTTCAACTCCCAGAATTCCTCAGCCAGCGCATGCACATTCTGGCAGTTGAAGTCCACAAGTCATAAAGTTGCCAAGGTTGGAGACCCCTGCTTTAGAAGGCATGGCTAAAGTAATTCCCTTTAATTCCCTTTGCAGGTGAAAAGCCATACAAATGCGATCTCTGTGACAAAGGTTTTGTTCAGAAATGCCAGCTTGTTTTCCATAGCCGAATGCATCACGGAGAGGAGAAACCGTACAAGTGTGACGCCTGCAATCTGCAATTTGCAACTTCGAGTAATCTAAAGATTCACGCCAGGTGAGTGAATAATGAGCATCACCTGAAACTTGGCTAAAGATGATGTTGTTTGCTGAAAAGCCACCGGGGCACTGATAGTAGATTTTACTTTTGTACCTTAGGAAACACAGTGGAGAGAAGCCATATGTCTGTGATCGGTGTGGGCAGCGATTTGCACAAGCAAGCACGTTGACTTACCATGTGCGACGACACACGGGAGAAAAGCCTTATGTCTGTGACACCTGTGGGAAAACGTTTGCCGTTTCAAGTTCACTCATCACTCACTCAAGAAAGCATACAGGTGATCCTGAAATAAAATGAATTAGGGAGGCCTTACTGGGTTGGTGTAGCTATAAAAAGGGAACTTTCAAAAGGCAAAACATGGATTCATGTGTCTTTTGCCCTCAGTAGGAAACAGACTAAACAGACTATAACAGTTTAAACAATAACAATAAGAATAACAGACTAAAAAGTTTGGAGACCCAGCATCTGATTAAGACTGTTCTATATATCTATGCTGCCTATATTAGAGTGTAGGTGAAAGGCAGCATTTTCTGATAACTTATCCCATATTTTCTCTGCAGGAGAGAAACCTTATATATGTGGCATTTGTGGCAAAAGCTTCATTTCTTCAGGAGAACTTAACAAACACTTCCGGTCTCATACAGGTAAAATCTGAAGCAAATCTATTACTTATGCGTGAAATCTTGTCAGGCTCAAGGTTGACTCAGCCTTCCATCCTTTCTAAGGTAGGTAAATTGAGGACCCAGTTTGTGGGGGCAATAAGCTGACTTTGTATAATATATACAAAAGTATGAAGGCTATTGCTTAACGCACTGTAAGCCGCCCTGAGTCTCCGGAGAAGGGCGGCATATAAATCAATTTTTTTTAAAAAAAAAATGTTGCTTAATGCTATACTACTGCTCATTTGCTAATTGAAGGGTGATTTCACCACCACCCCTTCCTGTTGAAATATCTATATAGTGAGTCTGACTAGAAATTTTGCTTTAAGGGGAAAGACCATTTATCTGTGAGCTGTGTGGAAACTCCTATACAGATATCAAGAACCTAAAGAAACACAAATTGAAAGTTCATTCGGGTAAGTGCTGACTTTAATACCTAATGCTTACGTAGCCTAAATCAGGGGTCTCCAACCTTGGCAACTTTAAGACATGTGGACTTCAACTCCCAGAGTTCCTCAGCCAGCTTTTGCCACAAGTCTTAAAGTTGCCAAGGTTGGACACCCCTGGCCTAGATCAAAGGCATTTTACTTAGTCTCTTTTCAAAGCAGAGAAATCTGTGCCTCAGTCCTCTAAGCTAACAAAGTGAAATGCTGGATTTTTTTGTAGCAGCGTCCTGACATTCTCTATTGCTAATCTATCCCTGCATAAAATATTGAAAGAAACTAAGAAAACAAACTGGAACCAGGAAAGGATAAATGGGCAGGAAAATATAGGAGTGTTGCATTTACATTTCCAGTACTGCTTTTCTTCAGTTGAAATGATTCCCCTTCCCTCTGTACTGTTTGTTTTGATAGGTTAATCATTTAGCTTTTTTTTTTTATGCAGGGCTGAATCTCATGTAACTTGTAAAAACTAATTTCATGTCTTTTATTGTTCTTACAATAAAATCCATTATTCTAGTGCTGTGTTTTATATTACAATCAAATACTTGAAAGATTTATGGTGATATCTGTGTCAGACATGTTCCACCTACCCACCCCTCAGCTACAGTATGGGTTCTTGGGTATCTTTCTGGGTGTTGTGGTGGTGGGTGCAGAAGACAATACGATTGTGTAGCTTTTAGGTATAGGCATTTGAAGGCTTAATATATCTGCAAAGACGTGATTAGTTTTCAGGTACATTGCTTTAACATTCTTCATCTTCCTGCCACCTCTGTGCAATTTTTTTTCTTGAAACTGAGGATCATAGTCATCAGTGGATAGACCTTTATGACCTTGTGGCTGGAATCCTTAAAAATAAAATGTGAATTTCAGACTCTAGTTTTATTGGAAATTAACAGTGCATTGCCTTAAATCAGGGGTTCCCCAACCTCTAGGCCGCAGTGCATTACTGGGCCTTGGCTCATTTGGAACTGGACTGTGGGCAAGCGTGCACAACTCTATTTGTACGACAGGTGCGTGTGTTCACCCTTTGTGCAAATGGGGCTGCACACGTCCTCACCAGCCACCCACGTGTAACCATTCCCTCTCCTCCCCTTCCCCCCGCTGGTCCACAAAGCTGGAAAGATTGGGGATCGTTGCCCAAAATAGGCATATGAGGTGGAAAGTATTAATTTATTTCTAAGGGAAAATTATACTACTCTAACAGATTGGCTATTCTGATGAAGGTCCAGAAGAGCCTTTCCTCAGTAGCACTTTTTTTTAAAAAAAAGAGACAGTGTGCCTGAGTGGTTAAAGTCTTAGATGGACACAGACTGTGTTCGGTTCTGGTGCTAAGCCACAGAAACTGACTGGGTGGTTTGGAACCGGTTGCTCTCTCAACTCAACCTTTCCCATAGGCTGTGAGGAAAACTAGAAGAAGAAGCACTGTGGTGTGCTGCCTTGATCTTCTGAATGAAGGATAAGATATAACTCTAAAATATAAATAATATGTTACAGTCCAATTCCCGTTAGTGCCAGTGGCTATGCTAGCTAAGTATTATGGGTGGGTGGGGAGGAATGGTTGATTGGGAAAGAAAGGGAAACAACTTTTTCAAATATTCTTATAAATCTAGAAGCTAATTGCTGTGTTAGGCGTTGCTAGATGTTGGTTGTTACCTATAAAGCCCTATGTATCACATCTACCCATCCCGCTCATCCAGGCAGGGAAAATATGCTAGGAACCCCTTCAATCAGAGAATTCCGACTGGTAGGAAGGAGTTCTCAAGGAAGAGGGTTTTTTCTGCCATTGCCCCTGCTGTGTGGAACATCTTGCCCTCTGAGGTATGGAAAGCCCGCAATCTCTTGGCTTTCCGCAGAGGGGTCAAAACCTAGCTGTGTAGCCTTGCCATGAGAACCCTTCCCCTTGCCTATATTAACAACTCTTTAGTCTCCCCATTTTTGATTTATCTCTTGCAGGTTTATAGTGCTGTTTACATTTTTAAATTTTTAATCTTAAATTATTTGATTGAAATGTTTTAAGAATAGAATAGAATAGAATAGAATAGAATAGAATAGAATAGAATAGAATAGAATAGAATAGAATAGAATAGAATAGAATTCTTTATTGGCCAAGTGTGATTGGACACACAAGGAATTTGTCTTTGGTTCATATGCTCTCAGTGTACATACAGAAAAAATAAAATATATTCATCAAGAATCATAAGATACAGCACTTAGTGATAGTCAAGGTTACTAATAAGATATCAAATCGTACTAGGAAACAAATAAAAACAATATAAATTGAAAGATACAAGCAACATGGTTATAGTAATAAGTGGGAAGAGATAGATACTAGTAAGGAAGAGAAGAATAATGGTAATACAGTCTTAGTAAATTAAATATTATTGTATTGATTATACTGTACACTGGCCAAAGTTCCTCTGTGAGGGTGTGTGTGTGTGTGTGTGTGTAAATAGAAATATAAAATAAATAAAATTTAATGTTCCTCGTATGCCATGTTACATGGTATATTATTAAATAGGTCTTTATTTTCAAGAGTAATTCTTCCGTTTTGTTTTGACATTTCAGATTCCGAGTACCCATTGGATTCCATCACACTTGACCCTTCTTCCTTCAGCGAGCAAGATTCAATTCCAAGTGAGAAAAGCCTTTTGCTGGAATCTGCTGATGTGAAGCCTTCAGACCTATTGCCTCTGCCCATTGGAACAGAGGATCATCAGGTATTGCTGCCTGTCACGGATGGTCAGTCTTCCCCATCTGACACACTTCTGAGATCTTCCATCACGGGATATTCAGAACCTCAGTTTATTTTCCTCCAACAATTGTACTGACAACTGTTGAGTGGTGAAAACTCTAGAAATCCAAGCGTCTCTGATCAAAAGGAGCTGTGCGTGAGCTAGATTTCATCTCAGTTTCCACTATGGACTTTGGGTGATGCATCTTTGCTTTGAATTCAGCTTTTTCTCTAATATTTTGTTACTCTTGGACAAAGATTATGTATTTTCACCTGAAAGAATCAAGATGATTGCATTTTCTAGGAGATAAAAAAAATCTTTTGTTTTTCTTCAACATCTGCCTTAAGAACCCTAAACCATTTAACACGGGGAAGACCCTTCAGTGTTCATGCAGAAACTAAGTCAAGGTATTCAAGCTAAAAACATTGAACTGAAATTAGTGTCTTTTTTAAACCCTAAATGACTTAGCTTTTGAAATAAACAAACCCAACAATAATTGAAAGCAACTTTGAAAACAGCCAATATAGATGCGTCAGCTGCCCAATATGTTCCCCGGAGTGTTACAGATACAACGGGATGCCATTGGACAAAAGATGGGGAGAGTTGTGACATTTCCAAGATGTCAACTTTTCTGCATGGAAAATTAGGATCTTGGGACAGAGGAGGCTATCTGAAGAAGATGCCAGGTGTCCAGGAGCAGAGATAAATCTGAATGAGAGATTAAGTCATTGGATATAGGAAGCTGCAATGATATTTGCTATGTAGGCCACAGGATGAAGTTCTTGTCTAAACAGAAATTTGCAAAGTTGCCTATATCAGTGAAATAGCCTCATAAGTTATTATCAGTGATTGTGCTATATCAGTGATGGTGAAACTTTTCAGCACCAAGTGCCGAAAAGGTCACACGGAAACATCCTGTGCGCATGCACACGCTCGTTGGGGCCACGCTCCGGAAAAGCTGAACTTTTGGATTCTAGTGCACACGCACGCCTGATGATCAGTTGGCCAGCGCACATGCGCAGGCCAGTTTTCAGCACTGCTGCGCGCGTGAAGGACAGCTGATCATCACGCTCACATGTGCGCCAGAAACCCGGAAGACAAACAGGCAAGGCCACGCTTGCCGGGTCACATGACTTTGCCTGCCATAGGTTCGCCATCAGGGTGCTATATGTTGGCTCCATTGATAGATAATAATATAATTATGATGTCCTTGAAGTTAGATTTCAGGTCTTGGGGATAAAATTCAAAGCTAGAATCATCCAAAGTAATTTTTTTCTGACTTGTTACCTATTCTATACAGATTCGGCTAGTCCAATTATTTGGTCCCAGAACTTTTGTTTCTGGTTTCAGATATCCCTGGCTTGAAAAAAAATTGGAATGGCTTGGTTACAGATTTAAGAAAAGCTCTTCTGGTTTATCAGTCATCTCACAAAAGTTAGTAGCTTTCTGAGAAGATTGTTAGCTTGATCTGTCATATTAGTTGTAGAAAAAGAATTTTATTTCCTCCACGGCTATCAGAAAAATGAAGGGGCTGAAGAAGAAATACTGACATTCCATCTTTTCTCTGGCAAACTATCTGATCACTTCTGTACTCACCTAGTTTTAAATTCTGAGTGGTTCATGCATACCAAATCAGTTCTAAATACATAGCTGACTTCTGATCTATCCTTTCTGATGGATTATAACATCTTGTGCAACAGAAGCTGACCTATACAATATCCACACCAGAGGTGGGTTTCAGCAGGTTCTGACCAGTTCTGGAGAACTGGTAGCAGAAATTTTTAGTAGTTCGGAGAACCGGTAGTAAAAATTCTGACTGGCCCCACCCCCATCTATTCTCTGCCTTCCGACTCCCAGCTGATCAGGAGGAAATGGGGATTTTGCAGTAACCTTCCCCTGCTACGCCCACCAAGCCACACCCACCATGCCATGCCACACTCACCAAGCCACGACCACAGAACCAGTAGTAAAATATTTTGAAACTCACCACTGATCCACACTGACCATTTCTATGCTGCTAAAGGCATGTTGGGTTCTTTTTTTTTCTTGACAAGCAATTCCCTTCCAGTTGAAATTCTTAGTAAAAATTCAAGGCAAGCTCTAGAAGTGGTTCCTTCTCTAGAAGAGTAAAAAAAATGACAAATCTTTTTTTTTAGCTCTTGATGTCCTCGTGGCAGTTATGTTTTTCATTTAGTAATTCCAAGTGTTTCTGTGAGGAGGTGCCAAGTGGCTTACTATTTTTTTCAATCACTCCTTGCCAAAAATATATATCTTTTAAGGAGCTCTGCATTGTAAAGGAATTAACCTGCTAGTTTCAGCCAAAGATTCAGTTTATCTAGAATTCTGTCTTCATGTTTTGACTAGGAGGCGCCCTTAAGGAATTGCTGATAAGGACATGTTTTTAAAAACATGTCTGTTTGTGCTGTTAAGTTGACCTTAAACAGCGTGTGAACTTAAACATATGGTGAAGTGATGCTCAAACTCCTAAGAAACAAAAAAAGAAAAAGCTAGCTGTACTATTTCACTCCCTTTTCTTATTCTTCTTTGTAGACCTTAGGAAATACAAGCCAGGAATATTGAAAGAGGTGGAGAAATATTTGAGTAGGATTCCATTCTTTTACAAATTTATCCAATGCAACAAAAGCAAATTCACTGTGTCGTAAGAAAAAGTACAATTATTAAATGTATAGCAGTTTTAGCACTAATGCAACCTGTACCGTCTCTCTGACAACTATACCAAATTCAAATTCTGGTTCGGGTAAGATTTGTAGTACCCACTCAGATAGGCTTACATAGGTGTATGGTATTTATGTGCAAAACTAAATATAATCCAGTAACTAGGAAACCAATTCAGACAGAATGAACTGTATTCCTTACATTGCATAATGTAAAATGAAGCAATGTATTGTGCATTTTGCCCTCCAATTCCTGCAGGAAAGAGGTCTTTAAAAGGTGTCCCAATTATTGAATCTGGGAGTTTGTAGAACTGTATGCGAAAGGCAAACATTGCCATTGGATGTGATTGTGCAGACATTTTGGACCAGGAAAAAGAGAAGAGTTTAAAAGGCATCTCCATGCATTTTTCAGGACCAGGAGAGCTAGAGACTCAGTAATTCTGATTTTAGGAACTATGTTCCTAGCCTGATGTGTTGCTTGGTAAATCCAGCCTGAATAATAATCTGTTTCTGAATCGACAAAAACTAAAAAGAGGATTTTGCCCTTATTTGCAGCAGCCAAATTGCTGTCCTAACAAAGTGGCTTTGGTACCTATTTCCTCCCCCCCCCCCTCACTCAAGGACATAATTAGCATTGTTAGCCTACATTTAGGAGTTATAGTTTAGGGAAGAAGGAAAGGAGAGTTATCTCTATGAAGCTTAGCAACCACTTTTTACTTTTGTGAAGATGGAGAGAATCTGGTTGTTTTCTTCTGATACTTTCCTGATACATTCAAATCAGACTTTTGTGGTATAATCTTGCTTAGTGCTGGTGATACTAAGCTTCTGTTAGCACAAAAAAAATCTAAAACATGTAGGAAAATAAGTTTTTGATATATTTCTTTATAATACATTATAAACTACCTTCTGGAGAAAACAGTTTAATACAGGTATTTCAGATGAAGAGGATTTGGGTTCACTCTTGAATACTGTTTTAGAATTTCCAAAAATCTTGTCCCTGAGGTTTTTTATTGGACTGCATTTGACTATTTAATATTTATAAATATTTTTTTTCCCTTTCTACGGTTTGTGGTTTGTACACGAAACAGCTTTTTAAAAGGCCATTTTTATCTTATACACTACTTAGGCTCTGGAAGAGCTGAAAATTATTGGAGCAATAACTGAATATACAATCTTTTTTTAAATTCCCAGTCTGAAGATTCTACTGTGATAGTGGGAAAACTTGGGCTGTTGAGCGATAACTTATCTTTCTCACAAATCATGGTTTCTGCTGGTATTAAAATACTAGCTGTGAGAATTTGCTGGGTGCTGTAGGGATTGCGTCACAAAGAGGGGTATGCTATATTTTGCGTCCCCCTCTAGCTTGGGGGCGGGGGGGGGGAGATAGAAGGAAGAGCCAACTACATTTTGGATTTAAATTACCGTATTTTTCGGAGTATAAGACGTACCTTTTCCCCCCAAAAAAGAGGGTGAAAATCTGGGTGCATCTTATACTCCGAATGTAGCCCTGCCCAGCTTCTCAAACGAAGGTTTCAGAGACTGAAAAAAGCATCAGAAACGAAGCTTCAGAAAAAAAGCCCCCAAGCAGAGCTTCAGAAAAGAAGCCCCCAAACAAAGCTTCAGAGGCTTTTTTCCTGAACCTCTGTTTCGGAGGCTTTCAGAGGCAGGAAAAAAAGTTTTTTCTGAAACTGAGTTTCAGAAGCACAAAAAAAAAGCAAGGCGCAGAGCTCACAACCAAGGTGTCAGCACTGGGAAATGTTATTTGAGATAACATTGGAACCTGATACAAGGAACCTGTTGCTAAAATTCACCTCTGGGAACAGTTGATTGGGGGTATTCCAGGAGGCCAATCTACCTGCCAATCAGCTTTTTTCTTATTTTCCTCCCCAAAAACTAAGGTGCGTCTTATACTCTGAAAAATACGGTAACCTTCTGGTTGATGACCAGTTGTTTGGTGTGATTCAGCAGCCATTAAACAGAGGTTTTAATGCTGATATGGAACGCTGCCTTCATGAAGAAAGGGGATGTCCTTCATCCTTATGTTGAGCTCTTGGCTGAGAATATTATTATTTTTGCCACATGAGAGTTGCACGATTGTGGGCATTCTGAAGAGTTTTGTGACTTACCCCCCCCCCCCCAGTTTAAATTATTTCTGAAATATTTTTCTCATGTATTTGCAAATCTTTTTTGTTCATGGGTAAATGTGTGTGTAGCTGACTTCCTGTTTTTTGTACATCCCTCTGAGGCTACCCATGCAGAGGTTGCAATATTTTAATGTTAGATTTGAATAAACTGGTTTTGTAACACTTCTGGGCTCTGCTCTTCTATTGTTGCTTGGGATACAAAGGGACACAAAAGAGATTTTAAAAGGCTTCATTCCAGAATGATCAATGACCTAAACATGAAACAAACCAAGGATTTTAGGATAATCGAGTGGTCTGAAATCCACTTGAGAGTTCAAATCATATAAAAAATATATTGATGATCGTTACAACATACACACTCGCAAACACAAAAGCTACAGAATAAATGTTTTCAATCAGATTAACTATTGCTGCCTTGAGACCCCAACTGTTGGAATAAGCCAGATTCCCAGCATTGATTGTTGTCGTGATTATGATACAAACACCTAAAAAAAAAATGCTTGTGTGTGTTAAATGCAAGGTACACATATGAAAACACTCCTGAAAAGTGGGGGTGGGGAATTATATTCATAAATGTTCTGAAACAGGATTTATTGCTAAGGATGCATTTTCAACTTCGTTATCTGGGTCTCCATAACTTGGTGTCCAGTAGTAATGACGCTTAAGGCCATGGGAGAGCTCAGCAAGATATATACGTCCATCCACTTTGTAGGGCTCAACATCTGTTCCAGTGGGCTTCAAACGGCCACTCTCAAGCAATTCTGCAAATGCCTGAAAAACCACAGAATATAAAGTTGAGCATTTTTGCAGTAAGCAGTGGCACAGGAATACTTTCAGTAAGAAAATAAAATGAAGAATGCCGCATAACAGTATATGGCCACAATACATGTGGGTAGAAAGTGGGTAGAAAGACAGATCTTGAGGGACAGGCAGAGACTGCCACAAAGACAATGGTCAAATGAAAGTAGAACATATTGTAGAACATAAAATAATAGGGTTAGAGGTCTTCTAGTCCAGGGGTCTCCAACCTTGGCAACTTTAAGTCTGGAGGACTTCAACCCCCAGAATTCCCCAGCCAGCTTTGCTGGCTGGGGAATTCTGGGAGTTGAAGTCCGCCAAGCTTAAAGTTGCCAAGGTTGGAGACCCCAGTTCTAGTCCAATCCCTGCTCAAGCAGGAGACTCTATACCATTGTGGACAAATGGCTGTCCAGTCTTTTGAAACCCTCCACTCATAATTTCTGGAGGTAAGCCTTTACACAGAGATCTGTCATCTCTTCAATGATATTCCACTCATCACTTCTTGTCCTACCTCTTTGAAGAATCGTTCAACCCCTTCATTTCTGTGACAGCCCCTTAAGTGTTGAAAGACAATGTTCATGGCACCTCTAATCCACTTAGACTAGACATACCCAGTTCTCTCAACCATTCATCCTATTGCTTAGCCTCCACCCCCTAAACTTTGTTCTCTTCTATATTCTTTCTAGGGTCTCAACATCTTTTTTGCATCATGGTAATCAAGGAATCTGCGTCCAGAGCAGAACTGTAACCTGAAAAAACATCAGTTTGACCCTCCCTAATTCTCACAAAGATAAAGGAGAGAAGAAGCACATTTAGACTTGCAAAATTTTGTTTTTTGTTGTTAGTTGCGAAGTCGTGTCTGACCCATCGCGACCCCATGGACAATGTTCCTCCAGGCCTTCCTGTCCTCTACCATCCTCTGGAGTCCATTTAAGCTTATACATAAATTTAAAAGTAATTTTGGCCTGCATGACTTTGATTTCCTACTCTGAAGAGCTACTAGTGGTGCGGAACCAACCAAACCATTCTTCCACACCATGTCTGCCTTGTCATCTCAAATGAAGCCCATCACCTTATCCTAGATGCTTTGCTGCCCTGGGACAAATGGTCATTGTAGAAAGAATCAGTAAGTGATGATATTGTGGTGTTTTTTCTACACTGAAGCCAGATCTACACTAATCTCACTAGCAATCCTGGCTGCACTTTCCTTAAAAAAAGTAATGGTTATTTTGTTAACTGATTGACAATAATGTCACAGGTTGGAAATAGATGGAATAATGGAACAAAATGCAGAAGAAGATAATCCCTACTGTGGGCATTATGCCATCTATATTTTGACAGACTAAAGATAGAGGAAGAAAAAGGAGAAGATAGGTGTGAAAGAAAGTTGATTGTCAACATAATGGAGAAAATATGTCTAATTTTCATATGCTGGGCTACATTTCAGTGCAAGAGTTCAATAAGTTTTTTTTAAAATAGCTTTCATATCAGGTGAGAGGAACTTCTTCCCCTGGGCAGGATTATAAAAACAGAGAGTGGTGGGATTTGCTCATTAAGCAATAATTTATTATTAACCCTCTTATTTAAAAATATTTGTCTGCATTATATGCAATAAGAGGAGAAAAAGAAAAGATATATACATACTAAGAGAACCAATCTATGTTTCATCACGCAATTATTTAAATGACAATTGCCGGTTTACTTGTTTAATTTCCCATTTTTCATATTATTAAATAAATTTACTTAAACTAGTTTCTTTAATAATATTTTAAAAAAAGGGAAACACTGAAGTGAGCAAATGTCATTTACAAGTTGTAAACAGCTCTTCCCATGCTAGGAACTGAAGTGCACATTGAGAAAGCCTCAGTGGCTGGGTTCAGACAGTTCCTTCACTTAAAAAAGCGCAACCTGGGTTTATGCAATGTGTGAACCCTACACAAACTATTGTCCAAATGTCAGTTGTCACCAGAAAGGAAGACAAGATATTTGGCCTTAAGGTGAATGGTAACGGGTGACAACATCATCCTTCCTCTGCAAGGGGCTGGCAGATGGAATTGCTTTACAAGTGATGATGATGATGACTATCACGAAGGACAACTAGTTCACTATATCTGAAGAAATCTTTGAGCAGAAAGACCTACCACACAAGCATCTTCATCAAATTTGTTTCCCCAGATGTAGATGTACGAAAGGACAGGGTTTATTTTCATGGCTTCTGAAAATGCTAGTAATCCTGGTCCAGATATATTGTTGTACGTCACTGCTAGCCTAAGAAAAGAATACAAAGCAGAAAACAAAGTTTTGGAACAAAGTTGACCAGCCTTAGCCTTTTTCAAACTGCATGAGAAAATATCTGTATACTAGATCAGGGGTCTCCAACCTTGGCAACTTTAAGACTTGTGGACTTCAACTCCCAGAATTCTGGAAGTTGACGTCCCCAAGTCTTAAAGTTGCCAAGGCTGGAGACCCCTGTACTAGATGCAACTCTATATTTTGTTCTCCATCCATAACCAAATCTGCTATCATTATCAAGAACCACAAAGTCCATCTTGCTTTCTATCCCTTTTTACACATGACAGTGTTTATGTCTCTGGCCCACCCCCTGGTGCTAATTTCTCCTTTGTTTGATGATTAGGAACTTCCTGGAAAATGTCACTTTCCATTTTCCTTAGGGCTTCTTATCTATGCTCTGATAACTTAAGTGTTGTGGATGAAACAGACCACTATGGCTTTCAGCAAACCGTGGCTAAGCAAACCATGGCCTAAATGGACATATAAAAAGCTTACATCACAGACACAGGTATCAGCACACTGAAGACTGATTACAGGCAAATGAAATAAGATCAAGAAGATTTTGGCACCAGGAGACATGTGCTTAAGCTGTGATCACACAGATTCAGATGGGTTCAATTTTGTTTGAAGTTTAATTTTGTTCAATTCTGTTTAAAGAAACTTGAAACAGCCCACTTTTGTGAACCCACTAGACTCATAAAGATAGGTGAATATTATGTAATGCAAACTACTTATCTAAACCCAATCTTCATAAAATTGGTTACAGGCATGATTTTTAGGACCTTTTTAAAAAAAAGAAATCCCTAACAAATAATGAAAGCCATAGTTAAATATTCTGATTTTTTTTTTTGATGTTCCATCTAAAACATTTTAAAAGAGCATTCTAAATGTGGCTGTTGTGCTTAAAAAATAACAGCCTGAATAATTTTTCCATTTTTTGTTGCGGTTTCATTCATACCTGCAGTTTTCAATACTCTTGTGTTATCACATCCATAATGTCTAGGGATAAAGATTTTGTATACTAACGCTTGGAGGGTCCGATTATATATAGCAAGGGCATCGCTCAGGTAGAAAGCACCATCATTCTCTATCCTGTTAAAATTAAGATCCACAATCTCGAGTGTAGTGTTTTGTTTTAATAGCTGTCCTAGAAACTTCATGCCATCTCGGCTAATTTTGTTACTGAAAAGAGATAAGCATAAATATTCATTTTTAAAAGAATGGATTGTGTTACAGAGGAGGAACTGTATTGCAGTCCACAAAGGTTAATTAATATTATAATGTACTTTTGCGCAGTCAGAAGTGAGAAGGCATTACAGAAAAAAATATGCATGGTTGTTTCCTAAATAATACATATTGGCAACTAATACTCTAATGACATATTGTATTATACAATTCCCCTTCCTTCCTCTACATTGTTCAAAAAGGCTAGGAAAGCTGTCAAGTCTACATGTATTTATTTATGAACGAGCTGCATTATATGATTTAGGTTCCATTGATTTCTTTGAGTCTTCTCTAGGTAGGTGGGACTGCACCTCAAATATTGTGCCAATTCTGGGCACCATCTTTTAGGAATAACAGTAAGATACTGGAGTGTGTCTCGAAAACAACCAAGATGTTAGGAGGCCTGGGAAAAAAGTCTTATGAGAAGTGATTATGGGTATGGCTTGGAAAATGGAAAACTATAAGAAGACATGATAACTCTTTTTTAAAGCATCTGATGGACTGTCGTGAAGATGAGGCAAAATTGCCCAAAATTTCATAAACCAGGATAACAAAGTATTACAAAAAAAATAAATAAATAGAGCTCTGATGGATATTAGGAAGAATCTCTTAAAGGTCAGAGCTGCTCAACAATGAAACTTCAGGAATTAATGGTTCCTCCTTCATTGGAGGGATTTAAATAGAAACCAGACAGTCATCTACAATTATGGTGGAGTTCTGTATTAGGAAGTGGGTTGGAATAGATCAGTGTTTTCCACACTTGGTACCTGGACTTCAGCTCCCAGAACTTTCATACGCTAGCCCTGCTGACTATTGGAATTCTGAAACATGAAGTTCAACTATCTGGAAATAGCCAAGGTTGGAAAACACCAGTAATAGACGATCTTCTAGATCAGGGGTGTCAAACTTGCATCGTTACGGTGGCGTCATGTGATGTATCGCAACTTTTTTCCCCTTTGCTAAACTGGGTATGGATGTGGCCAGCACATGATGCATCCGAGGTGCAGGCTGCAAGTTTGACAGCCCTGTTCTAGATCTTTCCAACCATTTGATTTTATATTTCTACTCAAAAGTGAATCCCATTGTCATTAGTTGGCTTTATTCCTAGAAAATGGGATACAAGATCACAACTTTAATCTGGACCTGAATTTGGATATAAAACTTGAAACCCACAACATAACTTTAACTATTATCCAATATTATTAATATGATTTCTTTTCTAGCACATTGGTTCAAAATTGGTGAAAACCAGAGCTTTTCCAAATCTTAATAGCATCCATTTCAGTAGAATTTGCCATCGTATCCCCAAAATCATATTTCTCAAAATGTATGCACCCACATGCGACAATTGGACATTCAAGAAATCTCAACATATCTAAAAACAGGAGTAGACTGCTGGAGGTTCACAGGGGTTCAGGAGAACCTCTAGCTAAGATTCTGTGCAGTTCGGAGAACACCCAAATCCCACTCCTGGCTGGCCCCACCCACCCCTCCCCTCCCAGGAGTCCCCACGCAGCCAGTTTTGGATGCAGGTAAATACAGGGTGCGCAGAGGCTTGGGGAGGGCGAAAAACGGGCCTACCAGAAGTTCAGGAAGTCCGGAAATGGACCCATTCTGGACCCGGAAAGGGACTCCAAAGTGCCTCCCGAACCTGGGGAGGCCCTTTTCGCCCTCCCGGAGGCTCGAAGAAATCCTCTGGAGCCTGTGGAGGGCAAAAACACCCCCCCTACCGTGGTGTAGGAGGCTAACTTGGCCATGTCCATCAAGGCCATGTCCACCCAGCACCTGGGCAGAGAAGCCCTTGCTAAAAGTTTTGAAGCCCAACCCTGTCTAAAACCTGTTAAATTAGGGAAGCCTGGATTAATGCAAGAGAAATGCAATTGTTTATCTCTACCTCCATACAAAGGGGGAATATCAGCAGGCTTGTGAAGGAGGATTAGGAACAACTAGATGGCAGAAGTTTTCAGAATTACTAGTGTTAAAAAAAGAAGTCCTGTTAAAAAAAAAAGCCCAGTGTTAAAAAAAGAAGCCCTGTTAAAAAAAGAAGCCCAGTGCTAAAAAAAAGAAGCCCTATTCTAACAAAACAATCTATATTGTTCAAGACTCTCTTACCAGCTGAGATCAAGATATCGGAGGGTGCTATTGTCATACAAGGCATCGCACAGACGTTCAATCCCAAAATTCTTCATTCCATGTTTACATAAATGCAATTCCACCAAAGTGCAGTTGACTCTCAGCATAGAAGCTATGTGGATGGTGGTTTCTTCCTGAAGTTCCATATTATTAAATTACATTTTGAACCGATTCCAGGTAGCAATAGCCATAGCATTTAGACTTATATACTGGCCTCTCTAAGCAGTTTACAAAGTCATCCTATTGCCCCCAACAATCTGGGTCCTCATTTTACCGACCTCAGAAGGATGGAAGGCTGAGTCAACCTTGAGCTACTAAGGATCGAACTCCTGGCAGTGAGCTGAATTAGCCTGTAATACTACATTCTAACCACTGAGCCACCATGGTGGCTCCTAACCACAGCCTTTCCCAACTGGTGCTTTCCAAGTGTGAGGAGGGAGATACGTTAGGTTTTATCTGGATTTGGCTAGTGTAGATTTAAAGGACAAGGAAACTTGACATTGCCTAAGATTTTGGTCCTTATTTATAATTGTTACCATCTATTCTTCCCCAGAGGGAGGGAAATCAACTTAAATTTAGGGGTGTTTTCATGGCCATGGGTCATTGCTACTAAAATACCCAGCATACTCACTTCTTCACTGTACAGAATTGGCCTGTTGAGATTTAAAGCTTTAATTGACTCATTGTGATTCAAAACAGTTGCCAAAGCTATCATGCTCTGCGTACCCTGAAAATAAAAAAAAATAACAAATCCAGAAAAAGTCACCTCAGCTCCACAGTTAAACTTGAACAACTTCAGCTAACACTTAAAATTAAGTTTTATATTCTGCTCAAAACCCATAATGGTAAATCTTTCTTGGCTGTGTACTGTAAAACATGGTTGAGTTATGTTTTTCTTTTTGACAACTCTCTCAAATAATTTTGTTTTAACTTTACTTACCAGGTCACAGTCTCCAAAATCTAACTTCTGTATTGTGTTGTTCACTTGTATCATAGCTGCAAAATACATTCCTCCTTTGTTCTCAATCTTGTTGCCCGTCATTCTTAAGTAACATAGTGTTTCGTTCCTCTAGAAAGAAAACTTCAATTATTTCTTTGCAACAGTTTAAATTGGTCCTCATCTTGAACCTTCCAAAATCCCTAGCCAGCATGGCTCTTTCCCAATCCTTTGCATATGCTACAACATTAATGTTCACAATTTCCACAGGGAATTTAAAAATTTTAGCCACCCACCCACCCTTCCTGGATGATGTCAGGCTGAAGAGAGACTGGTGTTATCCCTGACATTCTATCTCAGGGTGTTTCTCAATCTTGACAACTTTAAGATGTGTGGAGGACTTCAACTTCCAGAATTCCTCAACCAAGATGCATTCTAGGAGTTGAAGCAGAGGCGGTATTTAGCAGGTTCTGACCAGTTCGGGAGAACCGGTAGCAGAAATTTTGAGTAGTTCGGAGAACCGGTAAATACCACCTCTGACTGGCCCTGCCCGCATCTATTCTCTGCCTCCCGAGTCCCAGCAGATCGGGAGGAAATGGGGATTTTGCAGTAACCTTCCCCTGCCATGCCCACCAAGCTACGCCCACCAAGCCATGCCATGCCACACCCACAGAACTGGTAGTAAAACATTTTGAATCCCACCACTGAGTTGAAGCCTGCACATTTTAAAATTGTCAAGGCTGAGAACCATTGTTCTATATATTTGGAAACTTAGACTTTTTTCTAAAATCATCTAATTGCCATTAAGAGGGGAAGAAAACTTGCTGCAAGTGGAATTATAGGTCCAAGTTACCTGAGGAATGGTCTAACCCCAATGGGATTGACCCAGGGGTGAAATCCAGCAGGTTCTGACAGGCTCTGGAGAACCGGTAGCGGAAATTTTGAGCACTTCGGAGAACCAGCAAATATCATCTCTGGCTGGACCCAGAATGGGGTGGGAATGGAGATTTTGCAGTATGTCCCCCAGGAATAGGGAGGGAATGGGGATTTTTCAGTATCCTTTCCCTGCCATGCCCACCAAGCCACACCCACAGAACCAGTAGTAAAAAAAATTGGATTTCACCACTGGATTGACCCATGCTGGCAGAAGGAGTATGCCGAGGATCCTGGCTGGCAGGGTCCAGAAGAGCCTTTTCTGCAGTGGCTCCTGCTCTTTGAAACATTGTGCCCTTCGAGGTGAGATCTACCCCCTCATTTTCTTAGCCTTAAAGCCTGGCTCTGCTGATTGATTTGGGGCCCCGATAGGGATGTTCCATACGGAGATAGTTGGACGACTGAGAGAAGATTCTGCTTCTGCCCCGTTTGTATCTTCCTTCCTTCCACAGCAATCTTTATTAATTTTAAAGTTTATTTATCATTTTAATATTTTATTTTAATTTAATATTTTAATTTAATTTAAAATTAATATTATAATTTTAATGATGTAAAAAAAAAAGATGTTGAGAATCCGGAAAGAGTCCCGAAAAGAGCAACAAAGATGATTAGGGGACTGGAGGCTAAAATGTATAAAGAACAGTTGCTGGAATTGAGTATGTGTCAGCTTCCAAGCTGCCATAAGGATGGAGAAGAGAGGCTTGAACTTTCACCTACTTAATTCCCCTGAATAACTGTCTCCACGGACATGGGATGGGGGGGAAGACATTCCTGTGAACTGACGGAGATGGGATGAGAAGAGTGACTTGGAATATGGCCAATGAGACGCAGAGAATTGGGAACTGGAAAGAGAGGGTTTGGGAGGGCCAAAGTTCAGTGCTAACTACGCATTGAGTCAGGGTCAGTTTGTTATGCTCAATAAAGAGAAAAATTTCCTCAAAGATCGGGCGTTTGGAAATCCATTTATTTGGAGATAACAACGAAGTCTGACAGTATGTCTAGTTTGATGAAAAGAAGGATTAGGGGTGACATGATAGCAATGTTCCAATATCTCAGGGGCTGCCACAAAGAAGATGGAGGTCTACCTACTTTCCAAAGCACCTGAAGGCAGGACAAGAAGCAATGGATAAAAAACTAAAGAAGGAGAGGACCGACACAGAAATAAGGAGACGTTTCCTGGCAATGAGAAAAATTAATCAGTGGAACGACTTGTCTCCAGAAATTGTGGGTACTCCAACACTGGAGGTTTTAAAGAGACTGGACAACCATTTGTCTGAGATAGTATAGGGTCTCCTGCTTGAGCAAGGGGTTGGACTAGAAGACCTCAAATGTCCTTCCAACTCAAGTTATACTGTTACTACCGTACTGTTAATGCTTTATATTGTTGTTCCCATTGTGTTTTAAGCCACTTAAGAGTCCTGATGGCAGGATGGGTGGCATATAAATTTAATAAATTATAAAAATCATTATGTTTTATCATTCATCTGCTGTCTTCTTCTTGCACAGAAGAGCCCATTTCTAAAGCGCTGCTTCTAAATAAGCAACGGGGTTGTGCAGAGTTTTTGAAAGCGGCACCACATAAACTGTGTTTGCATGTGCAAAGCAGCCTTCCTTGAAGCACTGAAGCAGAAAGGCCTGGACAGATCATGTACCTAAATGCTATCTTGTTCATAAATGTTCCTGCCTGTGTCTTTAGCAATAATTTTTCATTTGGATTCAGTGCTGGAATTTTTACCCTCTAGCAAAGAATTAAGCCAAGAAAGAACTCAGCATCTGCCATTAGAGTGATAGTCTTCCTCTGCCCAGCTGACTCAGGAATTCTGGGAGTTGAAGTCCACAAGTCATAAAGAGGCCATAGCAGGGGTGAAATCCAGCAGGTTCTGACAGGTTCTAGAGAACTGGTAGCGGAAATTTTGAGTAGTTCAGAGAACCGGCAAATACCACCTCTGGAGGGAATGGTGATTTTGCAGTATCCTTCCCCCAGGAGTGGGGAGGGAATGGTGATTTTGCAATATGCTTCCCCCAGGAGTGGGGAGGGAATGGTGATTTTGCAGTATCCTTCTGCTGCCACACCCACCAAGCCACACCCACCAGGCCACACCATGCTCACCAAGCCACACTCACAAAACTGGTAGTAAAAAAAAATGGATTTCTCCACTGGGCCATAGTTCCCCACCTTTGACCTAAGGGCTGGTCCTGCACAGAGATTGTAGTAAGACTGAATCCATACCCCAACTGCCTAATTTGAAACTATTGAGTAAAAAACTTTACATCCCAATGTGCCTTGCTCCAAATGGGAAGCTTATGTGGCTTTCTGTGCCTTGATCCACACTTACGTGCATTGCTTTAGCTATGAATTCTGCTCCAAGGGTACCAATGTCGTTAAACATCAGATTGAGGTAGAGCAGGGTCCGATTATCCTAAATACAAAGACATGGGGTGTGTTGTTAATGTTGTCCTCGCTGAATCTCTTTCACACCCTTCCAAAGATTGGTTTCCTTGTGACGAATGCGCAACAAATATTCCAGTTTGGTCGACAGACCAACACTTGCAACACGTGGCTGAGAGTTAGGGCTCAACAGTTACATAAAGGTAAAGGTTCCCGTCGCACATACGTGCTAGTCCAGGAGTCAGCAACCTGCGGCTCTAGAGCAGCATGTGGCTCTTTCACCCCTCTGCTGTGGCTCCCTTTCACTCAAAATAGGTGTCACCACCACCAATGTGCAACACCCGCCAGCACATGATTTATTGAGCTTTTTAACCCCCGGTTGGCAAACCATGGATAAATCCAAGAAAAGAAAAGTTTCAGAAGAAAACAAAACATTTAATTCAACTACATATGCTAGTTTTGTGGTTGCTCAAGAAATAGTCAGGCACAGGAAGGGTTTTGTGGCTCCCAGTGTTTTCTTTTCTGTGGGAAACGGGTCCAAATGGCTCTTTCAGTGTTTAAGGTTGCAGACCCCTGTGCTAGTTTCTCCCGACTCTAGAGGGCAGTGCTCATCTCCGTTTCAAAGCTGAAGAGCCAGCGCTGTCCGAAGGCGTCTCCGTGGTTATGTGGCCAGCATGACTAAACGCCAAAGGCACATGGAACTCTGTTAGCTTCCCACCAAAGGTGGTCCCTTTTTCTACTTGCATTTTTTACGTGCTTTCGAACTGCTAGCTTGGCAAAAGCTGGGACAAGTAACGGGAGCTCACCCCATTACGCAGGCCTAGGGATTCGAACCGCTCAACTGCTGACCTTTTGATTGACAAGCTCAGCATCTTAGCCACTGAGCCACCGCGTCCCTTTAACAGTTACATGGCTCCATGCAATCTCCCATCTCAGGTACAGATTTGGGGAGGATTTCTGTAACCGTGTGACACCAGTTCACCTCAGTTTGGTACTAAGAACAACTCTCCCCAAACCGGAAATGGTCAGAGAAGATGATGTACAATTTTAAGTGGTGGGAAGCAAGGACTCTGCAAAGAGCTCTTCTGATTGCTTCATACCACACTTCTAAATGACATAGGAGCATTCAGTGACAGAAACAGCTTGGGGACTCACATAAGCTGCCTGAATTTCTGGAATTCTCCTTCAACACAAAAGTAGTATTACAAATAATCCTTGATTTACAACCAGGGGTGAAATCCAGCAGGTTCTAACAGGTTCTGGAGAACCGGTAGCGGAAATTTTGAGTAGTTTGGAGAACCGGCAAATACCACCTCTGGTTGGCCCCAGAGTGGGGAGGGAGTGGTGATTTTGCAATATCCTTCCCCTGACACACCCACCAAGCCACGCCCACCAAGCCATGCCCACAGAACTGGTAGTAAAAAAAAAATTGAATTTGACCATTGCTTACAACCATCATTTAGCTACCATTCGACTTTTCAATAGCATTTGGCTTACTTAAAGTGACTTACAAACAGTAAGTCGTATTCTCAATCATCATGTGATCAAAATTAAGGCAGTTGGTAGCATGTGCTTATGACAATTGAAAGGGCCCGGGATCATGTGATCACCATTTGCAATCTTCCCAGCTGGCTTCCAACAAGGAAAATCACTGGGGGGAAGCCAGATTCACTTCAGAACTGCATGATTCCCTTAACAATTGCAGTGATTTGCTTAACAAAAGTGGCAAAAGGTGGTGGCAAAATTAGGCGTGACTCACTTACCAAGTATATTGCTTAGCAACAGAAATTCTAGTCCTAATCCAGGGGTGGGTTCTAAATTTTTTTACTACTGGTTCTGTGGGCGTCGCTTATTTGTGGGTGTGGCTTGGAGGTCATGTGACTAGGTAGGCGTGGCTAGCTGGTCAGAGTCATTTCTGGAAGGTCCTCGCACTTACAACCAGTCCTCGCACTTATGATCCGACTCATTTGTTTGCTTTTAACACTGATCAGCTGTAGGACAGCCCTTTGAAGCCCCGCGGCAAGAGTTTAAACAGTTTTTTTCCCCTCTAGTCATCAGCTGGGACTCAGGAGGCAGCAATAGATTGGGGGTGGGACCAAATAAAAGGTAAGAATAACATGGGGGGGTGGGAGGGTGGGGGGGGAGAACAAGTTCGGTGATGTCATATTGTCACCGCTACCGGCTCGGACGGCTTGGCCGAACCGGACCGAACCGGGAGGAACCCACCACTGTCCTAATTGTAGTTCATAAATTGAGGACAACCTGAACTAGGCTGGCCCAATCTTATCCACAATCCTCTGTAGGTATTCTGGGTTTATGAATTCTAGGATCTCCACCCTGCAAGGAAAGACTGGGAGTTTTAATTGCAACAAACATGGAGGGCAAATGCAATTCAAGCCCAAGAATTTCAAGGAACAGGGATTTCTAGTCTGCTTCATAGTTACCTGAATGAAAGCAGCAATGTGGGCTGCGCCAGCATCAGTTAAGAGATTGTATCTCAGGTCCAATCCTGAAAAAAACAAAGGATGCAAAAATGAACAGACCGTAGTTGTAATCACTTTTGTAACAATACCTTAATGCTTCCCATCACATTCTCTACCCCAAAACTGCATCCAGTTTGGGTCGCCACGATGTAAAAAAGATGTGGAGACTCTAGAAAGAGTGCAGAGAAGAGCAACCGAGATGATTAGGGGACTGGCGGCTAAAACATATAAAGAACGGTTGATGGAATTAGGTATGTCTGGTTTAATGAGAAAAAGGACTAGGGGTGACATGATAGCAGTGTTCCAATATATAAGGGCCTGCCACAGGGGTGAAATGTAAAATTTGTTACTACCGGTTCTGTGGGCGTGGCTTGGGCATGGCTTAATGTGACTGGGTGGGCGTGGCCAACTTTTTTTTTTTTTAACTTTTCAAAGCATTTTTTTCTAATGCTTTGAAAAGCCTCTGCCGATCAAGCAACTCAGCTGGGATCGTCAGAGAGGCTTTTTAAAAAATGCTTTGAAAGCCTCTCTGACTACCAGGCAACTCAGCTGGGATCGTCAGAGACTTTTCAAAGCATTTTTTTACCACCTCTTCGGCCAAGAGGTTGCAGAAAAAAATGCTTTGAAAAGCTTCTGACGATCCCAGCTGAGCCGCACGATCATCGGAGCCTTTTTTTTTTTTTACTTTTAAAAGCATTTTTTTCGTTGGAAGAGTTGTAGAAAAAATGCTTTTAAAAGTTTAAAAAAAAGGCTCTGATGATCGGGCTGCTCAGCTGGGCAGGGTGGGGGGAGGGCAGGGATTTTTGCTACTGGTTCTCCGAACCACCCGCTGCATTGGTTGATCTGGTCCGAACCGGGAGCATTTCACCCCTCAGCTGCCATAAAGAAGAGGGAGTCACCCAAAGGCAGGACAAGAAGCAATGGATGGAAACTAATCAAGGAGAGAAGCAACTAAGGAGAAATTTCCTTTGTACAACAATTAATCAGTGAAACAAATTGCCTCCAGAAGTTGTGAATGCTCTAACATTGGGAATTTTTAAGAAGAGATTGGACAACCATTTATCTGAAATGGTATAGGATTTCCTGCCTAAATAGGGGGTTGGACTAGAGACCTTCAAGGTCCCTTCCAACTCTGTTATTCTATTCTATTCCATTGGCTTTCTCTAACTGCAAAATTCATTCATGAAGCTTATTCTTGCTTTATTCCAAGACCTAATCTGAATATTACACTGGGTCGAAAGTGGGATTTAACAACAGTTGCATTCTCTGATTGTGCTTTTGTGACATAATGGGGAGATCTCTATGGAGGTTCTCATTCATTCAGGTCAGGGTTGTCCCAAAGTTGCTTTTACTTTAAAGGCAACTGGACATTCTGATTTTTCTTTAAGATATTTCATTTCTCATCCAAGAATATTTTTCAGTATTGCAAAAGTCTTTTTAAAAAATCAGAAATGTCCAGTTGCCTTTAAAATAAAAGCACCTTTGGGATAAATGGGAAAATCTAAACTTCAAGTCTTCCTTCAATTATACCATCTGATTCTAGAGGAGCTCCTTTAACGCATTAGAGCAGCTGGCTGGAGAATTCTGGGAGTTGAAGTCCACAAATCTTAAAGAGGCCAACTTTGAAGACCTCTGCATTAGAGTTTGTGTTTCAGAGGCTCAAATAAGGACACATACCTGTAAGAAACACATTGTTCATAAAGACAGACGCAAGGATTTGAAAATCAGAATCGGTCACTTTCTGCACAGGTATCAAGCGGTTATTCCCAGCTATTTTAACAGTTATCCTTTTGGCCAACCTGTGGACAATATAAACAGAAGCTCTTTTTGTTGCCGCTGTCCAATTAAAAGGGAGGTTTAAACATTATTCATGGATTTGCAGAGAGTCCTCTTTCTCTTTCGTTGAGAGGAAAAAGTGATTCATAATCTGAAATGCATCCAGGCATATGCAGTGTTGTGGCCCGCGGCGGCCTGCAGAGCTGGCAGCAGAGTCGGACAGTGAGGAGGTTGGGGAGGAACATGGGCCAGCCCTGGGGGCTGGGGAGACACGGGCGAGGGCTCTGCATTGGAGGCAGAGAGGAAGCTAGACAGCAGTGAGTCAGAAGAAGAGTTGGAGCCTGTTCCCAGTATGCGCATGCGCAGAGCTGCCAGAAGACAAGAACAACTAAGAAAGCAGGGTCAACTCAGGAGTAAAGACACATCTTGGAGGTGAATGGCCCCTCCCATAGGAAACAGAAGAGAAGTGAACAGGGAGGGGGCTTTTGCAGGAAACAATTTGTTCAGTCGGTTTTTGCCAAAGTGGAAAGGATCTGTTCATGACTTTAAAAGACTGTGTGCCAAGTTTTGCCTTGTCTGCGGTTGGAAACTAATTATCTGGCAGCTTTCCCAGTGAGATAAGGTGTGTTAATAAATATGCCTCTGAAAGACTGTTTGCAAAGCCGTGCTGACTGTGAATGAACGTAATTCACAGTCTTGTAAATAAAAGGGGTTTTACCGGGACTAAGATTCTGCTTCTTGCTACTTAAGGAAGCCTACGTCAGAACATGCAGGTGGATTTTGAAAAACTGTAAGTCTCACTCAGTTTGCTCCAAAGTAAATGATATCATGATGCAATCCTCCTTGTCCTTAATATCAGCAATGCAATAGATTCTATTTAGCATTTAGGGAGCTTGTCTCAGGATTTCCTCCCTTAGTAATTTCTTTGCTTTGGCTGGAAGGCAGAAAAGCTGTTTTATTGAGTCACACAGCATTAGTTCACCTAGCCAAGGATTATCAGTCATTTGGCAAAATGCAGTTTGGGCTTTAGGCAGATTCCCCCTCTCACCCATCTTTGACAAGAACAGAGATCCAACCTGGTATTCTCTGCAGGAAAATCCCTTTGTTCTACCTCTGAAGGATAACCTGTTCAGCATTATCCCCAGCTGGGCTGCAGAGATTTCAAATCGAAGGTGCCTCTGGCCCTTTTTTCATACAAAGAATGCACTCTTCGGTTGAGCAATGCATACAGCCTCAAAGGCCCAATGCTATAACTCCAAGACAATTGCATGCTTTGAAGCATATAGGCAATTCTGCATTGAACTACTACAGCATTCTGTAATTGGACAAATAATTCTACCTGTCTGCTTCAATTTCCAGAATCTCGCAATTTTCTTATGACTTTGCAAATGAATTCTGGAAGCAACACCTAGTAAAGATCTCAAAAATCTCACCCGTAGTACTTGGGAAAATCTGAGAAATCTCCATTGGGACCTGGAGGGTAAAGTTTCTTAACCTTCCTCTGTTTTACCTCATTGCACAATATGAATATATAGAGACACATCTGCATACAAATATTTCTCAACTTACAAAGGTGTTTTTTTCAAGAGGCAACTGGACTTTCTGGTTTTTCTTGCAAGACGTTTCGCTTGTCATCCAAGAAGCTTCTTCAGAGCTGAAGAAGCTTCTTGGGTAAGATGTGAAATGTCTTCCAAGAAAAACCAGAAAGTCCAGTTGCCTCTTGAAAAAGCACCTTTGGGACAACCATGACTGAGAATCTCCAGACACTCTCAGCTTACAACCATAATTGAGCCAAAGTTACGGTTCTAAGTCGTGACAATCATAAGTCGAGGCATCCATGTGATCGACTCAATTTTTTAAAAAAAAAATTGTGGCAGTCGTAAAGCAAATGCAGCCTTTGTTATGTGAACGTGATGGTCATTAAGCGAGTCAATGCATTCTTAGGGAGATTTTTTGCAAACAAATGTATAAATTACATCATGTAACTGTAGGGAATGTCACTCTTGGAATCTGGTCATAAGTACTTTGGGGAGGTGGGGTAGTCCCTCCAAATAGTTGCCAAGCACTCAGTCATTAAGCAAGGACTATCTGTACTTTATATGTGTCCTGAAGCTTGCAGAATCCAAATTTTCCTGCTGCAAAATCATAGTTTTCAAAAGCATTTCGTATGCCCAGAATATTTAATGAGTTATTGGCTTAGTTTTACTATGCTGCCTTACGCTTCATCGTGGAGTTTCACTTCTTGGAGAATGCGCTTTATGAATGGGTTCACGGGTTGTTTTACTTCTTTGCAGGTTTCAGAATATTGTTGATCCAGGCTCATGCATGCTAGCATGCTTGCCTAAAATGGAAAGGAAGGTGAGAAAACAGGCACCGGCTCTATAGCATCTATGAGCAGCGTCGTCATGTACAGACACTCACAAGAAACCCTCGGCTGGGTATATGTTTATGGAATCTTTCCGCAAATTGGAAGGAACGCAGCAGCTGTGGTACAGAGCCCACAATCCAGGAAGCTAAATCAGTGTTTCTCAAACTTGGTAACATGAAGGCTTGTGGACTTCAATTGCTGGCTGGGGAATTCTGGGAAATGAAGTCCCATGTGTCTTCATGTTACCAAATTTGAAACATTTCTCTACATGAAAGAGATCCTCAACTTACAACAATGGAGCCCAACATTTCTGTTATTAAGTAAGACAGTTGTTTAGTGAGATGTGCTCCAATTTAACGACCTTTCTTGCCATGGTAGTTAAGTAAATCACTGCAGTTGCTAAAGTTAGTAATATCTTGTTAAGTGAATCTGACCTCCCTACTGACTTTGCTTATCAGAGGGAGCAAAAGGTGATCATATAACCCTGGGAGACTGCAATTGTCTTAATAAATGCATGATGAATAGAATAGAATAGAATAGAATAGAATAGAATAGAATAGAATAGAATAGAATAGAATTCTTTATTAGTCAAGTGTGACTGGACACACAAGGAACTTGTCTTCAGTGCATAAGCTCTCAGTGTACATAAAAGATATACGTGATCAATCATGATCATAGTAATCATAAATATGTTCATCATGAATCATAAGATACAACGCTTAGTGATAGTCATAGGATACTAAATAAGCAATCAACATAAATCACAGTAGGAACTAATAAACAATATAAATCGTAACAAACTTATAGTCATAAGTAGAAAAGGAACTCGGTAGTAGGAAGGTTGAGAAGAATAGTAGGAATACAGTCTTAGTAAATAGTTTGACAATGTTGTGGGAATTAATTGTTTAGCAGAGTGAGGGCAACAAACTGTCCTTGTGTCCAGTTGTTCTGGTGTGCACTAGTTGCCATATGCTCGCATTTTGATCACATGGCCATGGAGGATGCTGCAACGGTCGTGTGAAAAATGGCTCTAAGTCACTTTTCTCAGTGCCGCTGCAACTTCAAACGGTCACTAAACGAACCGTTGTACAGTACTGGCACAGGTCCAGTGTGAGCCTTTGGAACACCATGACTCCTGATGCTCAATGAATATCTTTTCTTCTAATTTTTAAAGATCCACATCGGTGGGCATTTTCTCACGGTTACAGATGTGCATTTGCATATTTCCGAGTATACGACCACGAGAGGAGCGCATGACAAAAAGAGGGAGACCCTTGCCTGCCATTTTAGCCTCCTACCGCTTACCTGTGTTGACGCTGCCTTTTCCCCTCCGTGGCTGCGAAGCGATTCCTTGGCAAAGATCGGGCTGCTCGAGAGAAACACACGGTGCCCGGACCGCGGTTGCTATGGCGACCACACACGCTTTTCGAAATGGGCATGCGCCGCCTTCTCTCCTCACCGCCACCCCCCCTCCACTCTCCTCCCCCTTGTAGCCGTCTAGAGCAGGGGGTCTCCAATCTTGCCAACTTTCAGACTTGTGGACTTCAACTCCCAGAGTTCCTCAGCCAGCTTTTGCCACAAGTCTTAAAAGTTGCCAAGGTTGGAGACCCCTAGCCTAGATCAAAGACATTTACTTAGTCTCACCAGCTTTGCTGGCTGAGGAATTCTGGGAGTTGAAGTCCACAAATCTGAAAGTTGCCAAGGTTGGAGACCCCTGCTCTAGAGATTTGGCAGGGATGCGATTTGATGCCTTTCCTTTCCTGCGAAGTGGCCAAGGCTGCGGGGTTGGCCACATTAGCATATTCAGAGTCAAAATGCCAAGATGCCAAGATGCCCTGCCTTGCCAATGGTTTCTTAGGGGGAAAAAAATAGCAGGAGGAAGGAGTATGAAAAAAGGGGGGATATTAATCTGTCTGTCTGTTAGTCAGTCAGTCAATCAATCAATCAATGGTTTTGTCATGCCCTTTAACTCTTGCGGGGTTTGGAATTTGGCCCATTCGCTTCCACTGAAACTCAGCCTTAGGTGTGTGACAAGATGTCAAACATCTTTCCTTGCCTAGTTAAAGACATCTAAACACAATGACCTCCACATTTTAGTGAACTAGCAGTAATAATTTCTGGTAACCCACTACTTTCGGACCAGCTGAAAAATCTTATTTAAGCATTGTCCCTCTTCTTTTTGCATAGTTTTTGATCACACCCTACAATGGCCCATTAAATTCTGGAGAAAAAAAAAGAAGAAGTGTCCTTTCATTTGAGATTGACTCTAAACGACTTTGTAGATATCTATGGAGTTTTCTTGGCAACTGACAGATTTGCCTTCTGGAGTAGGCTTCCATTTCCCAGTCTGCACTGTAGCTTTGCAATGTCCGTGTAATTTCCCAAGCAAGTCTGATTTTACCATAGTTATTTGTGGAATCAGCTGAGGTTGGCCATCTAAGCCATGGCTTAATGGAGAACCCCTAAGAATCCTCAGGTTGAGAGTTTTCAATAAATGTCTGTCTCATCCCCTTTTCAAAATCTCCATAGATATATTTCCCCTCTCTAGATACTAATTCAATTAATGTAGTCTGAGGGCACTTCTACCAAGGGTATGGACCTGTTCACTACTTTCATCAAAATTGAGCTCAGCTTATTTATTTCTAGGTCAGCTACAACTCAATGTAATCTATTTTGCAGAGATCCACCATGCTTTGAAATGAGCTATTTTTTTCATTAGCAACAACTCCCACCAATCTCTGCATTCCAGCTCCTTGACAATTTTCATTCCCCACAATTTGCCAAACAACCATAGGATCATTGTTACACAGGATATTGGTAGAGCCTGAAGACATATGGCTATTCCTTCCTTCCTTCCTTCCTTCCTTCCTTCCTTCCTTCCTTCCTTCCTTCCTTCCTTCCTTCCCCTCTCCTAGGAAAATGAAATATTCTAGGAAATATTAAAAAGGAAGAATATTATATTTTCCCTAAAGGAGAAACATGTTTCTTAAGACAAACTCAGAGCCTCAGTTCCCTGACACCCCCATCCCCCACAGCAGATATTTTGGTGCCAATCTATCTACAAGACAAAAGACATGGCCATGATAGGATTAGCCCTCACTCAAGATCCAAACCAGGACAAAGCCATTAAGCCATAATAGGAATTAAGCCCTTTCATTGTATCATCTCCCACCACAGTTCAACCAAGCTTGACTCAGAAAACCTACAAGGTTAGCTATGATACCTACAGCAGCCAATAGTTTGCCACAGGAGTAGGAAGCTTCAAGGCGGAGCCCAAGAGAAGGTATAAATCTCTCTCCCTCTCTCACCCATGCGCTCATTTGCCCAGGACCCAAAAAACCCATGTGGTCCTGTCCACTATTAATCCATCTTTCTAAGCAGTCTCCATGTTTCCAATGTCTTGGAACTGAACCCAGATGGACATTTCTTCCAACACTTCCTTCCTTCTTACCTTCCTTCCTTCCTTCTTTTTTCTTTCTTTCCTTCCTTCCTTCCATCCCTCTCTTTCCTTCCTTCCTTCTTTCCTTCCTTCCTTCCTTCCTTCCTTCTTTCTTCCTATTGTGTCAAGAGACCCCTGTTTTTGTGGTCTTCTCTGATAGTTGTGAAGAAACATTTATTTGTCTGTTTGTCAAGAATTCTCTGCTTCTGCAATGCAGAGACTTTCTGTGAACCATCGCATTCTCAAAACTAAGCCACCTGTTACTAGATCAGTAAACTAGTATTAGATCAAAGCAAAGAACAGAGGAAAATTTCAACATACATTGAAAATATCACTTTAGCCCTTTATTAAAAGGTAAGAAGCACAAGAACTGAACATTGATCATAGTATAAGTAGACCTCACATTTGATATGGTAACAGTTGTTGGAATGGCTTCATAGTTTTATTATAATCTGCTTATCTGTATCTTTGGATTCTGACAAATATTTTTTTTTTTGCAGTACTTTGTTTTACAAGCCAAGAGAACCTGGCAATTGCCAGAATAATTTTAAATTTTGAAGTTTTTACCGATAATCTATTGGAAAATCATCAAGAACTCATCTGAATCACTTTTCTTGCCCCATTATGTTTATATGTCTATATTTCCCATTGGCTAAACTGCAATGACAGCAGCTAAAATCATATTGATATATGTCATGATTTCTTTTTTGTTTTGTAATAATTAAAGGATACACAAAAGTGATGCACCAGAGGCTTAAGAAAAGCAGTAAGCCAAGCAACTGTCTGCTTTTAATTGGTTCTACTTCCACAGAGAAATAACAAAAATTTATGAACATGACCAGTGCTTCAGAGGGAAGTATCAATCTGACTACAAAGAGATATTCAGAAGTGACTCCATCTAAAATAGCAGCCTACAGGAAAGCCCGATCAACAGAGTAAGAACTCTGGATTTCAGTAGCTATTAATACTTTCCAACCAGGGGTGAAATCCAGCAGGTTCTGACAGGTTCTGGAGAACCAGTAGCGGAAATTTTGAGTGGTTTGGAGAACTGGCAAATACCACCTCTGGCTCGCCCCAGAGTGGGGTGGGGTGGGAGTGGAGATTTTGCAATATCCTTCCCCCAGGAGTGGGGAGGGAATGGGGATTTTGCAGTATCCTTCCCCTGGAATGGGGTGGGAATGGCCATGCCCACCAAGCCACGCCCACAGAACCAGTAGTAAAATAATTTAGATTTCACCACTGTTTCCAACCATTCCTTACCTAACTGTAATTTTGTTGGCTTTCCATACAGATAGAGTTCAAATGTAACTCTTGCTTTTATGCTGTCAGCTTATTGAAAAGAGAAAAGTTTTTTTAAAAAAAACTTGTTAATGCATGGATAGGAGGTAATAGGAGAGACACACCCAATCTGGTAATATGCATCAAATGTATAATTCTGTCTTCTGTCTCTGTCAGAATGTTGTATCTTACTATTGAACTGTCAGATCTGCTAGGGACCTTTCATACAATTAAAGGAAATAATTGCCCTCTTTAAATTCGATGAATCCCTTCCTGGCCTTGCACAGGAAAATACACTGATTCTTGAATTGCCAATGGCTGCAATGTTTGGCCACATATGGTTCAAATGACATTTCCCCTTTGAATCAGGGCCATCATCCAGCACTGACATAAATAAAACCTGTCCATCCATCTAAACCACTGGTGCAAATCCTGTTTGTGAATTGCAATCTCAGTGCACCTCAACGTCACATGGTTGTAAAAAATCTAAGGTGAAGCGAAGTAAAATTAATGAAAGAAAATCAGATTTTTTTTCTCCTATGCGAACAGAATTCCTAATAGTTTTCCAATGCTACCTGTCAAATGTCTATGTCTAAACTGTCTATGTCTAAAATGTCTAAAGATTCTCAGTCATCCAGGTCATGGTTGTCCCAAAGGTGCTTTTTTCAAGAAGCAACTGGACTTTCCGGTTTTTGTTTGAAGACGTTTTGCTTTTTATCCAAGAAGCTTCTTCAGCTCTGACTGGATGATGAGGAATGGAAGGATGTAGGAGTATATACAAGGAGTATAAATGCAAGGAGTATAAATCCTTCCATTCCCCACCATCCAGTTGGAGCTGAAGAAGCTTCTTGGATGAGAAGTGAAACGTCTTCAAAAAAAAAAATAACCCAGAAACTCAAGCTGTCTCTTGAAAAAAGCTCCTTTGGGATGCTACCTGTCAGTTTCTCAGGACAATTGTACGGTTATAAGATACTTTAGGAATGGTTTAGCTGTTAAGTTTGGGTTCTGTATATCAGCTCAAGAAAACTAACGTTTAAATAATTGAGTATATGCAAAGCTTCTATTGATCTACTGGCTTTATTTCCAGCGTTTTTCTATAACGATACCTTGGAAGCTGAGGTTGACTCTGAGATTAAACTGTCCATGGGGGAATTTAGTTGGCCCAAGGTTGAGGAAGTCATTTTCCCCCTTTTTCTACCTCCTTAATATCAGTTTCTGCTTAGCCTTAGTCTTTAGTACGAATGTCAACCGTTATCGGCTTAGTTTATGACATCAGTGGTACATCGGCGAATCAGATTCAATCTTTATTTGAAAAAGGCAAACGTCCTAGAATCCGGCAGTTACATCAGGAAGCAAGCGGAAACTTGCAGGGATTAAAAATAATTACTGTTCCTATTTCCAGAAAAGAAAAGAGTTTTCCTCTTTTATGTCATTTTATCACACTGTTGTCTCAATCGAGCCCAGTTATGAATGGTCTCACACCAGATAAAACTCTGGGGTATTGTTCCTAATGATTTTTTAAATAAAAATTTGAAACAATGTTTTGCAACAGTGTTTCTCAACCTCGGTGACTTTTAAGATCTGTCGACTTCAATTCCCAGAATTTCCTAAATTCCGTTAAATAACCAAAACAACTTTGTGAATAGGCCAAAACATTCCTTTATTGTCAAACACCTCTTTATGAGAATCTTGCAAGATTGACAGATTGACCCTTGGAAAATGGCAGAAATTTAATAGTTCGATCTCAGATGTGTCTTCCCTCATATCAACTCCATGCTGGAATGTTCTTTTCCTCCTCCTAGAGCCCCCCCCCCTTCAACCAGTGGTTCCACCACACTGGCTGAAGAATTCTGGGTATTGAAGTCCACAGATCATAAAGTTGTCAAGATTGTGAAACACTGCTTTACAGTATTAGCACTCTGAAGATTGGTCATTAGCTCTCTTAGAGTCTGAGAGTCGCTGAGGACACTTGGGGTTTTATCTGCACCCTCAGGATCACCTGAATGAGAGTGCAAACAGAGCTAAGAGTGTTAACAACCTTAGCTAAGACTGCTAAGAATATAAATCCATCCATTCCCCACCATTCAGCCAGAACTGAAGAAGCTTCTTGGATAAGAAGTGAAACATTTTTAAGCAAAACAACAAGCAAGTCCAGTTGCCTTTGAACAACACCTTTGGGATTATACTATATACTTCCCTCCCTAGAAAACTCAGAAACCATTAACATTTTAACTTTATTCTGTTCAGAGGAGCAGAAGTATATATCGTAACATAATAATGACCATTCTTTGTTTTGGTATCAAACTACAACTGAAAGCAAACCAGATACCCATTGCAGAAAGTTTTAAGCATAACTTGCTCCAAATATCTGAAATAAGTTACTTTCCTTTTTACATAGGAGGCAGTAGTTTTTTCTATTGTGAGTAGCTGAACCTAAATTTGTGGTTGTCTAGAAAGGGAAAAAAATGTCTTCCTCATTAGGCAAAATTGTTACACTTCTCATTCTTTTTATGATACACAGAATATTTTAAAAAATGGTTCAAATCTCTTTTTATAAAATCTCTTTCATTTGTTACTGGATTCATTAATTTTAGACCACTCCTTTCCTGTAGAATGGAGTAATGCACTATTTTAGGTACAGATCAGTGGTGGGTTTCAACATTTTTTACTACTGGTTCTGTGGGCGTGGCTTGGTGGGTGTGGCAGGGGAAGGATACTGTAAAATCTCCATTCCCATCCAACTCCAGGGGAAGGATACTGTAAAATCTCCATTCCCTCCCCAATCCAGGGGAAGGTTATTGCAAAATCCTCATTTCCTCCCAATCAGATGGGACTTGGGAGGCAGAAAATAGATGGGGATGAGGCCAGTCAGAATTTTTACTACCAGTTCTCAGAACTACTCAAAATTTCCACTACTGGTTCTCCAGAACCGGTCAGAACCTGCTGAAACCCACCTCTGGTACAGATAATCCGTTATTTATGACAACAATTGGAAAGCATTTCCATTGCGAAGGCAAGGCAGTTTTAGTGAGTCGGGTCCAATTTTATGATCTTTTCTGCCATGGCTTTAAGCCAAACATTGCCGTTGTTAACTAAATCACCTGGTCATTAAATGACTTCATCTTCCCCCTGTCAACTTTGCTTGTTAAAAATCACTTGGGAAAAGTCGCCTAGAAGGAGAGTGTATGACTCCCGGGACACTGCAACAACCATAATAGTTTCATGCTGGTTGCTAAGTGCCGCAATTTTGATCATGTGATGCTGCGACCATTGTAAATGTGAGAATTGGTCATAACTCATTTTTTCAATGCCGATGTGACGCTGAATAGCTGCTAAACAAATAGTTGTAAGTTGAGGACCCCCTGTATTTTAAGACATGGCTGAAAACCTGTTTCTCTTTCTCCTTCTGGGAAAACAGTTACATTTCGATTGGTGTCTGCAAGAGCTCTTATTTTGCAAAAGCATCTGCTGTTCGCTCAGAAATTTTCCCTGCCATTCTAGAATGTGAGAACCTGCCAAAAGCAGAGGAAGGGGATTTGAATGAAGTTGAAAGGATAATATATGAAGTTTTGGGCACCAAAGAATCGAAAGATGAAATTCTGGTTCCAGTGCAGATCACAGACCGAATTTTTTTCCTTGATTTAGCCAACAAGAAATTGAAAACCATCCCATGGCAAGTGTTTGATCTGGAAGACCTAGAGGAACTGCATCTGGAAAGAAATGAAATTTGTAGCATCTCAGGAGCAATAAGTAATCTTAAGAATATACGGGTTCTTTATTTGAATAAGAACAGGATATCAGAGCTATGTGAGGAACTGGGAGAATTGAAACATCTTCGAAGTCTGGATCTGAGTGGTAACCCACTTCCTTTCAATTCACTTACAGTCATCAGTAAAATACAGTCCCTTTCTCATCTCAGATTCTATGATTTAAATCTGGATGAATTTCCTCTGGAAATCTGCAGACATCTTCATCACTTGAAGCTGCTGGGACTCTCTAACAACAATCTAAAATGTCTTCCCAAGGAAATAGTGAATTTTACCAAACTTCAAGAGCTCTATCTAAAAGAGAATGGATTTGAACATTTTCCCTTGGAACTTTGTCAACTGCATAATCTAGAAATTATAGACCTTGAGAAAAATAATCTGAGTGTCATTCCGGATGAAATTTCATCCCTGCAGAATTTATCTCAATTGTATCTTGCCTGTAACAAGCTGACAATGGTGCCTGATTCACTGAGTAAGTGTTGCAAACTGTCTCTCCTTGATTTGTCAACAAATCAATTGTACAAACTCCCTCGAAGTTTAAAGCGATTGACAGAAATGAAGGAATTTAGCATATCGGGGAACTCCCTGGCTAGTTTTCCACGTCCATTACGGCACTGGAAATGCCTTACTGTAATTTATATGAAGAACTGTGGCCTGAAAGCGTTACACCCTTCTTTTGGAAAACTAACCAATACAATAATTTTAGATCTAAGTCAAAATCTTCTGGAAGAATTTCCAGCACAGATTTGTGCAATGGAAAATCTGGAGATATTGTCCCTGGACGACAATCTGATAAGTAAGGTATTTATCCATCATATTTCTATCCTACTTCTTCCAGTCAGATCACCTTCCATAGTAAATTAAAATTCACTTAAAATATCCTTAAATACTTTTTAAAAGGATCAATAATTGTAGTTTGTTACCAGATTTATATCACTGAAAACCACTGATATATTTTGTGGGATGTGCCTAAAAATATAAAAGATCTATAGAGGTAAAAGTGCAGAATCTTACTTGCTAAGGGCCCTTCTCGAAGTTTACATTGTCAAATACAAAATAAACATTTAGAAAATATAAGGACCACTCAGTTAAACCAACAATTCCACACACATAAACATATACGGATACATTTTCATCTTTAAAAACATGGAAACCTATGCTTTTTGGGAAGTAAAATAATGATAATAATAGTTGCAATGTGTGTGCTTTTCTATCCCCTTAATTTTAAAAGACGTTTTGTAACAAAATATTGTATTAAAAAGTGCAGTCAGAAATTAATGTTTTTTATTTACCACTTGAGCTCAGGTGGCCAAAATCTGCTTGTTAGCTCAGCTCTCTTCCTCCCACCTAGGGCTGAGGAAATATGCAGGCTTGAGTCAATAAATGTAGGGAGCCTGTGCAGGGGTGTCATAAATCATAAATTGCAACCTGTGTGTTTCATGTGGGACACACAAAATTGGTAGAGCTTTCACAGTGCTATTATGGCTGCAAACCCTTTGGACAGTGGTGGGATTCAGCCGGTTCGCACCACTTCGGGAGAACCGGTTGTTAACTTTCTGAGCAGTTTGGCAAACTGGTTGTTGGAAGAAATCATTAGGGCAGAGATCCGGTTGTTAAATTACTTGAATCCCACTACTGCCTTTGGACCATACCTTGCAGTTTCCTTCAGCCTGTGGTACACTGTTGGAAGGAAAATCCATCTGCAGGGATCCAAAAGGTATAAAACCCACCCACTCTCAACTCCATTTTGGTCAGCTGCCCCAGAACCACAAACCCTGGTGGTTCTGTTCCTCAATAAATGGATCTTGTTTACAATCAGTTTACAGCTTCCATTTTATTTCTAGCACCTTTCTCACAGCTTGGAACTGAACCAGATGGATTTTCCTTCCAACACCACCCTGGTGGACCTCCATGAAATGTGTTTTTAGATACTTGTCCCAAAAGCATTCTCATTTCTTCATTACTAGGGCAGTGATCCAGCTAGAGAATGAGAGGGAGACTGGCCCACGTGAGGGGTAGGCTAGTGCACATGCATACAGCTCAATTTGCACAAGCAGAGGGCTGGCACGTACACGCATGAGTGTCTGCTGGCCTGCTGCTCACGCCCTCCAGCCAGCCACTCACAAGGCCCAAATCCAAATAGGTCACAAATCAGTAGTGGGCCACAGCCCAGGGGTTGGGCAGCCCTGTATTAGGGCAACAAATCTTGTGACTGCCAGTCAGTTGAAAATTGTGGTTGAATTGAGGTCCCAACACTGAACCAACCAAAACTGAACGCAGTATTCCAAGTGTGGCCTTACCAAGGCATTATAACGTGGTATTAACACTCAATGTGAATGAATGATAGCACTTCTGGTGGTTGGTGACTTGATTCACATTTCCAGGCAGAATAAAATATTGTGGGGGTCTTCTAAAAGGACATCATTTTTTATTATTACATTTTAGCTGGAGGTATTATCTTTTTTCTTAAGGTGCTAGAAGATTCAACAGGCATTACGTACTGAGGGTGATGAGGGAAAGAGAAGTTGAAAAAGGAGAAAGAGAATAACTTTTAGAATCTTGAAGAATTCAACATTGTTTGTAGTCTCCAGGGATGTCTGCCAGAAGAAAGTTAAGAGGGAGACCATAATCAGGTGGTCACAGCTGTCATGTTGATATTTGTGAATCACCTGTAGATACCTTGGTGGTTTCCTTGTTTTAGAAGATACTGGCATATAAAAGGGTACTTGGTAATCAACGAGCAATTCATTCAACTTTTAGAACCCATTTAAAATGTACAAACTGAATAATACGTATTTTCCCAAATCTGTATTTTGAAAACATCAAGATACCTCCAGCCGTAAATAAGCTTTATCAGCTAAAAAGCCTTGGTCTAACCAGCAACAGGTTCATCTCATTCCCTGAGGAAATATTCCACATTGCATCACTAGAGACACTCTACCTGGGACAAGATAGAGGGACCAAATTAACAGAGTTACCAGAGAATATTAGCCAATTGCAGGTAAGAAAAAGTACTAACCATACAAACCAGTGGTGGGTTTCAAAATTTTTTACTACCGGTTCTGTGGGTGTGGCTTGGTAGGGGTGGCATGGCTTGGTGAGCATGGCTTGGTGGGCATGGCAGAGGAAGGATACTGCAAAATCCCCATTTCCTCCCGATCGGCTGGGACTTGGGAGGCAGAGAATAGATGGGGACGAGGCCAGTCAGAATTTTTACTACCGGTTCTCCGAACTATTCAAAATATCTGCTACCGGTTCTCCAGAACTGGTCAGAACCTGCTGAAACCCACCTCTGATACAAACTGAAGTAAAGACATTTGCAATGTAAACAGCAGGCCTAGAAAACTGTTTATTGTTTATCTATATCAGCAACTTTAAGATATGTGGACCTGAACTCCCAGAATTCCCCAGCCATATTGGCTAGGGAATTCTGGGAGTTGAAGTCTACATATTTTAAAGTTGGTGAGTTTGAGAAACACTGATTCATGGCCTCTTGGACTTTTGGCTAAGATCAAGACAGAGGTGGGCATCACATACTGTAACAACCGGTTCGTCCAGAACCGAAAATGTGAGCGTGCACATGTGGCATGGAAAAAAACGGCGATTATATAGGATGGGATAGTGCCAGGGAGGATGGGTGGGCCCAGCCGCTGGTCAGAACTACCAGTTCACCCAAACCGGTCTAAACCAGCAGCAGCCCACCTCTGGATCAAGATTGTATTAAGTTTTCATCTGACTTGTTCTCCATGTTCTTCAATTCTCAGGTTATTGTTCACTGCAGCAATTAGAAAAAAATAAAGGACACATATGCATACTTATTAGTCATTGTTTGCAGAAAGATAAAATTCTGATGATGCCACTGAGGCTAAGCAGTCAGCAAGTTTTCACTGTTCAAAGTGAGCTGCACTCTTCTTCTTTTTTTAAAAAAACAAAGCCTACCCTGATGAAGTTATAGGAGGCTTTGGCTGCAAATGCTGTGCAGAATGGAGATTGGCATCAGTCAGGGGATTCTGTACAGGTAGTCCTCCACTTAATGGTCACAACTGAGCCCAACATTTCTGTTGCTAAGTAAGACAGTCGTTAAGTAAGGCTGTTGGTTTGAGCTCCAAGCTTGGCAATTTGGTTGCAAACGTTTCATCACCATTCGAGGAGACATCTTCAGTGTGTTTTGAATTGTGCTCCTCTGTTAGAAGAAACTATCAAACAAGCCACTTGTTTGATAGTTTATTCTAACAGACAGCAAGGCAGCCACCTGGCAGGCAACTGAATGCCAGCTGATGGTGCTACTTTTCAACTGGCTTTCTAGGGAGACGGAAGGATTGCTGACTTACCTGAGAGGTTGCTTAGCAGGTAGACTCTAAGATACATCGGGGCAAAGGAATGGAGATGCAAGAATTCAGGAGCAAAACATGCTGAGTAGTCAGTTCTGTGGAAGGACCTGCAGATTCAATTTTGCCTTTTTTTTTCCATTCAAAATTATATGTGGCCTCACATTACATTGTTCTGAAGATTGCTTGATTACTTGAGTTTCTGGACAAATCAGTAGCCACATCTGGCCAAATGGACATGTGCATTTCCCCCTTAGAATTTAAAAGAACTATACATCGAAAACAACTTCTTGGAGTATCTTCCATCAAGCATAAGATTACTGAATAACCTGGAAATACTTGACGCTCATAACAACTTTCTTATAGAACTGCCTGACTCCATATGCCAACTACAAGGTAAAAAAGAAAAAGACATAGACAAAGAAAATTCTTGGCTTCTTTAGCCTACTTAGCTCATTACACCATTTCATATTTTTGTTTCTGATTTGTCTTTAGGTTTGCAGAAGCTATTACTCCATAACAACCAATTATTTCAAATCCCAGAGGATTTGGACAGCCTAGAAAAATTGCAGGTTCTATCGCTGGAAGGGAATCCTATGATGAACCCACCAGTGGAGGTGTTCAGTCAAGGGTTGCCAGCCATATGGGAATATTTACGACAGGAAAGAAAAACAAAAGAGACGGCCGTAAAGGTATGACGTTGGGAGGACAGTCAGAAGTATACAAGAGAACAGGTTAAAATATCTAATGAAACGTTGTTCATCCCTAGTATCTTAAACAGTTGGAGCAACTTGACTTGGATCAAGAGTGTCTTTCCTGGAAAAAATGCTACGATCCTTAATTCTTATGATCAAACTGGAACTGGATATGTCTAGTCTTATGAAAAGAAGGACTAGAGGGTGACATGATAGCAGTGTTCTGATATCTCAGGGGCTGCCACAAAGAGAGAAGCAATTTAGAACTAAGGAGAATTTTCCTGACAGTTAGAACAATTAATCAGTGAACAGCTTGCCTACAGAAATTGCAAATGCTCCAACACTGGAAGTTTTAAAGAAGAGATTAGATAACCATTTGTTTGAAGTGGTATAGGGTTTCCTGCCTAAGCAGAGGGTTGGACTAGGAGTCCTCTAAGGTCCCTTCCAACTCTGTTATTCTGTTCTATTCTAATTACATATTGCACTCAGAATAGAATAGAATAGAATTCTTTATTGGCCAAGTGAGATTGGACACCTAAGGAATTTGTCTTGATGCATACGCCCTCGGAGTACATAAAAGAAAAAATACATTTGTCAAGAATCATAAGGTACAACACTTAATGATTGTCATAGGGAAACAATTAATATAAATCTTAAGGATACCAGCAACAAGGTTACAATCATACAATCATAAGTGGGAGGAGATGGGTGATAGGAACGATGAGAAAATTAATAGTAGTGCAGACTTAGTGAATAGTTTGACAGTGTTGAGGGAATTATTTGTTTAGCTGAGTGATGGCGTTCAGGAAAAAACTGTTCTTGTGTCTAGTTGTTCTGGTGTGCAGTGCTCTATAGTGTCGTTTTGAGGGTAGGAGTTGAAACAGTTTATGTCCAGGATGCGAGGGGTCTGTAAATATTTTCACAGCCCTCTTTTTGACTCGTACAGTATACAGGTCCTTAATAAGAATGTAACAGCATGATCATGTGTAAATAATTATATGCAATGGCATGTGGGAATGATTTGAAGAGATAGGAGGAAGAGATGCAGTTACTGGCATTGCAGGAAGTCCTCAGGTTATGACCCTAATGTGCATAACAATTGTAACATGTGACAGTCATAAACTGGGTCGGTTACCTGATCCATCTGATTTTACAGCCTTTTTTGCATTGGACATTAAGTAAATCACTGTGGTTATTAAGTGAATCCATGGTCATTAAGCAAATCAATGGTTCGCTATGAGTGTGATTTTATTGAAAACCAGAAGTAAATGCTGGTTTCAGAAAAACTTTCATAAAATTCGATCTGGTGCCAAGCAGTCATGTGACTGGTGGAGGGAGTGGGGGTGACTGTTGGAACTTTTAATTCAGATCCTCTGGGTATGTCTGTCACACAGACTAAGCAACCAAGTCGTAAATTGAGGACTACCTGCAAAAGACAGCTGAGTCCACAAAAGGCATTCTGGGAGTTGAAGTCCACAAGTCTTAGAGTTGCTGCTCTAGGGACCAGCAACTTTCTACAGGAAAAACTGAATGGATGTAATTTCTTCCTATTTGTAAGAAATGATACTTTAAAGATGTTTGGTAATTAGCTTCTTCTTCTTCTTTTTTTAAAAAGCAAGAATCCGAGGAATTGAATATGCTTACTGAAAAGTATGATTAAATCATCACCACATCCTTGGAAATTATGATCAATATAAAAAGTATAATCTGATTAGTGTGGGATTTGGGGCAATAATGCTGAAAGAGGCAAATTGTACAGGTTTCATAATATTAATCATCATAAAGGAAACATGGATTTAAATAAAGGGGCAGGATGTTGAGTGATGTGGGGAAAAAATAGAAGAGTTGCATTCTCTGTAATATTTTATGTCTGAATCAATGAACAAACCCACCTTTAGTAAGGAGGAGCTCAGTATACCTTGTCCAGCTTCTGCAAAGGAACATAACAACTGCTAACCACATTGGGGTATTAATTATTCCCTCATTCCCTCAGGTCCAGGCTTGGTGGCGAGGCCTAAGGGTGCGCAAAGGGGTTGGAGCCTATTCAGAGATCCTGAAAATGATGAAGAAGGTCAAGAAAGAGAAGAAAGAGAAGAAAGGCAAGGAGAAAGAAAAACCCAAAGACAAGAAGAAATAATTATTTCTTGGGGCTGTACAGGGCCTTTGGAAAGCCTGCAAGAAAAAGAACAAGAGGAATAAACACAAACAAATGAGCATAGTTTTTTTTTTAAATCCCTGTTTATCTTTAGAGGTAAATAAATTCTTTTTTTTTACTGGTCAAAGAACATTTCATGTGGTTGGGATGGGAAGCCTGAAGAGAGGTTGAACTGACTATCCAACTCATCAATAGGTGAGGACTAGATATTAGATGTCTAATATCTAATCTGAAATCCTCAAATAAGTGTATGATCATGCTGGCCACATGACCACAGAAATTGTGTTCGGACAATGCTGGCTTCCTCGGTCAAGAAATGGATAGCCACCATCCTCTAGAGCAGGGTTCTCCAACCTTGGCAACTTTAAGACTTGTGGACTTCAATTCCCAGAGTTCTTCAGCCAGCTGGCTGAGGAACTCTGGGAGTTGAAGTCCACAAGTCTTAAAGTTGCCAAGGTTGGAGAACCCTGATGGCTGAGGAACTCTGGGAGTTGAAGTCCACAAGTTTTAAAGTTGCCAAGGTTGGAGAACCCTGATGGCTGAGGAACTCTGGGAGTTGAAGTCCACAAGTCTTAAAGTTGCCAAGGTTGGAGAACCCTGATGGCTGAGGAACTCTGAGAGTTGAAGTCCACAAGTCTTAAAGTTGCCAAGGTTGGAGAACCCTGCTCTAGAGTCAGACACAACTGACTAGGAAACTCTTATCTTAGATATTAGACGTAGTTCTTCACCTTTCCCATCTAACCTTTTGGCTGGCTAAGGAATTGTGGAAGTTGAACTCCACAAATCTTAAAGCTGCCAAGTCTGGAGACCCCCTGCTGTAGCATTTTAGGTAAATTTGGAGAAAATAGGTATCAATCCACCAACTAACCCTTTGTATGCTACTCCAAAATTTTAGGCTCCATATCAAAGGTTACAATGGACATTTCGTTTCTTATTCAACCTGGAATCTTCAAGTAGCTTTTGCTGAGCTGCAGAGAGAAGCCAACCATTTAGTTCTAGGTCTGTGAACAGAAGTATCTGAGATAGGGCATCCAACAGCTTCCCAAGCCATTCCCCACAGCCACGCCGGGATGAAGGACGACAGCTAATATCCAATTCAGAAAGTTGCCCAAGAGCAGATAGGCTTATGCAGAAAGTCTCCCATCCTTGGTCTGAAATACTGTTGTTATAGCTGAGGTCCAGGTTCTTTAGCTGAGCCAGATGCCCAGCCTGGATTATCAAAGCTGAAAGAAACAATCAAAAAAATTAGGGGCAACAAAGATGATTAAGGGACTGGAGACTAAAACATATAAAGAACGGTTGTCTGATGAAAAGAAGGACTAGGGGTGACATGATAGCAGTGTTCCAATATCTAACGGGATGCCACAAAGAAGAGAGAGTCAAGCTATTCTCCAAAGCACCTGACAGCAGGACAAGAAGCAATGGATGGAAACTAATCAAGGAGAGAAGCAACTTAGAACTAAGGAGAAGTTTCCTGACAGTTAGAACAATTAATCAGTGGAATAATTTGCCTCCAGAAGTTGTAAAAGCTCCAACACTGGAAGTTTTTAAGAACAGCTTGGATAACCATTTGTCTGAAATGGTATAGGATTTCCAGTCTAAGTAGGGGGTTGGACTAGAAGACCTCCAAGGTCCCTTCCAACTCGGTTATTCTAGTCTATTTTATTCTAAATGTCGATAATGGGTTTAAAAACACACAAGGTGTACTCTCAGGTTGGATTTTGCACATGACTATTTATTAAGCTAATCTATTTTACAACATTACGAGGATAAAATTGAGAGGGGAGACCCATGTGAGCTCCCTATTTATAAAAAATAAATGTCAATGTCTTGTAACTTGCTGTTGCTAGGAAACTTTTTCCCAATGATGGAATTACCAGTGAAGAAGCCCTAGTCTTTTGTCATAGAATTCCTGTGTGCTTCACACACAAAAGCTAAACATAAAGAGTTTAGGTCTATTACATTTTCTTTCCTTCCAAGAATGCCAAGGTCTCTTTTTCTAATTCTTTTTATTCTCTTCTTTTCTGCACATTTGCTTCCCCCAACCACCCTTCTTTCTTTATTCTGTATTAGTTTTATTGGCTTTTTATATTCTTTTTAAAATGTTTAGTACAGTTTATAATAATTACCTGCTCTCTTGCTGTCGGTGGCTGCCATTTTTAGTTACTATCAGGTCCCTTTCATGACTAAAGCGATTGACAGTTGGCTCCGAATATCAATCTTCTATAACAAACCTGTGCACTATAATGTCTCTTTTAACTGAAGACTTTTTGCTAGCTTTCTAAGTAATCCCCATCTTTCTAAACTAAATCTGGAAAACCGCAGTCATTTTTATGTTGCTTATTCTAATGTTAATCCTTTTATTTTGAGTCTTTATCCAGGCTACTGGGAGTTCTGGGAACCAGTTTAGAAGAGACTAGATTGGGAAAGGTTGTTGCTAAGGATTAGTTCACAATAAAAAGGGAGCCATCTGAGACTATCCTCCAGATCAAACTTACTGTGATATTTAGGAGATATGTTATACCCAATGAACAAACCAAAAGTGAAATGTAGTTTTTACAGAACAGGTGTGGAGGAATGGAAGGGGATGGATACAATTCTGTACCTACCCAAATCAATCATATCTTCATCCACCAAGCTGCAGCTGCTCACCCTTAACATTTGGATCTTGGAATCAGGGTTTAAAGCTTTCAGAATCAGCTTCAAGTTCCCACCAACACATTTATTCCAAGAAAGGTCTAGTAACTTCAGTTCAGGAAGATGAGAGACAGCATCAGCTGAAAAGGATAACAACAATCCTTTGTATATTCTCAAAGAAAGGCAGCCCTATGCATCCACATTAGATTTCATCTAAATATATAAAATTGATTTTTCAACATTTTATTCCTCCTGAATCTTCTTTTATTATTACTAAGGAACAAAACCCTTTTCAGGTAGTCCAGGGGTGTCAAACTCATGTCATCATGTTGTCATCATGTGACGTATCATAACTTTTTCCCCCTTTGCTAAAACGGGCATGGCCGTGGCCAGCGCATGATGCATCTGGTCCGCGGGCCGCAAGTTTGACATCGCTGAGGTAGTCCTTGACTTCCAACCAGTTGCTTAGCAACTGTTTAAAGTTACGTTGTGTCTGGAACAAGGAAATTATGACATAATTCCAAAGTTCCAATGATCACCTCGCCCCCATAGTCACATGATCACTGTCAGCACTCCAAACTACATTCGTTCCAGTGCTGACATAAGGAGGAGAAGAGTGGGCAGCTGGCAAGAGGACGCTTGACTTTTCACCTACTTATTGTCCCTGAAGATAATATCCCCTAGGAGATGGGATGGGAGGGGGGACATTCCTGGGAGCTGAAGTAGTAGATATGGGGAGAGTGATTTGGAAGATGGCCAATGACACGCAGAGAATTGGGGAACAGAAAGGGAAGGTTTGGGGTCAGGAAGTCAGTGTTGGCTACGACGAGTCAGGGACAGATTGTCGTACTTAATAAATGAAAGAGTTCATCAAAGACTATTTGTTTGGAAATGCAATTTATTTGAGATGACACCGAAACCTGACAATCACACTTTGGCATTCAGCAACACGGCTGCATTTATGTCCATTTGCAGCATCCCACACTCATCTGATCACATTTTATGATGATTTTAGATTTACATGTACAATGTACAAATGGACTAAGGGCCCAATAAATTTTAAATTTATTTAGAAGACTTGGAAATTAATCATAAAGAGTCCTTCCCAAAGGATTTTGTTTTGAATTTTAAAAATTGAACATTAGAAGGAACTAAAAGGAATGAAAGATTATAATTAAAGAAGAACACTCGAACTTGACTTCAATTTACAGAATGAAGCAAAATATTTTAACCCTGGACATACTGAAGAATATTTTTTTAATAATTGACCCAGAAATTAATTTTAAAAGTGTCTGCCTCTATAGGCAGACTATATGTGGAAGAGGAACAAATTCTACCAGAAAGAGGAGGAGGAAGACATAAGGAGTCAAAGGCAGAATTTTAATGTGTTCTTACCTATAGAAAGAAATGAATCATATTGCAAGGCACAATTGCTGAGGAGCACAGATGTCAGTTTTGGTAAAAATCGGAGTCTGCTAAGAAGATGATAGGTGGATATCCCTACATTTGTATTTGAGGATAAATTCAGTTCCCGAAGATTTGACAAAAGAGGTATTATCTGGGCTGAAAAAAAGGTAACATACTAAAATTATATGTATATAATTTTATAATTATATACTTATATAAATATATATATATATATGAATCCATTAATAGAAAACCAGCTCCATGTATTGACCTGTGAATCTTTTTTCTACACTTTGCTTCCCTTACTTGCTTGAACACAACATTTATAAATTCTTTGAAAAGTGGAATAATAGAAACAGCTTAAAAAGTGATAAGAAATGGAGCAGTATCAATCTTAGGAGATAATGCAACTTGACCATCATAGCCAATATTGAAGAGAGCACTCACTTGAAGAGTGTCTTCTGTTGAAGTAATGATCTCATTGTGTTAAAATATCTTTGACAACACATTAAAGATGATTTAATTGACTAGACTGGGATATTTATCTCACTTAGCCGACCAGACAAATCTATTTTTCTGCTGTAATTTTCAATAATGGCCCTGCTCTCAGCTACTGTACTGAGATATAAATTGCTTGAATTGATTTGTTAAAAGCCTGGGAGAATTGATGATTCCATTTTTGCATGGGCTGATAAGCACTGCTTCTCCCAGCTAAATGATTTTACAATTCATTATAAGTCATTTCCACATATTTCTTACATAAAACCAACATGTCCTCTTCTTTAATACAACACTGGTGAAGATTCAGGATTTCAAGGTTACTTAAACTGGCCAAATGACCAGCCAAAGACTGGAAAACTCCTCCAATCAATTTATTGCATGATACATCTAATATTCTCAATTCCGATAAATATTGGAAAGCAGCATCTGAAATAGGTAAGATTTACTAATTATTTATTTTCTAATCATTACATGCACATAACATATTCATTTGTACAATAGATAAATCATATTTCATCCAAAAGGATATATACAATACCCGCCCCCAAAAAAGATTAACATAATATAACAATGCTGAATTTACACAGCCAAAATGATAAAAGCTGTTTAACTGATTGTTCACCATATTCACTAACTTATGTTATTTTTCCTTTGACAGAAATGTGGCTGAAGCATAATCTAACATGTTTTGATTAGCTCAGAATTAAGATATTAGATTTTAGTTTCAATATTTTTCTATAAAACTTACTACACTAACTTACTACACTAAGAGGTTAAGCACATTTAAAATATTCTTAAGCAAAAACATATAACTTAATTTTCTGTTCATAACTTGTGTTTATTTCAAGATTTCATATTCTGAATGTTAACAAAGTTTACATTATTTCAAGCAATCAGGTTTCAAATGCTGAATTTAGCAAGGTGATGCTTAAGATCTTAGCTAAACTATCATTTTTTAAAAAAACTAGAAATCTGAAAATGCCTAAAATGTAAAATTCAATTCAATTATGAACAATTCAGCTTTAATTACAGTAATGGAGCAACTCTGTATTTTAGCTTGATGGGTTAGATCCTAATTTTGTTAGTCATCCTTCAAATGGAATGACTATATGTGGGCTTAAATCAAAATGTGATTTTGACTTCAAGCCCCGACTTTTTGTGCTTTGACCATAGTAATCTTCATCACCTCCCTCAACATGTAGTTTTCAATCTCCCCCAAAAAAGATTGGATACAAATTTGAAAAAAAAATCTCAGTTCCCAATCAACACCTGTATTTACCTAGGGAATGGAAGCCATCTTGTTCTAATCCACATGCATTCAGATTTAATACTTGCAACCTTGAGACAAACCGTAATTCCTGAGCAATATTTTTAAGGCTACATCCTAACTTTACATTGATTGACAAGTCCAGAATTTTGAGGCTGGGGATCCTACTTAGAAGCTCGGCTGAAAATAAGACAGATGCAGAATAGTTAAGAACACTGGAAGACAGGATAGCAGACAGTTGCAGTTTTTTTAAAAAAAAAACGTTTATTGCTTAGGAAATCACCCCAAACATTTTTGAACTACGATCGCTAAAGAAATATCAGAGAGACATTTTAATAAAGTTTCTGAAAAATCTTTCAATGGATTCCACGGGTCTGAGAAACTATATCTACAATACTGGAACAGGAATGCTCTCTGGACCATCTGTGATTAACATCTGAGATCTGGGCTAGACAATCTTTAGGTTGTGCAGTCCCCAACCTCCAATCTCCAGATCTGCCCAGCAGTACATCCTCAGAATTCAGGAACAAATCACCAAGTATCATTTATAGCTACAAATGAAGGAAATAAAATGTGTTAAGTCTTTGACAGGCTCAGATAGGTCATCTTAACAAAGAAACCCCATAGGAAAAGCATCAGAAATCATTTGCTTGGCTTGGCTTATATGCTGCTTCAACCCTAAAGATTCTGAGTCCTTGTAAATAACACAGATCAAATTTAAATATAAAAAGTAAGTTATATAACACAATAGCCATTATTCTTGAGATAACACCATTACCCCAGCTAGATCTTCAAGTGCTCCATTTTTAGGTACCCGAAAATGATTGACATGTATTCTAGGGAACAGACACATCCATTATTGGATAAATCACCCCTATGCACCATGTTGATTCTTTCATGATGCAGAATAAACAGCACATCCTAATTCCCATCTCTGTTCTACTGTTGTTACATATAAAAAGGATTAAAGTTAGAATAACCAATAGCCCCTTCTTTTAGGACATGGTAATCATCTACAGTATTTCCAGTGGCTTTGAAAAGTTCTGGGACATATAGATATGAATATAGACATAGATATTGTAAACAATGCCATTGTTCATGTTTCTTTCCCTGATTTTGCCTGCTTTTGTTTTACTTTTTAATTTTTTTTACAGTTAATTTTTTTTAAGTTTGCTGAAGTTCAATAATTAAATATCGAGCTATTTTTGCTAGCTGAACTAAATGTTGTGTGAACTTGCTCTAATTTGAAATAGAGATATAGTCGTATATACTGGACGCATCCTATATGCAAATTAAACTGGAAGTTATCCACAATAATTTTCCAATACACATGGCCAGCCATGCTGTCTCCCAATTCTTCTGACTTCCAGGATAAAATGGACCAAGACTTGTCTATTCATTGTCATGAACAATATAATGCACACAACAGAAGCAGGAATGATATACCCTATAAGCAGGGGTGAAATGCTCCCAGTTTGGACCAGATTGCCAGATCCAGTAGCGATGGTGGCAGCTGGTTTGGAGAACCAGTAGCAAAAATCCCTGCCCCCCCCCATGCCCAGCTGAGCCGCACAATCATCAGAGGCCTTTTTTTTTTTTACTTTTAAAAGCATTTTTTCTTCAGCTGAAAAAATACTTGTAAAAGTAAAAAAAAAGCCTCTGATGATCGCGCAGCTCAGCTGGGATTGTCAGAGCTTTTAAAAGCATTTTTTCTACAACCTCTTTGGCCGAAGAAAGCATTGTAGAAAAAATACTTTTAAAAGTAAAAAAAAAAACAAAAAAGTTGGTTATGCCCACCCAGTCACATTAACCCCCCTCCACCAAGCCACGCCCACAGAATCGGTTGTAACAAATTATACATTTCACCACTGCCTATAAGTGGAAACTGTAATAGGCAGTGAAAGCAACCTTGGGGGACAGGAGGAAGAGCCACAGCATAAACAACAGTCTGATAAGAGAAATCCGAGTCTTAATGAGGATGTCTCAGAAGGGATGAGGGTGTCTCAGAAGAGGTCCTCCCTACAGTAATGGCCAAAATTGTGGAAACCTTTTGGGAAAAGTGTATTTTTGAGGCTTGATGGCTAATAACACCATTTTTTTGGTGTAGTACCATAAAATTACATATCAATGGAAAGATAATTTAATCAAGAATGTAATGCAAGAAAGTTTGTTCAATTATCTGTATTCTATGAAAAGTTATAGCCAAAAAAAACAGAAAAAGGAAGCACAATTTGCTTAGGTTGATATCAGGTAGCTTTCTTTCATCTGATAGTCAATGAGCATGAGTGTTTAGAGAGCCAATCAGGTGTCATCTTGTTTTGGCAAAGAGCCAATTAGATCACAGTAGGATTCAGTTATTGATGTCATATATTGAAGCTGAGAGGAGGACATTTGTCAGTGTGTTATGTGATCGTTATCAAGTTGGTTGGGTTTTGTTTTTTGTTTTTTGTTTTTTTGTTCTTTCATTTAGTGAGCTTCTTAAACGTAATAAAATTAAAGTAATGGTGCAAAGAGTTGACTGGTTGCCCAGAAAGCGATGTAAAATAGTATTATTAAGTGAACAAGGCTAAAGTTATAAAGAAATTAGAAGAAAAATTGGTGGAAACTTAACCAAAGGTGGCATTTCTAAGTTTTTGAAGAGGTATAAGGAGACTCAGTCACTACAAAACCACACTGGTAAAGGCAGGAAAAGGTGCATAGCAGCAAGTGATGATAGAAGAATTAAGAGACTGTGCCTACGTGACAGAAGAAAATCATATGGGTATATACAAGATGAAATGGCATAATGCAGTGGTGGGTTTCACTTACCTTTGCTACCGGTTCATTCACATGCACATGCGCAGAGCATATTCGATGATGTCTGGGTGGGTGGGCGGAGCCTCCTGCCGCCGCTACTACCAGTTCGCCTGAACTGGGGCGAACCAGTAGCAACCCACCACTGGTGTAATGCAATGTGAAGTTGAGTGCATGGACTGTTCGGCGCAGACTGTAGGAATTTGGCCTAAAATCTAGAATTCCACAAAAAAGCCACTTTTATCTCTCAAACAAAGGCTGAAAAGCATTATATTCTTGATTAAATTACCTTTCCATTGATATATAATCAGTGGTGAAATCCAAATTTTTTTACTACCGGTTCTGTGGGCGTGGCTTGGTGGGTGTGGCAGGGGAAAGATACTGCAAAATCTCCAGTCCCATCCCACTCCAGGGGAAGGATACTGCAAAATCTCCATTCCCACTCACTCTGGGGCCAGCCAGAAGTAGTATTTGCTGGTTCTCCGAACTGCTCAAAATTTCTGCTACCGGTTCTCCAGAACCTGTCAGAACTGCTGGATTTCATCCCTGTATATAATTTTATGGTACTACTCCAAAAAAAAGTGGTGTCAATAGCCATCAAACGTCAAAAATACACTTTTCCCAAAAGGTTTCCACAATTTTGGCCACTACTGTAGTTATTTGGAACGTAAAGGCAGGGCAGGGAGGAAGCACTTTCAGATGAGCAAGATACTGTTGCGGTAACCTACAACAAAGGCAGTATTTAGTCCTCATGATTTTGGTTTCCTGTTTGGACCACTTAGAAGAGCTGGAAAATCATGAGTTCAATCCAACATTTGCTTTGAAGAATAAGCTGATAAAGTGAACACTCCAAAGACATTAACACCTCTCTGCCACAGAATCTTACCTAGTGATTTGCCATCTTCCTGAATAAGACAGCAATCTGTTACTTTTAATGTGTGGAGTTTAGAGCCTTTGAGGATTTTGGAGGTTAGAAGGGAAAGGCTTCCTCCAACGCCAGGATTCCATGATAAATCTAGTATTTCAAGGTGAGAAATTCCTTCTAGTGCTTCTCCTGTAAAAAAAATAAATAATAATAAATCATCTGGGATTCCTTGTGCTGTTTCAGATATTGAACTGAATATACGAAAAATATCACACATGTATGAAACTATTGAAGATTTCAGTCATTGATGGGGGGTGGGGGGGTGAATGAATCTGTTAATTTCCCTCAATTGTTTTGCTGTTCTTTATTTCCATAGTAGCTTGAGAATGGATTTGAACTAATTTGTACTAATGTGTCTGTTTTTGCATACTTCTTTATACATTGCAAACTGTTTTGTCTAATCAAATGCCTATTTAGAATTCTACTTTCCTGAATATATGCATTGCTGTGCCATTACATTCAGGAATATATGCATTTTTGCCTTTTTTTTAAACATAGGTTTCAATGTAAAGTGTAATAGGCTATAGGGATATATTGGGGAAATGCATTTCAATATTGAGGCAACTATCTTATTTTTGAAGGATAATTGAGTTTCTTTTGGGGGTATTGGCTCAAAAATGCAAAATTAGAGAATCAGTTATGAACAGAGTAAATTTCTCTGCCATCAGTAATCACTGAGGCAGCTTTTAGTGTTTTTTAGTTCTATCATGCACGGAACAAAAACCTTATCTGAAGAAAACAGAAGATACAAGTGGTAGAGCATCTGCCTTGAAGCCAAGCCTTCCCTTCCCCTCAGGGCTTGACTGGTTCATGGAGATATGGAAGGAGCGAAATTTAGGTATATGCTTAGAGACAATTCAAAGAATCAGCAGGTCTAGATTTTGCAATTTTACCCTAGTGATCTGTCTTTGGCGTCATCCATCAATCTCTTTAATAACATAGTTAATTGGGATGACTTATTGGATTCTAGTACTACTAAACGGTACCTAAACACGCCACATCTTTGGTTGTGAGCCTGCAGCTGTTCAGCTGGAGGATTTTCAGCTCTTGCAGATGTTTGAACCGAAGGGCCAGAGGTTCTAGTGTTCCTCCTATGAAGTCATTCCAGGAAAGATCAATCTCTTCCAAATCCGGCAGCAGTGATATTACAGTAGCTAAAGGCAGCCAAGCAACAGAGAAAGATTGCTGACACACAGTTTCAACAAACATAATGAATGTTATTATTTCTCTTAAATCCAACTCCTGCATCTGAGTTTATTAGTTTATGGCTAACACTAAGCCACACCAATACAATCTATGTCTCTTCTACTGAATATACATGTAGTTAAATGTGCTCCTCTTTAAAACTTTTGCTGATTCTTTATTCCCTTTATTCCCTTCAACTTTATTTAGTTGAAAGAGCAATGTAACAGCTAACCAGAATAAAGTAGGTTGTGCGAACAGCCCTTGGCTATATTTTCACACAATGATTCACACATAAGTGCTATGATGTAGCACTAAGAAAACAAGTCTGTTGAAGCCTTGAGCATATATATTTTCCTGAGGTTTTTTCCATCTCCTCTCCAGCCACAAGAAGATGGAAAGCTTTACAGTACGTTTCTATTTAATGCTACTTAATGTTACAAACTGCAGATAGCCCTAACTATATCTTGCTCAAAGAAGCCTGCTTTGTAAATGGGAAATTAAAGCTGATTTATATTAATAAATTATCAAACAGTAAATCACAATGTCAAATTACTTATTACACAGTAATAATAAAAATAATAAGTAGACCTTTCTTTCTTTATTTCGATTTACAACTCTCAACAGTCTTAATAGCAATAGCACTTAGACTTATATACTGCTTCAGTGCTTTTACAGCCCTCTCTAAGCGCTTTACAGAGTCGGCATATTGCCCCCAACAATCTGGGTCCCCATTAAAAAAGAAACAGAGAGAGAAAATTGTGAAAACCTAGCCTTACACCAATTCCCATAATGTAAACTACTATCTATTGTTTTGTGGAAATGCATCAGTTGAATGAATGAATGGTAATTCCTTATAACAGGTCTATTGGAGCAAAATATATGATAGTCTAAAACAGGGGTGTCAAACTCAAGGCCTGGGGGCCGGATCCGGCCTGCAGGATGCTTAGATCTGGCTCACGGGCCTGCCCTGGTGCCTCTGCCAATGAAAACTGAGCTCGGGAGAGCCACGCACAGCCCACCCAGGCTCTGTTTTTGGCCGCAATGGCCTCCTGCAGCCTCTGCCAGTGAAAACGGAGCCTGGGCGGGCCTATGCGCAGCCTCCCTAAACTCCGTTTCCGCTGGCAGAGGGCTGCAGGAGGCTATCGCGGTCAAAAATGGAGCCTTGATGAGTGACGCCAAGCTGGCCACACCCACCCTGGCCATGCCCCCTCCAGCCCTCCGAGGTCAAATGCAACCCTGATGTGGCCCTCAGTGAAATCGAGTTTGACACTCCTGGTCTAAAGGAACCTTAAAGATGAGCAGATATTATGTGGAATAAATTTCTGGGGATGGAATTCATTAAATGCATTGGCACTTGGTGGAAAGGAGGAATTGAAAAACTGAAAACAAAAGTCCATACAATGCAAGAAATACAGCCTGCTGGCGGGGGGAATTCTGGGAGTTGAAGACCACAGATCTTAAAGTCGCTGACCACTCTAAATTATTTTTAAAAGGTTTTTAGGAAAGGGCTTGAAGTAAGAAAGGGGATTGACTGGAAAGCTAAAGAGAAAGAAGATTCCACATAAGAAGAGCAGAATGAGATATTCCAAATTTTACAAATGCAAATATTATTGACAACATTGATTCTTGAAGGGCCCAAGAGAAGATAATGGATGTGTGTGCATATGTATGTGTGTATGTGTGTGAAAAGAAGTATTACAGAAGTATACTCACTCAGCTCCATTATATCCACTGCATTCAACGTACAATTGTTTAAATCCAAATTCTTGTCAGAGGGCAATCTGCCAATTTTTTTCCAAAACTGCTGAACTCGCCAATGATACGACATTGTTTCTGCTGGAGAAGGAGAAGTTAGCAAGTTATCTGGAGAACAAACTAGGAAGGTACCATTTTAGCATCTACCAATAAAGCCAAGCCAGGCAGATGAACCAACTAACCCTCTTTGTGAGGCCTCTAATTGACCTAGTTTGGAAATACAAAGATATCTTTGCCGAATGTAGTTGTTGAAAATGGTCCGATTTCTCCAACTATGAATACGAAAGACATCAGACTGGGAACTGGGAGGCTGTGAGTTCCAGTTCTGCCTTAGGCACAGAAGCAAGGTGGGTGTTTCTAAGTCAGGAGTCTGCAACCTTAAATACTCAAAGGGCCATTTGGATCCATTTCCCACAGAAAAGAAAACACCGGGAGCCACAAAATCTGGGTGGGCATGGCCAACTCGATGTCACTCACTTCCACCAGTCACATGGCCCCCCCCAGCCACAACTATCCAGGCGGTCATTAGGACAGAGAACCAGTTGTTAAAAAATAACGGGAACCACAAAATCCTTTTAACATATCTATCTCTCCCCTCCCTTCCTCCATCTCTCCCCCCTCTCTCCCTCTCTCTCTGTATCTCTCTATCTCTGCCCCGGCCGCTTCTCCATCACCGTCGCCCTTACCTTCTCAGGCCAGGTGAGGAGTGACTGGGAGGGGAGGGTGAGGGATGGGGCCATCCAGTGGTGGGATCACCTGACAGGGAACCACAGCAGAGGGCCCAAAGAGCCGCCTGCGGCTCCAGAGCCGCAGATTGCTGACCGCTGTTCTAAGCCAATCACTTTCCCTAGGTAACCCTAGATAGAAGAAAGACAGGGAAGATCAGTTCTAAAAAAAATTGCTAAGCAAACTGCAGAAAATTGTCCAGGAAGTTACCAGGAATCAAGACTGACGTAAAAGCATGCCATTGGTTACCTTAGTTAACACACTAACAGTCAGACAAGTTTGTTGAGTGTAAATGTTGACACAGTTTTGCTGACTCATTTTAGTGCCTTTGGGAAAATGTGTTTGCCAAAGTATATTTGGTCAAATTACTTTTGTGTGCAACGTGTGAATTATTACAAAACCCATATTCTTCTCCTTGGAAAAAAAAAAGCTTAAATTGTTTGCTTATCTAGGTATTGGTTAATAGTTGTGTGATAAAGAGAGAATCTGTTGTGATCTACTTTGTTCTCATCTTTGTCTGACTGTGACCTCATGCTATTTCTTGTGAATGGTCCATAGCTTTCCCAGATAAGCAAGACATGGCACCATAGAAGCATAAACAGAACCAACACCATTATTGGTTATTAGGCTGGCCTCTTGAAAGATCATACTCTTTTCTAAACTGCACATGCAACATTTGAGATCTAAATGGCTTTGGCTAAGATTATCATCAATTTTAAACTGTTCTTCCCGGTCTACTTAAATTGGACTCAATGTCCTTTTGATTCACTGAGAGAATGTCTAATACATTCAGTGCAGTGGTGAAATCCAAATTCGTTTGCTACTGGTTCTGTGGCCATGGCTTGATGGGCATGGTGTGGCTTGGTGGGCGTGGCAGGGGAAGGATACTGCAAAATCTCTATTCCCACCCCACTCTAGGGGAAGGATACTGCAAACTCCTCATTCCCACCTCACTCCAGGGGAAGGATACTGCAAAATCCCCATTCCCACCCCGCTCCTGGGAGAAGGATATTGCAAAATCTCCATTCCCACCCCACTCTGGGGCCAGCCAGAGGTGATATTTGCTGGTTCTCCAAACTACTCAAAATTTTTGCTGTCAGTTCTCTGAACTGCTCAAAATTTCTGCTACCGGTTCTCCAGAACCCGTCAGAACCTGCTGGATTTCTAATGATTTCTAATTCACCTGAATTAGAGGGCAAATGGGTGTGGCACCTTCTTGGGACTGCTGAAAGAACTGTGTGGTACACAGTTCATATTCCTCCTCCTCTATTGAGAGAGGGCTGTTCAATTTTTATTTAGATGGCCTCTTTGACCTCTCTTAATGTCCCTACAGAAACAATTGGACCTATTGACTGTTGATTATTTTTGCAAGCTCTCTCACCTAATCTTAAAATACACCTCTTAAGACATAAGAAGAAATACAGTTCCTTGTTGGTTGCCTACTGGTAATGCCTTCAGTGGGAACTGCAATCAAGACCTAAGCGATAGGTCAAGATAGCTCATATCTTACTTGCTCTCATGCAGATATGAGTGCTCATGAGGCAGGGAAAGTATTCACAGTCATGTCATCCAGTGGTGGGTTTCAACCGGTGTAACAACTGGTTCGCTTCGTGCATGCGCTTTGTGCACAAGTCACACCACTGATGTCATCTTGCAAATGCAGCATCTTATTATTATTATTTATTTATAATTATTATTTATTTATTTATTTATGGTAAAGTTTTATGATGATGTCATTGCACACATCACCAGTCAGCATCATCACGGTTTGTATCACGGATGCCCCTGAATGCAAATTATCTAGTGAGATCTACATAGGTGAAACAATTAGTCTATGCTTGAACAGAATTTGAAAAGGCAGCAAATAAATTTTGTTCTGTGTATAAGCTGGATGGAAGAAAAATTCCAGCAGAAATCTGAGCAAAATAGGAATTTGTTAAACATTAATGAAAGCATTTATGCTTAGCCTCTCTCCCTCTCTCTCTCTCTCCCTCTCTGTGATTTTTTTAGATCTTTTTAAACTCTAATTCTAGACATGATAGCTTTAATCTAGAAACATTATCAGCTGTATATTATCTCTCAGATAAACATTGTGTAATCATTGGAACTTGTAATCTTTTCATCTCCCATCAGAAACAGTATCCATATGCACAAAAATACACAAAAAGGAAGAGATATTTTTCAAGTTTTTTTTTTAAAGTTAAACAACTTCACATAACACATTTTAAATCAAGCAACTTACCTTTGTCATCCATTGTAAAATTGTTTTCTGACTTGTAAATCAAATCAACCTTGGCAATGGATTCTTGATCACTTTAAGTGCTTCACTTTGTTTAGTTCTTCTTGGACAATATCTGCTGTTAACATAACTTTCCTGAGGAAAATGGGTAAATTTGGGAGAATGATACCAAACTACTGCTATTCTAAAAATCTGTAGCAGACTTCAAAAACTTAGAGATGCTGCTCCAAGCAGATTTTTTTCTCAATTGGTTTTGGTTGTTTTCTGTTCCCCCAAATTTTGCCAAAGATTTAGTAAATAATTTTGCTTAGATATTTCATTAAATACTCTACTCTACTCTACCCTTCCTTCCTTCCTTCCTTCCTTCCTTCCTTCCTTCCTTCCTTCCTTCCTTCCTCCCTTCCCTTCTTTTCTGCAGTTCCAAAATTAAAAGGAGAATAATTTTGTAGACTTTGATACCACAGCTTCCTACATGTGACACTTTCCTGGTGTTGCGTTTTGTTTTCCAAGGGTTGAGTCAATTTATAGCTCAAATTACAATACTTCAAGAACAAGTTCAGTGTGTTCTCTAACCTTCCGCTCCCTCTAGTTTTAAGGATAAATTGATGCACTCTGAGAAAACTGTGGCACCAAATAGCTAAAAAAATTAATATCATAAGTAAAAGGAAGTGATCTCAGAAAAAAGTCTATTTATTTAGTGTGTTTAATTTAAAAAGTTCTTTGCAGATTTCATTGTGCCTGCATTTACTATTTTACTGAGCAAATGATTGTTATTTTCATTTTATAGATTTGAAACCAAACCTAAGAAATTAGTGCTTTGTCCAAAAGTAAAGATAACCCTGGCTAAATGAATTGATCAATTGATTCTATTATTTATTTCTTTAATTCAATTTGGATGCCTCCTGACTTGTGCCAATTTATTGAACTACATTCAATTCCAAACTGCAACGCATCAATGGGAAGAGGATAAATCTCAGAAGAATTATTTAGGTCCACAGTATAATATTATTCAGCCACAAGACAGAATAGGAACTAAAGAGCAACATATCAAATTACTGATGAGTTTAATTCCGGAAAAGTACCGGGCAAGGTACTAAAGAAAGGTTTATGTTGCAAACCCTTGTGTTAATATTTTACATTTCCTGAATAACCTTTTTGTTATTGTAATTGCCTCAAAAGTGGCTAATCCTGCAATATGAGTGTGTAGGAGTTAGCATATTGCAGTCTGCTACCAAGACAGGTGTTGTTGGGAAAATACAGCAATCTATCAAGGGTGTGAACACTAAATGTGATAAAAAAAAAACGTTTCAAGAATTATGTAGTTGTAAACTGACAGGTTGGGTAAACACTGGCAAATGCTTTATTTGGTTTGCAAATATCCAATATAGGTTTGATCACTTGCCACCTATTAGAATCCCTGAGAGTACATTAGGGAATACAAGCATTAAAACCATTCTACTGTAAATTCCAATAATTTCAAGCCAAATGTACTTTGGGGCAGGGGTGAAATCTACTTACCTTTCCAATTGGTTTGGAAGTGCATGCGCATGGCGCGTGCACTTGCTTTGCTTGTGCACACGTCATGTACGCGCGTGGACCCTCTGCACATGCACAAACCCTTCTGCGCATGTGCAGAGGGTAAAAAACAGGTTACTTCCTAGTTAAAACCAGGAAGTAACAATGACCGGGCAGGTGGGCGGAGCCTCGTGCCGCCATCGCTACCGGTTCTCCGAACCACCGGTCGTCATCACTACCGGTTTGGACCAGGAGCATTTCACCCCTGCTTTGGGGACAGAATTCCATTCCCGATAGGAGAAATAACTGGCAACAGAGAAGGCATCACTCTGGTCCCATAAGATTGCACTATTTTGCTGAAGAGACTTAAAGCACAACAACCCTGCCTGATTTTATACAACAGGCAAAGACAACTGGGGACAAGTGATCCCATAAATTGCAAGCCCTAAGCCATGAAGGGATTCATAGGTGAAAATATGTATCTTTCTTTAACTGCATTCAGAAACCAATTGATATCCAGCGCAACTCATAAAGTAGAGTCTATGGACATTCTCAATTATCCAGGTCATGGTTGTCCCAAAGATGCATCTCCAAAATGCAACTGGACTTTCTTGGGGGGGACAGGTTCTTGAAAACGTTTTGCTTCTCATCCAATATATTTTTTTAGTTTTGAAGTTCAGAACTGAAGAAGTTTCTTGAACGACAAACGAAATGTTTTCAAGGAAAAAAACCAGAGAAAGTTCAGTTGCCTTTTGGAAAATGACCTTTGGGTCATGCAGTAAAGGCATAACAATTTACGTCACTATATTCTGGACTGGCTATAGTTTCTGATTGGTCTGCAAGCGACAAGTCCCATTTTCAATAAATTGCAAAAGTTCAAAAAGAAGGTGATTAAAATACAGGCGACTAAGAGAAGAACTTGCTGATCCAGAAAGCAGTGCAATTGTGTGCATACCATCCGTACTAAATATATTCTTAGTCTCAATTATATGTCAGAAAGAGAAGGGATTAAGGTAATAGAAGGGAGACCAACCTTTTTCCGAGGACAATCTCTTTAGCTCCTTCCCACACATCTACAATTCAAAGATTAAAGTGGATTTTTGTACTTTGCCTCATCATGACTCTATAATCCTAAAAGAAAATATTCTAAGGGAATAAAACCATTAGAGGATTAATGCCACAAGTTGATTTGACAAAAAGGATTTGCAAACACTGAAATCCTATATTGCCTGCATTTAATCACAAAAAAATATTCTGAGGATTTTTATTTTCAATTTATTAATATTCTGGTCCATCCCAAATGGTACATAACGATTCAGTTTCATATCAGTTTTAGGCTACTCCCTCTGTCTGAATTCTTCACTGCTGTAAATTGCAACTGAAACCGAATAAATTGGTGTATTTTTTGACATGTATGTATCAAGGATGTAGACCTGATTCATACACATCATTTTCTCATCATGTTGTTTGCTTATGATTCAGAGTTATGCATAAACAAGCCAATTAGCCAACTGAGATCAGCTTGAACAAAGCCAAGACTGGTTCAGGCAGTTGAATATATCAAGAAAGTGTCTTTTCTTAAAGCAAAACACCTTGATCAGATAGAATCATACTAAGTCAGGCTTTAGAAATCAATGAATTTAGAAAGGAGGATAATCATTCAATGATTTAATTAAATTCAGTTAAAAATAACCTAATCTAATTTCTCTACATTTTTTTTCAGTACCTTTGTAACTTCAAACAGTCATTAAATGAATGTTATAAGTCAAGGACTACTGTATTCATTTTTTGTTTGTTTCTATGTTCCTCAGAAAAAGAAGGAAGCCGAGAAGTAAAAAAATTAGCATGCCAGGAAGCAGGAAAGGGAAAGCAAAATATGCTGGGTCACAGGACCAGATAGCGTAAAGCAGGTGTTTCCAACCCATGTCTTGTGGTCCACATGCAGCTCTGGATAGCTAGTAATGTGGCGTGCACAAGATATTAAAAATAAAGGAAGTTCATTATTTGTAACCATTAACTATATTAGAGCCACAGTGGAAGAAGTGGTTAGAATGCAGTACTGCAGGCTACTTCTACTGACTGCTGGCTGCCTGCAATTTGGCAGATCAAATCTCACCAGGCTCAAGGTTGACTCAGCCTTCCATCCTTCTGAGGTCGGTAAAATGAGAACCCAGATTGTTGGGGGCAAATATGCTTACTCTGTAAACACTTAGAGAGGGCTGTAAAAGAACTGTGAAGCGGTATGTAAGTCCAAGTGATATTGCTATTGTTATTATATATTTTATATGCAGCCCAAGACAATTCCTCCACTCATTGTGCCCAGGCGAGCCAAAAAGTAAATATTATGTTTAGAACTGCTATGCAAGCTATAACCTGTGCAGCGCCAAGGATGATGCCCATTGCTCTTCTAGAAGAATCCACCAATGCCATCTACATTCTGTATTCATGTAGAGAAGGTGATTTAATCCTAAGGCATGTATTTCAGGCAAAGAACAATTGTTCCACCATGTTGATTTTATCCTATTCCAACCAGAACTTCATGAGCTACACAATATCCATGGGTAGAAATCTATTCTATTGTAAATATTCCTCTTGCTGTCCCACAGGTGCTTCATCACAGATATTTTTAAAATAACTTTTCAATCATAATAAAAAAGAAATAACATGGCATGACCTCCTACTTCGGATCCCCAGAGATCCTACATACAGGTTCATTTAGTGACTGGTCAAAATTACAACAGCACTGAAAAGAAGTGACTTATGATCATTTTTCACATTTATGACCATTGCAACATCCCCATGGTCACGTGATCAAAATTTGGATGCTTAGCAACTGGCATGTATTTATGACGGTTGCAGTGTCCTGGGGTCATATGGTCACCTTTTGTGACCTTCTGACAAGCCAAGTCAATGGAGAAGCCAGATTCACTTAACAACCATGTTACTAACTTAACAATTGCAATGATTCACTTAACAACTGTGGCTAGACAGCTCGTAAAATGTGGCAAAACTCACTTAACAAATATCTCACTTAACAATATAAATTTTGGGCTCAATTGTGGCCATAAATCGAGGACTACCTGTACAAGGATGGTATCAATTTCTTTGCGAGACGAGTCTTTTCTGAATAAGTAAGCTTCTCATAATAGCCAGTTCACAGATTCTCAAAATTATTAATCTTAGATTTTGACATTCTGACGAATCTTTTTATTTTTTTTCTCTTGAAGAGATTCCTAAAGAGGAATTCCATAAGACCTAAAGAGCAAAAAGCTGTAACCTTTCCGTTTCTGTTTGTTTTTCAGGGTACTTAACCAGATTTTAATCTTTCCTACTCAATAGGATAAGCAGACTAGGGCATCAAACTTGTCATTTGGCAAATCACATTGTTTTTCTTTTTAAAGGGGGAAAATTTGTGCAAGAGAAATAACAGTCTAAGCCACTGCGGTCATTCTTTCACAGCCAACTGCATAATTTCTGCAACAATTAATATTTTTCAATGAATGCATTAAGGGCTTTGATCGCTGTTAACAGCTTAACAGGTTAAATATCAAAATAGGTTTATCAGATCAGTGGGATGTTTGACTTATAATTACATTGTTTTGTTTCTGCTGGCTGAGGAGATGATGTGGGAAAAGAGCTTCTGATGTCAGAATCAAGAGGACTTAAAGGTAAGGATAGAGAGTAATCCAAATAAGCTGAGTTTGGGTTTATATCAAAGTCAATGTTCAGAATGTTTTGACTTTTCAATCCTGCCAACCAGAGTGAATGCACAGCTCCAGCATTTTTCTATCTATTTACACTTCTCTTGTTTCAAAACGAAGGCACTGACAACTGCTGTAAGTACATGCAGTCACCCATAACTTACATGTGGGACAGCCATGTAATAACAATGTCAGTAATTTTGACATAGTCTCAGGAAAGTGTCTATTTCACATCAGGGACTTTATAACAGAAAGGCATTTCAATCACATGAATCTTTGTTTGATTATTACAATGTGTCTATTTGTTAAACAAATTGATATAGCTTTGCATCTACCAGATGACCAACAGAAAGACTCTACTTCAGGAATATTTGTAGCTCTCATTTTAACTATATGTGTTATTTTTCATGATGTAAACCAGCTTGATGAAATGTGAAAAGATGGGGAATGTAATTTAACACAAGCAAAGCACGTGTATAAATATTGTATTTCTGCTTGTTCTCTAGCTATCCTAATAGTTTAAATTTAATCTTTAAAGCTTAAACAATATTTTTGGAAATAAGCCTTTTTACAAAAGAAAATAAAATATTTCAGACACCGTTGTCTGTTCTATACAACTTAATTTCTTCTAAACCTCTGTCTTTTTAGAAAGTTTTTGAATTCCCTGCAAAGAAGGATAAACTTGTTTCATTGCTCTTGTTTGTTTGTTTGTTTTTTGGCTGATATTTATTTATTTATTTGTCAAGTACGTATTAGATAATATATATAAGTATAAGCATGGATTGAATACATAAAATGAATACAAATAAAGGGAACATTAGGACAGGGACGGTAGGCAGGCTGGTGCTCTTATGCATGCCCCTTACAGACCTCTTAGGAATGGAGTGAGGTCAACAGTAGACAGTCTTAGGTTAAAATTTTGAGGATTTTGGGTTGAAACCACAGAGTCAGGTAGTGCATTCCAGGCATTGACCACTCTGTTGCTGAAGTCGTATTTTCTGCAATCGAGTTTGGAGCGGTTCACTTTAAGTTTGTATCTATTATGTGCTCCTGTATTGTTGTGGTTGAAGCTGAAGTAGTCATTGACAGGTAAGACATTGTAGCAGATAATTTTATGAGCTATGCTTAGGTCATACTGAAGGTAGCGTAGTTCTAAGGTTTCTAACCCCAGAATTTCAAGTCTGGTGGCATAAAGTATTTTGTTGCAAGCAGAGGGGTGGAGGACTCTTCTTGTGAAATATTTCTGGACACACTAAATTGTATTAATGTCTGATATGCAGTGAGGGTTCTAGACAGACGAGAATTGGTCTAGCAAATGTTTTGTATGCTCTGGTTAGTAGTGTAATATTACCAAAGAAGAAGCTATGCAAGATTAGGTTTACAACTCTTAATGCCTTTTTGGCGATGTTGTTACATGATGTTCATAAATGATATGAAAATATATATTTTATTTAGGCTATAGTACTGAAGCCATCCAGCTGATAAGGGAAGTTTTAATAATTAAAATACAATTTTATTATTTTATTTTATTACAAACTAATTTGAGTACTAATGCTAATGGCAAAATTGGGTATAAATAAATTAAATACATGTCTGCATGATGATTTGTTGATTGTAGTAGATGACTATTTTCCACCAGGCATTAAATATACCTAATTTAGCTGGATTTTGTTCTAGCTATAGTGGTTTAAACACATTAATTCCAGCATGTAGAGGGGCGAGCAAATCCAGTTAGCGAGTCTAAAAATGTTTGGTTCATTTTTGATGTATTTGGAGGTTGGGAGTAATTTAACAAAGGAATGGCAACATTTCACATCACAGAAGCCTTGCAATATGATTCCCACCTTGTTTTGCCTTTTTTTTTGTTGGAAATGTCTTACAGGTATGATTTGGCATCCATTTTTGGCTAGTTTTCTGGAATTCTGGATAGGTTCCCAGCAGGATCTTACCTCTAGATCCTTTTCCACACATTTCTAAATTGTACAATTCCCATTATACAACTTGCTGTGATGCATTTAAGGAAAACCAAAACTGAACTGTTTTAAATAAACCTTATATGTGCATGTGTTTGTGCGTGTGTTCATACATACACATCACACATGCATAACCTAATTATTTTCTGGGTTGCTGCTGAAATGAATTCTGAATCCATCTAATTTAATCTAATTTTGTAGGTTCAAACAACATATTGAAATATAAACTATTTTCATGAGTTCATAGAACACGCTAGGTTAAAAGATAGCTGGCTACTTTGCGTGTTCAGTATGTTGTGAGTTTATTTTAAACTTTTACTTGCCTTAATTACTGCATTGTCAACCCCAGAGCATCTCACTCTTTTTTTAGTGCTCTCTATCCAAAGAGGCAGAAGATAAAGAAGCCCAGTTTATTTACATGATATTTTTAATACCAGTAGACCAAGAGAATTAAACCAATAGATTACCAAGGATTGCTCTATATTCTAACTTCATAAATGGAGCTTTAGTCATCTAAGTAACCTCTTCTGGCCCAGTCTGCTGTTGGCTAAAGATTAGGTAGTTGAAGTTCACCACAGATGGAAAATGCCAGGTTGGGAATATTCATTCTACAGATTCCCAGTTCCCAACAATAGTTCAGTGAGAACAATTAACCAGTGGAACAGCCTGCCTCCAGAAGATGTAGATGTTCCATCACTGCAGGCCTTTAAGAAGATATTGGATAGTGATTTGTCGGGAATAGGAAGCAGGAAGTTGGACTACTAGACCTCCAAGGTTCCTTCCAACTCTGAGTCTGTATTCAGTTCACCACAATAAAATTAGATATGAACTGAATGACATTGTTGAACAACACTATTATACTGAAGGACAAGCTTTTCAAAAGTTTAAACTTTTACTTCTGACCTTTACTTGCACACAACACATAATTGCACTTGCACCAGCCTATTCTTTATTCTCCCTTGGGTTTGCAAAGCATGATTAAGTGTACGCAACTAGTTTTAGTCCGCAAAGATGTCATACTTCCATTCTTTGCTTAACCAACTGTGACAGAATTACCAGTGGATGAATGGTTTTGCCTGCTGCCAAGAAGGGTTTGTTCAGGGTAAAACTCTAAAGGAGTGATTAACTTGATTTCATCCCTATAATGTGCTGCACTGCTAGGATTTACAGAATAGGATTAGTAACAACTCCTATATGAAGCCAGGCCGTGACAGCTGGTATTTATGTTTTTTCATAGTCTAATGCACGGGTGTCAAACCTGCGCCGTCACGTTGCCATCACGTGACTATTGTAAAGTTTTTTCCCTTTGCGGTGCTAGGGTGGGCATGGCCCACGCTTGACACATCCAGCCCACAGGCCGCCAGTTTGACACCCCTGATCTAATGTTTCTCAAACTCAGCAGCCTTAAAATGTATGGACTTCAACTCCCAGAATTCCCCAACCAGTATGCAGGTTGGAGAATTCTGGGAGTTGAAGGCCGCACATCTTGAAATTGATGAGGTTGGAAAACACTGCTTTACTTCACATTCTTAACTATTTCCCAATCCATAGAGAGAAACATCAAAAAATTGAAATGCTCTTTTCAGTTACCTGTTCACTTTATTATAAAAGTTAACTACTGAAGGACTGGAAATAATGTGCAAGGTTGGAAAAGGATCCGGCAGTCAAAATTAAATGATGTGGCTTAATAGGTAGAAGACAGTTCTATTTTTATGGCAACCTGCAGACTAAAATGCCAGGAGTTTGCATGTGTAAGACGCAAACAAGGAACTTAGTCTTTTTAGACACTCTTAGTAGCTCTAAAAATGTCTCATCAATGCAGAGTTGTGGAGCAAGGAAACATGTAGGGCCTTTTTATATTAGCTGTATTATATTATTTATATTCCTCTGATGTTTGTGTTATTAATGTAATTGCTTTCTCTCAGCACATTTCCATTTCACTGATTCCCTGATCAATTGCATTCTTCAACAGCATGAATCCTCAGGATCACATGAGAAAAATGATAATCCTCGGGAAGCAGAGAAGTGTGGAAGATGGAGCCTTTTACCAAATTGGAAGTGGCATCCCTGCAGCTGGTAAGGCGGAACAAACATACATTGTGATAGGAATGTACATTTTGCCAAGTAGTCCCAGGCACTATATTTTTCCAGACTAACAGTTGTATTCCTTTAATTATAAATAAACTTTGCTTTTAAGTTATGTCATATATATTATTATATGTGTGATTGTGGTTTGTTTTATTGGACCTATTTGTTGCAATTTTTTTCTTTTCTTCTTAGTTTTTATTGATGTTTGCTGCCCAAGGTCATACAGTTAAAAAAAATACAGTTTCTTCCTGGCCAGTCATGTCTGGCTCCAGGGACTCATATTTGTTTCTGAGCTGAGGGAGCCAGCATTGTCCAAAAACACTTTGGTGATCAGGGGGCTGGTACGACTATACATCGAGGTGCATGGAATGCTGTTACGTTCCCACCAAAATGATACCTATTTATCTAATTGCATCTGCATGTAACTGCTAGGTTGGCAGGAGCTGGGGCAAGGACGGGCGCTCACCCCATCACACAGTACTTGGGTCTCGAACTGCCAACTTTCCAGTCAACAGACTAGCATCTTAACAGTTAGGACCCTGTGTCCCCTATGAGTTGGGTAGATAACCTCTAATCCAGTGTTTCTCAACTTTTCCAACTTTAAGATGTGTGGGCTTGAACATTTTTGCTGGCTGGGGAATTCTGGGAGTTGAAGTCCACACATCTTTAAATTGCCACAGTTGAGAAACCCTGCTCTAATCTAATATGTCAGCTCCAGAATTCAGATCAGGCTTCTTTCTCCGACCTTCATGTCCTAACAGATTTGGGTTTTTTAAATCACCTCTTTCTCAGCCTCAGATGTGGCAGGATTTGGAATCAAAGTTGTTGATTTCAGCTTTGAAAGCTGCCATGAAAAACACCATCCTGCCTTCCCACATGTCTGATTTCTTTCAAAAATATAATATACAGCAGACAAAATCAAAAATTATAACATAAAAACAGGTTTATGCAGGAAGAAATAATTTTTTGTTATAGAGGCTGCAAATCAGTGTTTCCCAAAGCTGCGTAAAATACCCAAAATTAGGTAAAAGTGTTTATTCTTTGGGTAAGAAATCCCATCACAACCCATCACAATAGGGACATTGAAATCAATTTACATATTGCAAGATGTACCTAAATATATTCAAAATCTCCCAAATGTCTATGGAGATTCTCAGTCATCCAGGTCATGGCTGTTCCAAAGGTGCTTTTTCAAGAGGCAACTGGAGTTTCTGGTTTTTCTTTGAAGACGTTTTGCTTCTCATCCCAGAAGCTTCTTCAGCTCTGACTTGTATATTGCCCACCACCAGTCAGAGCTGAAGAAGCTTCTTGGATGAGAAGCGAAACATCTTCAAAGAAAAACCAGAAACTCCAGTTGCCTCTTGAAAAAAGCAACCTTGGGGAAATCTCCCAAAGTGTTCCTACAAGACAATAATTGATGAAATTACCAGTGGTAATTTGTTGAAATGACATTAAAATAATTTGATGACATTGTTTATATAATGCAATATAGGTAGTCCTTGATTTAACAACAGTTCACTTAGTGACCGCTCAAAGTTACAATGGCCCTGAAAAAAGTGACTTCTTATGACCATTTTTCACAGTTGCAACCTTTGAAGCATCCCCATGGACACGTGATCAACATTCCTGGCTTGTCAAACTGGTTCATATTTATGACAGCTGCAGTGTCCCAGGATCATGTGACTCCCTTTTGCGACCCTTCTGACAAGCAGAATCAATGGGGAAGCCAGATTCACTTAACAACTGTATGAATAACTTAACAACTGCAGCGATTCACTTAACAACTATGACAAAAAAGGTCGTAAAACGGAGCAAAACTCACTTAACAAGAGAATTTTGGGGCTCAATTGTGGTCATAAGTCCACAATTACTTACTACCACAATTTGTACAATTGTAGTCCCCAAGTTGCAACCATTTGTTCAGTGACCAGTCAAAGTTACAATGGTGCTGAAGGAAAGGGCTTATGACCATTCCTCAAAGTTCAATAAAACTTTCAGATAAGAGATTTTAGGGAATGCAGGAAAAAGTTTAGGAAGCATTGCGTAAAAGCAACAGGAACCTGCATTAGGAATGAGGCCCAGAAGGAAAGTCAGAACAATGTCCTGCAGAAACCAGAATGAGATCTAACTAACCTCAGCATTTTCCATGAGCCATAATTGCCCCACATGTATAAACAGAGAGGCTGGCTTTTAAGCTTCTGATATTGTATCTTATTGCAATGAAAAACATTTTGTGGAATTCCCGATATGCCCCTTTCGCGACCTGCCTTACTGGGAAGGACTTACTTCAACCCTTAAAATGTTTCTCTCTTGCCCATTTTATATTAAACAAAACCAGGGCAGAGTTATTTTCAGTTTTTTTAACTTTCCCACCCTTTCCTTTTTCTCAAGGCTGTGTAATTTTTCTGCAAACCTGCCCCCTCAACGGCACATTCCTCCCTTCCCTATGCCCAAGGTCAACTCTGCATTGCCGTACCAAATGCACACATTGTTAGCACACTGATACTGTGTGATTTGTTTTAGATCTGAGGCAGCAACAAGAGACCCTAATGAGGAGCCAGTTCATGACAGGACACCCAACGCTAATGCGCCAGCATGAAATGCAGACAATTCCTTCACAGTTGGAATCTCGGTTTATGGAAAGGTACTCCTGGCTAACAGATGAAAGAAAAAATATTGTCTGTGTATCATAGAGCATGTAGAGCAGAGGTGGGGAATTATGGCCCTTTTATGAGTTGTGCACTTCAACTCCCAGAATTCCTGAGCCAGCCATGCTCATGCTGGCTCAGGAATTCTGGGAGTTGAAGTCCACAAGTCATAAAAGGGCCATACTTCCCCACCCCTGGTGTAAAACAATCTCCTATGCCTTAAGACAAAACCTCAAGGAAAGCTTTCCTTGAATTGTGTCCTTCAAATGTATTGGGCAGCAATACAGCCAACAATTACCAGCCAATGTGTTCAATATATTTGAGTTCAACAGATGTAGTCCTTGATTTATGACCATTCATTTAACGTCTGTGAAGTTATAGCAGTGAAATAAAGTGACTTACGACCGGTCTTGCACTTATAATTGTCGCAGCATCCCTATGGTGACATGTTCCAAATTTTGGCACTTGGCAACTGGCATGTATTTACAGGGGTTGCAGCATCCCAGAGTCATGTGATAGCCATTTGCAATCTTCCCAGGGGCCTTCTGACAAAGTCAATGACCAAAGCTGGGTTTGTTTAACAGCCATGGCAAAAAGATGGTAAAATCCATTGTGATTCACTTAATGACCACATTATTTAGTGATGGAAATTCCCATCCCAGTTGTGGTCATAAATTGAGAACTACTTGTAAATCTAAGTTCTGATTTAGTACTTTTTCCACTACAGACTGTGTTTCTCAACATACTGGCTGGGGAATTCTGGGACTTGAGGTTCACACGTGTTAAACATGCCAAAGTTGAAAAATACTGTTATAGAGTATTTTCTTCCAGAAAAGGTTACCTATTGGCTTCACGAGTGTTTCTTTCTCTGTGTGAACAGGAGCCATACATAACTGTCAGATCAATTTGGAATATGGTTGCTCATCAGAGGGAGAGGACCAATAAAAACAGTGGACACACTGTCACAATACAAGCTCCACGCTCTTTGGACATGTGTAGTGACGTCGCTCACTCAGACCAAAGAGGCAGAACTGACAGCATATGAGGTCCTTTCATATTTTGATCCAAACATCTGATCCTACAGTTGCCTCTGCTCCATTTGGCTGCTTGTTTTTTGTTTGTTTTAAATGTTAAACCACTAATATAGATGTTTTGCTTAAGGCTTTAAAATGGCTAATCGACATTTATTTCTTAACATTTACATTAAATCCAAATATATTATCAGTTTTTAAATTCAGGGTCAGAATTACCAGTACTTACGGTAGGAATATCTCATGAAAATGGTCACGTGGTTTTTTTTATATCTTCCAATTTTTGTTTCAGGATTCTGAATACTGACTGTTTGCTCTCTTTTACTGATTCATATATAGGAAGTTTCCTTTCTTGAATGTTTTTCTTACAAAAAATTTCAGCATTTTCCCATAAGACATTTTATCTAGCTGTCTTGTTTGCTCTCCTAGACATTTGTTACCTACATCTGAGATCTTGGTACCTGCTGATCTCAGGCAGATTCATGTGGCTTCCACTCTTGGACCTCCCACCTCACAACTTGCCAACTTCCCAAACTTATTATCTAGTTGTGTTTCCCAAGGACCAGGTAAGAAAGAGCAAGATCATAAGTAACTGAGTACGTAAATAGACAGTAGCAGTAGGAAAACTATTGGTGTCAAATCAACCCAAAGCCTGATTCAAATTTCTGATTTGATCTGAATCATAATTTTGAAGAGCTGAGTTGATTGTGTTAAACAGTAGGGGTGTGCATGGGAAAACTTGCACTCTAAATTAAGGCCCCTGATTTGATTCCGTGCATTAAATAGAGAGCAATAGCAATGCTATACTCATAGTGTTTTACAGCCCCCTCTATAGAGTCAAAATATTGCCCCCAGTAATCTGGGTCCTCATTTTTACCGACCTCAGGATGGAAGACTGAGTCAACCTTGACCCAGTCAGGATCGAACTCTTGGCAGTGAGTAGTGAGTTAAACTGAAATATTGCATCCTAACCACTACACCGCCACGCAGATGGTAATGTTAGCCTTGCAAGAACTACAAGAAGTACATCCAGGAACACTAGCCCCATCTTTGTTGTAAGGTTTTGTTAACAGAATCTTGCAAGACTAAAAGCATTTATCCTCTCCTTTCCCCTGTAGTCTCCAGAAAAATAGGAACAATCCCTTCTGAAATGTTTCTCACACTTTTCATCCTTCTTTTACACACTAGTTGCCAGATTGTGGCTCTCTCTCCTGTCTCCCAATTTCATTCCCACATACGAGGGGTGAAATCTAAAATTTGTTACTATCGGTTCTGTGGGCATGGCTTGGTGGTGGGGTAATGTGACTGGGTTGGAGTGGCCAATTTTTTTTGTTTTTTACTTTTAAAAGCATTTTTTCTACAACCTCTTCGGCATCAGAGCTTGGATCATCAGAGGCATTTAAAAGAAAAAAAGGTTTTTTTCTTTTAAATGCCTCTAACGATCCAAGCTGAGTTGCCTGATCGGCAGAGACTTTTTTTCTTTTAAATGCCTCTGCCGATCAGGCAACTCAGCTTGGATCATCAGAGGCATTTAAAAGAAAAAAAGGGTTTTTTTCTTTTAAAAGCCTTTGATGATCCCAGCTGAGCCGCGCGATCATCAGAGCTTTTTTTTTTTTTACTTTTAAAAGCATTTTTTCGGCCGAAGAGGTTGTAGAAAAAATGCTTTTAAAAGTAAAAAAAAGCCTCTGATGATTGTGCAGCTCAGTTGGGCGGGGGGGGGGGGCAGGGATTTTTGCTACCGGTTCTCCGAACCACCCGCCTCCATCACTACCGGATCGGGTGATCCGGTCCAAACCGGAAACATTTCACCCCTGCCACATACCATTACAGGCAATTTGCTTATTCAAAGAACTGTCTAGATCAAATCACTCTGGAATGGAAGCTTTGGATGGAGCCAATATTTGCTATAATACCATTTCTTTGCCTAACCAAGCTAAACGAATGTAATTCATACATTTAAAGTTGTACAAAAGCTTACAATTCATATACAGATAGACGTCAATTTAACAACACTTTGTTTAGTGACTATCCAAAGCTACAACGGCAGTGAAAAGTGACTTATGACCATTGCAGCATCCCCATGGTCACGTGATCAAAATTCAGACCTTTGCCAACTGACTCATATTTATGACCATTGCTGTGTCCAAACATCATGCGATCTTTTTTGCGACCATCTGATAAGCAAAATCAATGGGGAAGCCACATTCATTTACCAATCGTGTTACCAAGTTAACAACTGCAATGATTCACATAACAACTGTGGCAAGAAAAGTCGCAAAATGGGGCAAACACACTTAACAACTGTCTCACTTAGCAACATAAATTTCGGGCTCAATTGTGACTACCTACCTGTAGTTAGGGACAGAGAACCTATATGCTAACAAGGGCTGCTGAACTACAATTCTCAGCAAGCTTCTGCAACAGCTACATATAGGAAGGAAGCAGCAACAAATACCAGACTGGGGAAAAAAATCCTGACTCCTTAAAGCAGCTGTATCTTTTTTCAGGCTCATGAAGAAATCTGAAAAAGACTATCAGTTCTAATGAACAATGCAGGTTCCTGGATTCTTATGAGCACCAAAACTTTTCTTCTGAATCATTTTCAAAGTGTGCATAGTCTCGTATGTGGCTGCCAGTCTCACCGAGTAAATCAAATAAGAATCATAACCAGGGGAGTTAATTCTGCTCTATGGTAATGTTACATTAACAGAATCTCGCTAATCTATCAGTATAATGAAAACCAGTATCAGAGCAGATGAAAGGAAGAATTTGAAAATTATGTTGAACTAACCAGCCTCAGTTTCTTCAGTTCAGAACCATACCAGGTTGTCCTCAATTTATGACCGTAATGGAGCCTGCCCTTTATGATTGTAAGTCATGACGGTCATAAAATGGGTCACACATGTGAAAACCCAGTTTTACAAACTTTTCTGCAGCAGTCATTTAAGTGAACCAATTGTTTGTTATGGGCCATTTTTGCCCAAAAAATTGGAAGTAAATGTCAGTTTTTGACAAAAAAGTAGTAAAACGCAGTCATGTGACTATGGAATGCGGCAAAGAATCATAAATGCCGGTCAGTGTGCAGCAGCTGCCAAAAAAATTAACACAGTTCTAGGTTGCATAAACAGAGGGATAGAATCAAGTTCATGTAAAGTGTTAATATACCACTTTATAATGCCTTGGTAAGGCCACCCTTGGAATACTGCATTCAGTTTTGGTCGCCACAATGTAAAAAAGATGTGGAGACTCTAGAAAGAGTGCAGAGAAGAGCATCAAAGATGATTAGGGGACTGGAGGCTAAAACATATGAAGAACGGTTGCAGGAACTGGGTATGTCTAGTCTAATGAAAAGGAGGACTAGGGGAAACATGATCGCAGTGTTCCAATAGGGGGGCTGCCAGTCAAGCTATTCTCCAAAGCACCCGAGGGCAGGACAAGAAGCAATGGGTGGAAACTAATCAAGGAGAGAAGCAACCTAGAACTAAGGAGAAATTTTCTGACGGTTAGAACAATTAATCAGTGGAAACATTTGTCTGAAGTGGTGTAGGGTTTCCTGCCTAAGCAGGGGGTTGGACTAGAAGACCTCCAAAGTCCCTTCCAACTCTGTTATTCTGTAAATTGCAGTCATGTGACTAAAGGGGGGAAACAAGCATAAGAACTTTGGAACTGGGTCATAAGTACTCCAGGAGAAATCCATCAAATCCATCACCTTTGAATGGTTGCTAAGTAACAGGTCATAAATCGAAGATTACCTGTACACATTAATCTGGATTTGAATTGGATTTAACTCTGAGTCATTATCTTTAAGATTGCACGTGGGCTGCTTCTTTGTTTATGAATACTAAGTAATACTAATACTTTGAATATTAATCCAGTTTTAAACAAGTGAATGATGCTTAAAATAATCTTCAATTATGTTCATTCATTCAATTACTAGGATATAGTTTTCTTCAATCCGAATCAATGGAAGCAGTAGCCAAAAGACAAGAATTGATTCAGAAACAAAATATTGCCAGGTAAAATGAACTAAATCACATAAATATTAGAATTTACATGCTAAGTCATAATTTATGGTTTATCACCTATCTTATTGTTTGTACAAATGTTTACACCAGTGGTTGACTCAATTAACCCTGATTAAACAAATAATTGTTAGAATGTCAGATGTCTTATAGGTCAACTAGTTACTGTCATTCAAACTGTGGTTATATGTATGGTATTATTATTTAAATTACAGGCAATCTTTCTATATTTTCATCTTTGTCCATTAGCTACTAGTATAAATCTATCACTTGCAGCTTTATACAGTTTTGTTAATATGATTATTGTGGCACGTATCTCAGGAGGCACCAGCATCTAGTACTTTGTGTGGACTCCTAAACTAGCCTGGATTACTATTTGGATGGGAGACCACCAAGAATTTCTAGAACCAGAGGCTAAACAAGGAAGTCTAAAAAATCTTTCTGTAATCTGCTTCCATATTGTTGCTGGAAAACTTCATGGATGGATCCATGTAGTCATCAAGAATTTTGCTGTATTCAAGGATGAGTGTGAACGTGTGTGTAAATGATGAAGTGTGGGTGATCTTAGCCCTTGGCTACTTCTATAAGTACCCTCTGAGGTTATCAGTGGGATAATGCAGTCCTTTGATTGAAAAAGATTTCACTTTATAATCTCCACCAACTGTAGGTCTTCAAGGACTCAAATGGTGTTTTTTATTTAAAATAGAAGATGCCATGAAATATCAGAGGCAGGTGGGTGGGATTTTGCCTTCTAAATCACATAGTCTTGTGCTGCTCTACAATGCCTAATGTTCCAAACTTTATATGTTGCAACCTATTGGTAGATAAAGATTGCATTTCCAGTTATGGTGTAATGCTTATGACCCTTACTTAGGATGGAAATGAGTGCCATGTTTCAGCAAAAAGAACTCGAAAAAGCTCAGCGAAAAAGTCTTCTAAAACTCAGGGGCTTTTTCCCTTACCCTGATGTCCCAGCTCGTTCTGCTAGTTTTCAAGAAAGACACTACATTCCTGAAAGCCATCTCTCCAATGGCCTGTATGTCCATCAGACCACCCTCAATGAACTTCAGAGGAATGCCATGTTCATGGGCACAAGCTCCTATCCACCTCTCTCCATGCTTCAAAGGGAACGGGTCCGTCGACCAAGCAGAAGAGCTGGGATTCGCAAAGCTTCTTGTTACCAGTTCAGTCATGGAAAGAACCAGCTGAAGGATAGGGATCTGGCTTCAGTGACTCTCAGTGAAGAAAAAGAGGATAAAAAAGAAACCAAAGTGGAAATGCCAAGCAAGCCTCCAGAAGCAGAACAAGAAGTCCATGCAGAACCATTAGCAGCTGTCACCAAAAATGAGAAGGAACGTGAAGGTGGCTTGAGAAAGAACTTGTGTAACCACAAAATGCTCAGTGAAGCAACTGACGGCCACAATGGAAATGAGAAAGATCCTCACAATTCTTGCTTAGTCTTTAATGAAAAGCATGCAGATCCATCAAAAATCACATTCTCTGCTCTGGCAAGTAGCTTCTCCATGCTCAATCAGCCACCATTATCTTTTGGTAAGTACCGGTAATAGGACATGCAGGAGGATATCATGACCCTCCAGATATTTGTTAGACTATGAGCCAAACAGTCCCAGGTGGAAGGATAATAGGAATTATTGAAAGCATCACCTGGAGAACCACAGATTCTCCATGTCTGCAGTACAACCTGGCATGAAAGCCAAGTTATATATTTCATGGAAACTTTGCGTGGTGATCATAAATGAACACATTCTACTTGCAAAGAACCCTTAGGACTGTTACGCAGGGAAAAAGTATTGGAGAGGACAAGGTTTAAAACCCTTTTCCAGCACAAATTAACTTTTCACTGTGATCCAGCTTCATGAAGGGAAGCAATATTAGGATTTTTCAGGACTCAGGTTTAGTACTGTATAACAGAGGGGTCCCTAACCCCTGGTCTGTGAACCGGCACTGGTCGCAGCATGCCAGAAACTGGTCTGCGCAGCCCCATCCATGGGATGCAGGCAGCACACGAAACCATGACCCCTCTGGTCCGTGGAAAAACCTCTCTCCACAGAACCAGTCCCTGGTGCCCAAAAGGTTGGGGGATGCTGGATCCATTCCAGTCGGGCTTCAGGCCTGGGTACAGCACGGAAACGGCATTGGTCGCGTTGGTTGATGATCTCTGGAGGGCTCGGGACAGGGGTTGTTCCTCTGTCCTGGTCCTATTAGACCTCTCAGCGGTTTTTGATACCATCGACCATGGTATCATGCTGCATCGGTTGGAAGAGTAGGGAGTGGGGGGCACTGTGTTGCAGTGGTTCTCCTCCTTTCTCTCCGACAAGTTGCAGTCTGTTGGCAGGGGGGCAGAAGTCAACCCCAAGGACCTTATATGTGGGTAGCCACAACGGTCAGTCCTCTCGCCCCTTCTGTTCAACATTTATGTGAAGCCACTGGGTGAGATCATCCGTAGTGTCGGGGTGAAGTACAATCAGTATGCTGATGATACTCAGCTGTACATCTCCACCCCGGACCACCCCAACGATGCCCTTGAAGTGATGTCCTAGTGCCTGGAGGCTGTGCAGATCTGGATGGGGAGAAACAGACTCAGGCTCAACCCATCCAAGACCGAGTGGCTGTGGTTTCTGGCATCCCGATATAGTCAGTTGGTGCCATCACCAACTGACATTGGCATTGACAGAGTCATTGGCCCCCACAGAGAGGGCTCGTAACTTGGGTATCCTCCTGGATTCACGGCTGTCTTTAGAAGAGCACTTGACGGCTGCGGCCGGGAGGACTTTCTATCAGGTCCACCTGATTCGCCAGTTGCATCCCTTTCTGGATCAGGACTCCTTACGCACGGTCACTCATGCCCTCGTCACTTTCCGCCTGAACTACTGTAATGCTCTCTACATGGGGCTCCCCTTGAGCACCCGGAGGCTCCAACTGGTTCAGAGTGCGGCCGCGTGGGTGGTTATGGGAGCGATGTGGCGTTCCCATGTAACACCTCTCCTGCGTGAGCTGCATTGGCTCCCGGTGGTTTTTGGGGTGCACTTCAAGGTTTTGGTTACCACCTTTAGAGCGCTCCATGGCTTAGGACCTGGGTACTTAGGGGACCGCCTTCTGCTACCAGTAGCCTCTCACCGGCCAGTACGCTCACATAGAGAGGGGCTCCTCAGGGTGCCGTTGGCCAAACAGTGTTGACTGGCGGCCCCCAGGGGGAGAGCCTTCTCAGTGGGGGCACCTGCCATCTGGGATGAGCTCCCCCCGGAGATATGGAGGATCCCGGATTTACGCACCTTCCGCCGTGCCCTCAAGACCTTTTTATTTCAGCAGGCTGGCCTGGCCTAACTTCCCTTTTAAATTGTAAATTTTAAATTTGTTTTAAAACCTTAGGGGTGTTTTAATTTGTTTTGGGCCAAATTATTTAATGGGTTTTTATATTGTCTTTTAAATTTTGTACTTTGTGTGTTTTATCTTTTTGGCTGTTCACTGCCCTGAGTCCTTCAGGAGTAGGACGGTATATAAATCCAATAAAATGAAAAAAAATAATAATAATGCTACTGTGTACTACAATTAATCCTCCACATGGAACCATTCATATAGCAACCATTTGAAGTTGCAACAATATTAAAAAAAAAAAAGTGACTTAAGACGGATTGTTGCACTTAGGACCGTCACAACATCCTCATGGTCCTGTGATCAAAATTTGGATCCTTAGCATGTATTTACAATAGTTGCAGCATCCCAGGGTCATGTGATAGTCATTTGCCACCTTGATCTACCTGTATCTAATCTGGTCTCCCTTATGTAATGTAGATTCAACATTTTGTCATTAGTTCAGAATTTTCTCTGACTTCTTTGCTAGTCACTAAAAATAAAAACAGATTTTCCCCCTTTCTCCTAGCCCCTCCCAGACTAACTTTAAATGGGGAAGAAATTTCATCTGCTGAAGATATTCGCAAATGGACTGTTGAAGATGTATACAGTTTTATCAACAGTCTCCCAGGATGCTCTGAGTATGCTCAGGTAATCATAAATATTAAACAACTGAAAAATGCTCAGGAAAGAGTTTCTTATATTTAACCTAATTTAAATAATACTCTAAATTCCATTTTACCATTCTTTATTACATAGATTTTGGATATGTTGCTGCTTTTAGTTATTCATATACCAGTACATCATATTCGAAATATTGTTATTATTATGTAATGCCATGCTGTAGTTGTCTATTCTTAATGCTATCTAATATTGTACTAAGTATTGTGTGAAGATATCAATGGAGGCTTTCAAAAATAGACTGGAAAGCCATTTATCTGGAATGGTATAGTTCAGGTATAGTTCACTACTTGAGCAGTGGGGTTGGACTAGAAGACCTCCAAGGTCCCTTCTAACTCTATTATTCTATGTTTTTTTTATGAAGCACAGTGTATATGAAATCCACTCAAGGCTGGCATGGAGACAGGAAGGTTTAAGTTTACAGAGCATACGGAAACATACCAAAAAGAAAAGGTTCTAGGAAGAGACAACAAAACACAATTTTCAAATACAAAGTATTTTTCAAAATAAAAGACTGTTTCTATATGAAGTGCCAGGGAAGTGGGAATAACCAAGTCTGGTTAAAAATCTGGGGAAATTGTACTTTGGAGAGTTCACATAGACTGGAGGTATTGTGTGAGATAGCCATCACACCTTGATTCTTCTGGAATCCAACTTAATCAGTCTAGGGTAGAAAGATATGGACAAAAGTAAGTATGTTTGCAACTGAATCTTTTAGTTCAGAAAATTAACATAAGACACTGTAACTCTGCATTTGGATATATGTGCCTCAAGTGTCAGGCCCAGCCAAAGTTTCGTTATTTATTTGCTTGCACCAAGAGACAGAATCTTGCCAGACTAACCTATATTACTCTTAACCAGTGGTGGGTTTCAAACAATTTTACTACTGGTTCTGTGGGTGTGGCTTGGTGGGCGTGTCAGGGGAAGGATACTGTAAAATCTCCATTCCCTCCTGATCAGCTGGGACTTGGGAGGCAGAGAATAGATGGGGGCGGGGCCAGTCAGAATGTTTACTACCGGTTCTCCGAACTACTCAAAATTTCCACTACCGATTCTCCAGAACTGGTTAGAACCTGCTGAAACCCACCTCTGACTCTAACCCTAAAGACACACCCGGAGAGATTCTAGAGAGTGGCTTTCCTAAATCTCTTCCTCTTTCTTCTGATCCAATTCTTGTCTCTCCCCCTCTTTCTTTGGAATGTGCTCCCTCCTTCCTGGGAAACTGTCATTTCACTGTAATCCATGATACCACCTCGCCCTTTGTAGACACATTCCATCGCATTAAATCTCTGCAGAAATAAGTACAGGTAGTCCCCGATTTACAACAGCTCACTTAATGACCATTTGAAGTTACAACAGCATTGGATAAAAGTGATTTCTGACCATTTTTTACACTTACGAACATTGCAGCATCCCCACGGTTACGTTATTTACATTTGGATGCTTGACATCTGACTCACGTTTATGACAGTTGCAGTGTCCCGGGGGGTCATGTGATCATTTTTGCAACCTTCTGCCAAGCAAAGTCAATGGGGAAACCAGATTCACTTAATAACCATGTTCCTAATTTAACAACTGCAATGATTCACTGAACGACAGTGGCACGAAAAGTCATAAAATGGGGCAACACTTACTTAACAAATTTCTCACTTAGCAACATAAATTTTGGGCTCAATTGTGATCATAAGTTGAGGACTACCTATACAAGAAATCACATTCAGTGGATCCTGCATGAAAGCAGAGTTGAACCAGATAACCTGTAAGGTTATTTTCAGCTCTATGGTGACATGACTCAGGAGCCTTTGTATGACCCTGCAACACAGTGCTTATTGTTTCAATGACAATATTTATTTCTTTGTTTTCAAAGGTATTTAAAGATCATGTCATTGATGGAGAAACCTTACCGCTGCTTACAGAAGAACATCTTTTAGACATGATGGGATTAAAACTTGGGCCTGCTTTAAAGATTCAGTCACAGGTAGAGCCCATAGATCTTCTGAAATTCCAAACACTGAGCAAATGAAAACCACAGCACTTTCAATTTACTTATCTTAATTTGCACTAACTTTTTATATGGGTTTTATTAAAAGATAGCTTCAGCTTGCTTTTGTTATGTGGTACAGGTAGTTCTCGGCTTAAAACCATAATTGAGCCTGGAATTAGAATTAAAAAATCATGCTGGTCATTAAGTGAGTCATTCATCGCTTGGCTAACTCGATTTTATGACTTTTTTGCAGCAGTCATCAAGTGAATGTAATGATGGTGGCAGTCATTAAACAAATCCATTGTCTGCAGTGGACATTTTTTTGATGGAAAGGAGAAGTATATGTCAGTTCAACGGTTGTTAAATGAATCATTGTAGTTGTTCAGTTAGCAACACAGTTGTAAACTGGCTTCCCCATTGACTTTGTTTGTCAGAAGGTAACAAAAGATGATCACACGACCCTAAGGACCCTGCAACTGTCATATATATGAGTCAGTTGCCAAGCTGCAATGGTCGTTAAGTGTGAAAAATGGCCATAAATATTTTTTTCAATGCTGCTGTAACTTTGAATGGTCACCATTGACTTACATTGTTGTAAGTCAAGGCCTGTAAATCGCAGTAGCATTTTCTTTGTGTTACAGTTAAATTCACAAGCAATAGGAAGGACATCATGTTAAAGTAGCTACTATATGTGGTGGCATACTGCCAGTATGACACAAACATTTCTTAATGATAGGAAGCTGGGATGACAAACAATTAGAGCAATGATCTAACCACTATTCTCAAAGGACAATTCTTCCATATTATTCTTCATTAGCTGACTTCATGGATTCCACGTATTAAATATTGCACAGAATCAAATCTTCCATTATTACTATACAATAAAGAGGATAATCATGATACTATGATAAAGACTCAGTAAGGGGCATCGAATAGTAAAAAGCCCCTACCATATTCAGTGTTTTACTTATTTTGAATCTGTAAACAACTGTACATTAAAAAAATAATAACTGCAGAGTTTTTCTCTCGAGTTGCAGTTTGGATCAACATCCTCTATCTTGCTTTTACATAGTATTTTGATTTCATTTTAATTGTTAAGCAGTTCTTTTTCTCCTGTCTTTATCCATCCTTCCTCTCAGTGTTATCTCTTCATATCCGTTATAGTAAGAATAATTAAATGCAGCACAGGGGAATATAGTGACAAATAACAGAATGCAACACTTATTTCTTATAAAAGGTATCAAACCAGTTCTGGAGAAATCGGAGATATTTTTAGAATGGTGAAAATGCAGACATAATAAGATGAAATACACAGTTAATTTGCTGTTCAAGTTGCAATGGGCTCCCATGGAAAAAAGCAGACAAGAAAGCTTAGATGTCATATAGCAATGTTTCCCAACCTTGGCGACTTTAACTGAATAACAGAATTGGAAGGGACCGTGGAGGTCTTCTAGTCCAACCCCCTATCCAAGTAGGAAACCTTATACTATTTCAGGCAAATGATTGTCCAATCTCTTCTTAAAAACCTCCAATGTTGGAGCATCCACACATATATGGAGTTGAACTCCCAGAATTCTGGGAATTGAAATCAGTGGTGGGATCCTCCCGGGTTAACAACCGGTTCGGTGATTGCACAATTTGCATGCGTGCATGTGCTTCATGCAGTTTGAAGAAATCTTCACTTCCTGGTTTCTTCGGAGGAGTAACTCAGCTGATTTGCGCGCCAATCAACTCTATCACACGAATCAGCTGAGAAGATGAAGGTAGGAAAATAACGCAGGCGGGAAGGTGGGACCATCTGATCATCGGGGAAAACTGGTTCGCTCCTAGCTGATCATTGGAGCTACCAGTTCACCCAAACCAGTCCGAACCGGTAGAATCCCACCCCTGGTTGAAATCCACCTATCTTAAAGTTGCCAAGGTTGGGAAACCTTTCATATAAAGATGGTATACAATTGTATTTATTGACAAGTTTAAGAAAGCAATATTATTTTAAAGAATTTAAATAAAAGTGTTTTATTTCCATAAAGGTGTCCCAATGCCTGAGAAATATATTCTGCACAATGAATATTCCCTTGGCTATGCCTAACCCATATGCAACCAGCACATCTTCTGAGCCTTTCCACAATACTGTATCCCATCTTCCTTGCGACAGTGCTCATACTATCCTGGCCAGTCCTTGCACTCAAGATCCTGAAATTTCAAAAACAGTGGAGCAAGTGATTTCAGAAAGCACAGACAATAATCTGCTCTAGCTGGATCAGAGGAGTCATTGTCAAAAATAAGGGGGTCATCTTATTTCCCAAAGCACCAGAGGGCAGGACAAGAAACAATGGGGAAAACTAATCAAGGAGAGAAGCAACCTGGGATTAAGGAGAAAATTCCCAACAGTGAGAACAATTAACATGTGGAACAACTTGCCTTCAGAAGCTGTAGGTGCTTCATCACTGGAAGTTTTTAAGAAGAGATTGGACAGTCACTTGTCTGAAATGGTATATGGTCTCGTGATTTAGCAGGGGGTTGGACTAGAAGGCCTTCCAAGGCCCCTTCCAGCTCTATTCTGACTGATTGATTGATCTTGAAAATGTCCATTCAGTGGATTTGCCAGCAAAGGATATCACAGGCAATATAAAACACTTATAAAAATATTTATAAGTGTATAAAATGATTGTTAAAGAAACGGAAGTATGGCACCCGTGTGGTTAATGAGTATTATTTATTGAATAAATATAAATTCACTAAAATAAAACGATAGAATCATTCCTCTGCCCTGAATTTGGTTTTCTTTTTCTAATGGTGCTTTGCTTTAATTGCTTTGTTGTTGTTCTTGATCTATGAAAATGCAAGATTACAAAGAGGCTGTCACCTTCTAACTGAACCTAGCCATAGCCATTTTTCTGTTCCTCAGTTGCTACACAGAGGGGGAAGGGGTGGAAGGAGGCTGGAATGCATTTCTAGACACAACGAAGAGTTTTCTCATCAGAATCAAGGTCGTCTCTACTTACAGATAAGGTTGGGGAAGGAGTGCCTGAAGAGCCTGCTAATTAACCCAATTGGTCAAAGTGACCAACTGTGACACTTGGGAATGGGGTTATTTTCTAGTTTAATTGTACTGAAACAACGAGAAAGATTTAGATTTGGTTTTCCATTGAAGCTGTGCTGATATGATGTACTCATTAAAGAAGACCTTTGAGAAAGAGCCAAGTCTCAGAGTTCTGATTTGCTTGAGTTCCTTAGCTGGAGCCTTGACACAGGCCTAATTTAGATGAAAAGATGAGCCTTGTTTTGGAGTCTCTTAACTATGGCCTGCTCTTTTCAGTTCGCATCCCAAATCTAGAAAGACTTCCAAATTTCATACTTGTTCCAAATCTGTCTATCCACCCATAAACAATGCTGACATCGATACAGAACGCAGTTGTAGAAACAGCAACTCCGTACTACTTCATTGTAAACCTACAATAACAAAATCTTGCAAGTCTGAATGCACTTCCTTACCTCTCATCTCTCACCACAACTGATTGAAATAACTAATTGAAGAAAGAACCAGAACCATTCAAAAACAGTGCATTCAGGCCCAATCCCTAGGTAGTCCAGTAAAGTGCCATGGTCAATGGTGTCAGAAAAAAAAATAGGAAGGATAGGGAGTGTGTTACTTCATCCAGGGCTCACAAAAGTCACCCAACAGTGATTAATAATGTCTCTGTTCCATAGTGTGATCTCCTGCTGAGAGGATCCAACTCATCTATTTTTAGAGGTGCTCCAAAGTTGGTCTGCCACTGTTGTCTCAACAGCCTTTCTTAGAAATGGGAGGCTGAAGACGGGACAATAATTATCCAAAACCTCTCATCCACAAATGACTTTTACAGAAGGGTGAACACCAGAGACTGGTGTTCAAGACTGCTGTTAATCCACTCACCCACCCAGGGGGCGGGTTGAGAGTTTATTAGATCAAAGTGGCTACTTCTTCATTCACTTTCCCCAGCAGCCAGGAAGGCAGAGATGCCAAAAGCAGGTGGCAGATAAAAATCTACTTCCTTGGAGCCTGCAGCCAAAGGAAGTCTCAAGTAACATTGCAACATTACAGACTCTACACGTAGAGCCAAGACTTTGGTGAAATTAAGCCACTTTATTTGTAAAATGCTCTGCAAATTGATCACAATGGTGGGAGAACATCATGCAGATACTTCCCCAAAAAAGATTTGATCATTTAAGTAAGGTTACTGGATGACAGCTCAGTGACACACTAAGGGAGAAGGTTGTCATGGTATAGGCCAGCGCTCAGATCTGCTTCTTGTCTTCCTCCATCTGCACTTCCAACATCATTTCCGGTATTTCATTTTCTAGAGCAGCTCTAAAAACCAAGTTACCAACTAGGGACAGCCACCATATAACCACCAAAGATATGCACACTCAAGAATTACCAGAGTTGATTGCCTGATCAGGTATTTTGAATAATTCAATACTTAAAAGGCAAAAGTTCTGCACCACCCAGAAACAAATTCTAGTAGCTCAAGAGGTGATCCTTACAACCTGCATGGTGATTGGTACACAGGTACCCCAATTTAGCTTGTTTCTACATCTCAATCTAACATACAGGCACTCATATTCTGCTACTTCAAGACAGCATCTCTGACCACTGATAAAAACATTAATGATCAAAGACACTTCCTGGCCTCCAAACCTAGCATCAAAATTGCTGAAGGACCTAAACCTTGGCATGGCAGATCTCTGACAAGGGTTCAGAGCTGCCCTTGACCATTCAGATTTTGAAAATACATGTCATGTATTTATCCTTTTCCAAAACTGTGTTATGGAGGACGCTGAACTACTGCAGACAGAGCAAGTATTAACCATCAACACTTTGCATCCTAAGACATAATTACTCCAGCCATGTGGTTCTCATTATGAAGCCACTGGGTTGGAAGTCAAGATCACCATAAGCTTGGAGCTCTCCTTTCCTCAGCAAGGGCCTATCTAGTGCTACTTGCCATATTGCCCTCAGCCCAACTCCAATGGGATACAATGACTTCTACCATCTCTTGCCAGGAGTGATCCACCCTCCCTCCCCACTGTAATAAATTCTTGCTTAACCAATCCAATCCATGTAGTCATAGACTTATTTTGCTAAAGACTTATTTTACGCATTGACTGCCTGAAAGCTTAGTGAAAAACATACAACATTTATCCTTCTTAAAATAGCAATAAAACTTAGATTCATATACTGCTTTAGAGTGTCTTACACCCCTCTGTAAACAGTTTACAAAGTCAGCCTCTTGCTCCCAACAATCTGGATCCCCAATTTACTGACCTTTTGAAGGATGGATGGCTGAGTCAACCTTGAGCCAGTTGGTAGAATTAGCCTGCAATACCGCATTCTAACCACTGTGCCACACAGCTCTTTAAACTACAAATCCTGAAATAAGGCAGTAGAGGTGGATGAGCCTGTTATGTAAAACTTTACCAAAATTATCGTCATGCTATACAGTGTATGTAAAACTATTATGAATAAAATCAGAACATTTTTGTTGGAAAGTTAAACAAGCAAGCAAAATGCAACATGTAATACTTTATAAAGATTACGGTATACAGAATGTGCTTAAATTACACAACATCTGTATAATTCACAGGTTAAATATGTAATCAATCAAGCTTGACTTGGAAAACAGTGATTTTCCTGAGACCAAACTTCAGTTTTAGGGAACTGACTAAAATTTATTTATTTACATCCCAACTTTATTATTTTTATAAATAACTCAAGGTGGACACATGCAATTAGCCTCCTTTCTCCTCCTCTTTTCCACAACCACAGCCCTGTCAAGTTGATTGGCTTGAGAGTGACTGGCCCAAAGTCATCCAGTAAGCTTTCATGGTTAAGGCAGGACTAGAACTCAGTCTTCTCCTGGTTTCTAGCCTGATGTCTTAACCACTTGGCCCAACTGGTCCTAAAACATTGCTTTCTTTTAGACTAAAATAATCATAATGTGACTTTTCAAACTATTCAGATTTAAAAATTCTCTGGCATACACCAAAACAATGTTTTAAAACATCTTAGTTTGCTCTTCTTTCTAATTATTTTCAGTTGAGAGTAAACACATTGAAATCAAATCATAAAGTAGTATATGCAGATATCTTGTTCACTATTGTCTACTATGCTATAAACCACCATGAACATTTTCTTAAACTGCACAGAAGATCATGCAGCGAACTGCTTCTTGAAATTATCTTTGTCACGGCTCCAATAACATAGGCCTAAAAACATCTTGTGCTTTTTAGATTTCATGTGTCATAAGATTATCGCATTTGTGAAGGCATAGCAAGTCTGGCTACTAAACAGCCCAATAAGAACAGTATAACCCTTTCCATACCCATCTTCTTTCTCCACCATTTCAATGCCAACTTTATCCTTAGTTTCAGAGTTTGTCATTTGCTCCAAGGCAAATTATTGTTTCTGTTTGGTTAATTTGAACAACTGCAAGGTTATTACCACTCACCCAACATCAGCCAAAGTAAACCATGTATTATTCGAAAACTCGAGGCTATGGCTTCAGAAAGGAATAAGCTGGCCCAGAAAACCCCTAATTTAGAAATGTCGAAGCTTATCTATGGAGCAGCTTCCTTTGTTTCCATTTATATAAATACAGAGAGAAAAAGGTTGTAAATTGGCCATTAGGTACATAACTGCTAGGGATGATATAGGTCCGTGATGGCGAACATATGGCACGCATGCCAGAGGTGGCACACAGAGCCCTCTCTGTGGGCACGTGCAGTCGCCAGCTGCTCTTCTGGTTTCTGGCATGCACATGCACGCTGGCCAGCTGGTCTTTGCGGGCGCTGGAAAACGCCTGAAAATGCTCCCCAAAATGCCCCCAAAACAGGCTGTTTTTCTGCCTTTTTCCAGCCCATTTTCAACCCGAAAATGGCATGAAAATGGCCCGAAAAACAGCCCAGAAAACGGCTAAAAAACAGGCATGCACATGCCGGCCAGGCATGCACATGGGTTTCCGGTGCTCTGACACATACATGCACATGTGTTCCAGTTTGGGCTCTTGGTGCCGAAAAGGTTCGCCATCACTGATATAAGTCATGGGTGTCCAACCTTTGGTTTGTCTGGATCACATCAAGTGAGAAGGAATTGCTGGGCCTCTATATAAAATATATAATATAGTTTGTTTATTCATGTCAGAAGCATCATAATTAAAATAAGGCATACTATAATGACATAACATTTAACATATAAAATACAATATTAAAATATGTACAAATTAAACAGATTTTCCCCAGAAATTAGCAACATTAATTGCATTCTGTCTCACTGCCATGACGTCCTCAAAGGTACACTGATCAGGGAACAAAGGGCATGTACATGTCACCACAATCACAAAGAGCAGAAGGAATCAGATAGCTCTTTAGAGGGTCCCTGGATCTTCTTGTACTGTAATTAAATTGTCTATTCAATTATTTCTATACTTCCCAGTTTTCATTAAACCCAGGTGCCAGCTGGGTTCCATCCAGTGTTGGTTCTTCGTAGCTTTACATAGATCCACTCTGATTTCAAATTCTTAGAAGTGTTCCCTTGACCTAAGGAAGCTTTTCCTAGATTTTAGTCTCTGTTGAGCTGATTGTAAGTGATACAGAGGGTGTTGCCTAGATATTAATGATTTGAGTGTCTCTCTGAATGCTGCTGCTTCTCTGCAAACAGCAGGTGGGACAATGCCAGCTCAGTGCTGGATCTTATCTGGAGTGGTACACTTAAAGCATACAGTAGTAATTCTGCTAGCTTCATTCATTCATAGGGGTCTCGCTGAAGAATGTGTGCTGTTAACGCATTTCGGTGTCTCTTGGACAAGAGTTTATAACTGGCTAATCCTTTCAAACCAGAAGCATCCAAAGCATAGTGAGGTGCTCATTTCCACCTATATCGTATAGTTAATGTATATGAATCACATAAAAATTTAAAAGTTAATGATATTGTGGGGCCATATTGCTAGTTGTCAAGGATTGCATGCGGCTTACCGGTTGGATATGTCTGATACAGGTATTTTTTCATTTTTTTTCCTAAAGAACATTTTTCTCAATGTAGATTTACTCTTCCCTGGGTTATGATCAAGGATTTCTTAAGTCCTGCAGCATAATGTAAATTATTTATCAAGGTCTGTTGGGTTATCGTTAGTTAAGTAAGTGCTTGAAACCACTTCTCCAAAATGTGGTTTCAGTTAGATTGCAATTCTTTACTTGTCTGTAATTAACCTATTAGTAATATACCTCAAGCATCTGAATGTCTAAAAAAAAAAACCCACAGGGAATTTTTAAAAAAATATACTATTGATATTTCACTTTAGAATGAAAAGAATTGTTTCCAAATTAAATAGTTGCCTAAACTCAAAAGGTGAAACTAACCTATACTCCCATAAGGCAGAATATTTTGACTAATGAGGCTCAATTAGGGCGAACAATCTTTTTTTATTATTTGTGATAGCCATGGCTTGCAGTATTTTAAGATGGGGAGGATCACTCCCAGATCGTTCACTGGATACATAGTATACACATCATGTGCTATTTAGTCATCTTCTAGGTAACGGCATCGTCCTGAAATAAGCATTTACTTTCCTTGAAAACGAAAAGCTTATTTCTATATTTGCTACCTGAAGACCAAATTATAACAAAGAATTGGGAAGCTCGCTCGTGGGCTAAATTTAGTGGTAAATCCCAACTCTCGTGATTTGTTTCGTCTACAAGCGCCTTAGTCACTAGCCCATGGCTTTATTCACAAAACACGCACGTTTGGAGCCTTCCAGATGCGGGAAGGACATCCCGAGGCTGGGATTTGGAGGGTTATTATTGTACACATGTTGTGTACTCTTGACAATAAAGGTTTGAATTCTTGGGACAAACTGGCTCGACTATTTGGGAGTTACATTTTTCAGAATGAGGGTGCTTGGGGTTTTTTTTGTACGGGCATCTCCTCTTCACGGAGAGAGAGAGAGAGAGAGAGAGAGAGAGAGTCGAAGCATCTAGAACGGCGTGTAAATCGGCGCGCCTGTGGGTACGAACAGTCCGATACCGTTGGAGCGAGGCGGACCCGAAGGAAGCCCGCCGGCCGGACCCCTCGTACTCCCGCCCCGCCGCCCCGCCCGTTCCTAATGGTCGCGCGCGCGGCCTAAATGGCTCGCGCGCGGCCTCTCGCGAGGTTGCCGCCCCTCGCGAGCCCTCTGGCTGGCGCCGGCCTCCGTCTCCTTCCCCCCTCCCTCCCTCCGTCTCTCCCCCTCCCTCTTTCCGGCTCAGCCCCACGTCACCAGGAGACCAGACGGGGGACATCATGGCGGAGCGGAGGAGACACAGGAAGCGGATCCAGGTACCGGGCTGGCTTTAATCTCCTCCCCTCTTTTTTCGCAACCGGCTGCGGGATTAGCTTCCCTTTCCCTTCTGTTTCTCTCACCCACCCAGCCCCAATACCCCCTCCCGGTCACCATTTATCCTCCTTCCCCCCCCCCCCCCCCTCCACTCCCCGCCTCCGCCAGTCGGCATCTCTCCTGCGGCTCTTCGCGTTTCTCTCCCACCACCACCACCATTCCGTCCCCGCAGGGCCGGCCTTGTCCTTCTGGAAGGGAGATCGCGAGCCCCTCTAGGTCCCGCTTCTGTGGACTGAATGCCTCCGCCGCCCCCGCAACCTCCATCACTCGCCGCGAGGCCGTCGGGCACCCTCACTTGCGACCCCCGGTCTCGACGCCCCTTCCCCGGCCTTCATCCTTGGCGCCCCCCCCCCCCGCAACCGCCATCATCTCCCGATGCCCTCCCGCGGAGCCTCCCGTCAGTATCCCGTGGCACAACCTCCACACACCCCGTTTTTCCTCAGTCTGGTCCTCACCATCCAAGCCTCTTTTCTCCAAACTCGCCCCCCCCCCGCTTGTCATCCAGGTAAACCACCCGTTTCCATCTCTCCCACCTGTAACATCTGTTCGCACCTTCCCCTCCTGCTTTTTTACCTCTCCCTCCAGCGTCGGCATCTCCCTTTTTTGCACCTTTTGAGAAGAAATCCTCCCCTCCTACTTCATTGCTATATATTTATTTGTGTGTATATGTGTGTATGTATTTACCTATGTTTGTAGGTATGCACACACAGACACACACTTTCCCCCCCCCCCCCGAAACCATCTGGGAATTCCCCAGTGGTTGGTCTTCACGATATAGTGATGCAGAGCTGCCTGTTCTAATTATTACTAAGATTTTTGAAAACAAACGTTTGTTCAGCACAATCCATCTGTGTTTTATTTATTGTCTACATTCTCTGTGTGTGCCCTCAAATAGCTGTTTATCACCTTAATCCTCCTCCTAGCCTGTATGGTTAAATGTACAGGTGTTCATGAATGTACAGGTAGCCCCCGATTTACGACCACAATTGAGCCTGAAATTTATGTTGCTAACAGAGGCATTTGCGGAGAAGGTTTTGCCCCATTTTATGATTTTGCTTGCCTCGATTGTTAAGTGAATCGTTGTTAGTAACCTGGTTGTTAAGTAAATCTGGTTTTCCCATGGACTTTGCTTGTCAGAAGCTCACAAAAGGGGATCATGCAACCCCGGGACCCTTCAACCCCTTTGCCAGTTGAATTTTGATCACGTGACCATGGGAATGCTACAATGGTTGTAAGTGTGAAAAATGGTCATAAGTCAGTTTTTCCAGTGCTGTTGTAACTTTGAACGGTCACTAAATGAACTGTTGTAAGTCAAGGACTACCTGTATAATCTTTCTTGCAGCTCAGGAGCTCATCAAGGGACGTGTATCATTCTTTCTTCTTGCTCCCAATTTATGCTGTCAACAGGTAGTCCTCAATTTATAACAGATCATTTAGTGACCGTTCAAAGTTACAACAGCACTGGAAAAACTGACTTATGACCATTTGGAGTTACAATGACCCTGAAAAATGACCATTTTTCACACAACCATTGCAGCATTTCCATGATCATGTGATCAAAATTCAAATGCTTGGCAACTGACTCATGTTTATGATGGTTGCAATGTCCCAGGGTTATGTGATTACCTTTTGCGATGTTTTGACAAGCAAAGTAATGGGGAAGCCAGATTCACTTAACAATCATGTTACTAACTGCAGTGATTCACTTAACAACTGTGGTAAGAAATGTCATAAAATGGGGCAAAATACACTTAACTGTCTTGCTTAACAACAGAAAATTTGGGTTTAATTGTAGTCGTAAATTGAAGACTACCTGTGCATATAAGGCTGAATGGTAGAAAAGTGACCCAAAATTGCCCATGGAGCTTTAATCTGAATGGACAGCCAACTTCTTTTGTTCAATATGAATTCAGTTTCTGAATTTTCCTTACATTTATATACATCCTCATATGTAGTTGTATAGAGAACAATTCTTTGATGTAGTGACAGTGCATAAACAAGTGGTTTTTCCTATGACACTTGCATTATTTTTAGTTTATTGTCATGAGAGGGACAAAGCAGGTGTTTTTCTTATTTCAAATCCAGTGCTGTTAAAACTATTGTTATATAATGAATGTGTTATATGTGCTTTTTAAGTAATGTATGTAATACCTTTAGCATCTTTAAAGGACTCTTCCTTATTTCTAAAATAAACTTAAGTTTAAGAAGAAATTTTAAAGCAGAATGCCCTGTGCTGAAGTGGTAAAATTAGAATAGAAAAACAGCTGGAAGGGACTTTGGAGGTCTTCTCGTCTAACATTCTTTGTAGGCAGGAAACCCTATACCATTTCAGACAAATAGTTATCCAATCTCTTCTTAAAAATTTCCAGTGTTGAAGCATCCACAAATTAAAAACTTGAACTCTTTTCCCATATGTGATTCTAATAAAAGATGTGCCAGATATTGAAAATACTATCTAATTTGCTCAATCGTGTTTACGTATAAGCAACATACATTAATTAACCTTTGGCAGCAACTAGAAAATTATATCAGAATGGTTATACTTTCATATGGTGTAGGTATGCAGTATGTATACATAGTTGTAATAAATAATAAATACTTGAGAAATATAATTGGATATGTTTTCAACAAAATAATCTCAACAAAATTTCAAAACTACCTGTAAATTGTGATTCTAAATCTGCTGTAGATTGTGATTTTAAATTTGCTTAGTCTCTGCTCTTCATACATTTGTATTTTGTTGATTTAAGCATTGTCGCAAAGAAGGACTAATAAGACACTACTAGGAAAATAATAAAACCATGAACATGCATCTATCTTTTACATTCTTTTCTTGAAGACTGAACATGTTTATATTATTAAAAGATGGATTAAGAATTCTGTGGTCTTTATTTCCTTATATCTGAAATTAGACAATATCATCTCATAGGATCCTATAAAGTGTATTTTTCTGTTAAAAAGCTGGTTGTGTGGAAAATGACTTTGTTAGCTTTTCAGAAAAGCCATTTTCCCAGGCCTCCATGAGTTGCATTTGTGAGATGAGAAAAATTAAGTAAGTAAGTAAGTAAATAAGTAAATCCTTAGTTCCTAAATTACAAACATTATTTCAGATATTCTAGAGACTAGGACCTGTAGAATCTCCCTGAGATTGAAGACAACATAAGCAAAAATGCATTTTTAAGAAAATGCATTATCTTCTAAATATTAATATATATATAAAGAACAGTAATTAATATGTTCAAAACTTCATAGTCCTTCAGTCATTTATAATCTTCAAGCAATAGTAAAAATTCCTAATTTGTAAAAAAAAAAGAACATAGCATAATATTTTATCTATGTATAGAGATGCAAAATACCTAAACATTTTGGAATAAAGGAAAGGGGTTTTTTTAATAATGGAAACAGAAACAGATATGTTGAACAGATACAGTTAGGGCTGATTTTCAGGAAAAAAATGAAAAAAGTGAAGAGTGTCTAATAAGTTGTATTTTTTGACCTAGACTTCGTTTCTTTCCTGAAAACTGAAGAATTGTCTCTTATTAAGTAAAATTTCTCTGTCCTTTCCATATTCATTTTTAAATTTTAATTTAATTTCCAAATACAGACCAGTTTCTTTCACATCTTAATGTTAAAATGTTTTACAATGCATTTTTTCATCAGTTGTTTCTTGAACTTATTTTCTGCCTTCACCCAATCCCCATCACATTTCAGTCCCTACAGAGTGGAATCTTGCTTTGTCATCATTATGACACACTTCATGTATAGTGGACCAAATTTCTTCTGCAATTCATATCATTTGTATAAAAATGCCATTACTGAATGCAAATATGTTGTGCAATTGAGGTAAATCGATGAGAATGACATAAATCCTGAGGACTCCCTGCTCTCTTAGTCAATGGATATTCCTGAATGCCTTTCTCTAATTAGTCCATTAAAATGAGCTTTAAATGAGTATACAGAACATAATTTCTTATCATGCCACTCCATTAAAATAGGATTACTCTTACTTTGGGATTAATGTCACCCCAGTCAAGTGATATTTTAAACGTCCATGGAAAAAATGTCAGCATAATGCTATAGAATGTATGCATGAGGTTAAGCATATTCTATATCTCCAGTTTCTTTCTGAATTTACAGAGATCTTAAAAATTTTTACAATTATATATTTTAAAACACTACATTCCATTTTGTGTAATATCCTATTTGAGTTAATCAATTATATAAGAAAAAGCTGATCATCTCACAATTGAAAGTTTTGATGTTTAAAATACCCACTGGTACTTTAGGTAGATGCCGCCTAAAAAAAAAAAGACTAGGTCACTTTATGTATTTATCCATGCAAGAAAGCAACAGTACAATCTGTTCTCAGATATATTTTTGCTTCTAATTCCTTGTGCAATGAAATAAAGTTCCTGAAGGAGCCAGGTTTCAATGATTTTCTATTTGACTCAGAAATCCTTTAAATCATACATTCTGTTCTTTTCAAGAATTAAAAAAAGCCATGAAGTCCAGATAAAATCAGATAAATGCAATATATGTACTTGGCTTATTTTTAACGGACTTCTGTTTAAGTGTCTTAAGTTTTTAAGAGTATACAATTCAGAGAAAAGGTCATTTTATTTTTATTTTTGTACAAGATTATCTTGAAGCTTGGATTTGACAATTTATGGATACAGTATTTGTTTCTTTATCAAATCTAGAACCCACCCATCTCCCTCCCAGGGACTCTAGGCAGTGTACAAAAAATAAAAGCATGCAAACTGAATATAAAAATTTAAAACCGAGGCAAAGATAGTTAAAATTAAACATTAAAACTTAATTAAAAGGTTAAATTGGTGTTTTTACTGTAGGATTTCAGTTTATCCTTTTTATTTGTGCTAATCTAGAAGTAATCTATGACAGGATGAACTACTCAAACAACAAATTTAAAAAAACAAGTGAGGAAATGTGGAAAAAACAACTTGCGTAAGAAATAAATAATAGTATTTGATTTATCAAGCCTAATATATTTAATGAGGAAGAAAATTAGCCCAGCACTTGCTAAGTATAACTTGACTATGCCATATATGAGAAGGCCTATGCAATAATTATTTCAAAGAAGCAATAAATACTTTACACCTGAAATCAAAGTATTGACAATAAAGACAATAACATTGGAATGCACAAACAACAAAAATCTCAGAGTCTGCAGAACTTCAAATTTTATATAAAAATAGATATGATTTGTCAAATATTGTTATAATGTCAAAGTGGAAAATAATATATTGTTACTTTGATTTGAATACTCAAAATACTTTCACAGATTTATATAGAGAAACATTTGAAAACCAGATCCAGTTTGTTACACATTTTCCGTAAATTGTTCCTCCTTATCAGAAGCAGTCCTGCTCTGTTTACCCACACCAAATTCTAAGAAGCACAGTGAGGCCTTCTTCTAAGCAAACATAATCATTGCACCTCTGTTTAGTTTTGCCTAGCTGAATGTGAGTTCCATCCAATATTCACCATTAGATTTTTAAATAAATTCATTTACAAAACAAATTAGCTTGTGCCAAAAAGTTTCATTACATCTTGTAGAATGTAGGATAATATTCTGGACATAATAAGTATTCTGTACTCTTCTCTACAAATACCAGTTCACATAAGGAACATGTAAGACAGGAAATGAGGAGTCCATTTAGGATTTGAAAGCCTTTCCAGGAATTTTTTTTTACAAATAATCTATCTCAATATTAAAAACAAGAATTTCAAAGATTATCCCTATGAATCTTTATATTTAAACCTATAACAATTGTCTTTGCATCCATTGTACCTTACGCTTTTTTATGTTTTATGTGTATATTATAAAGTATATTGGTGCATGTTTCAGGGAAGAGTTTAGAAAAGACCTACATTTCAGAAACAACGATTTTCTTATAGAGTTGATATATAGTTCATATCAAGCCCCATTGATGCAGACTTTCTACATGAGAGAAGGCATCTGTGTTAAGCAGGAGCTTTAAAATCATTGCAAAGCCAGAGCTAAATATTTGCAGCTCTTTGTATTAATGCCTTTTGCATATATGGAGTTGCTGGGGCTAGTACACAAGAGAATTGGGAACTATACACACACTGGGATGCTAGAAAATTTTCTCTATTGCTCCATTTTTAGATTGTGCATACCATAGTTATACTGATTATGAATTTGAGACATAGTTTTTTTCTTTTAATATGCAAAAATATGTGGAGTTCAAAAACCCATTGCACTTTTTTATTATTGAGTAATGGTATGTTTATATAGTGTTCTAGTAATTTGAAATTATTTAATAATTATAGCCTTTATCAGCCATTTCGAATTCTGAATTATTTTCAGGTAACCTGTCAAAGAATTCTGCTTTGACTTTGCCCACTTTTGACTGTCTTGACTTAATCTCCTTATTAGTATACTTATGGTATCATAATAAATCATTGTTATTATATATTTTAAATTATATATTACTCAATAAATCTATGAAAGATAATCTTTCAGATTGCTTATTCTGAACAATTTAAAAGCTTTGGCAATGTGAAGGAGCTTCATAAAGCAGCATGATACTGCCATTTCAGTTTATCTGAGGTGACATCCTTTAGTCGAGTTATCTGGGGTGACATCCTCTAGTCCAGTTCTCCTCCTGTAGGTTGCAATTCCCTCTTCTTGCACGTTTTTGATTCAGTTCTTTCTTTGACAGTAATAATTCTTCTTCTAAAATAAAGTTCATTGTTCACAACGTTTGCTGGTGTCAGGTGCTGATTTGGGACATTCAGGCCATACCATGTGGTGCTATATATACAGAATTTATGTTCATGTTGCTTTGTCAGATAGTGATCTGAGCTTTCCTCTCTAGTTGGCTGAAACAAGCCAACAGGCAGTTTGTCCAGGCAGAGCAGGAAGGAATCCCCAGATCACAGCCTTACAGAGTTCTGGTTTTACATGTGGACACCCAATTATATTGTTCATTTTAGAAGGTTCATACAAATACATTTACCTTGTAGCACTGCAAAATCTAACACCTTGCTGTAGGTTATTCCTCTGAATTTCCTCATGAGGATAGAGCAGTGTCTATTACATAACATTCTTGGACTCCCTAAAATAGCCTTTTGCTTCTAATGTAGTAAGGGAAACCTGCAAAAAGGCTTCCCTCAAGTGCCAGTCTAATTGTTTAATTAGGAAAAGAGCTTGGCATTTAATTCTTTGCTTTGAGCAGCAAATTGCTTTGGGCCGATTACTTCCTTCCTCCCTCCCTCCCCCCCCCCCCACTTTATTATTTTTACAAATAACTCAAGGCAGCAAACACATCCAGCACACTTCCTCCTCCTATTTTCTCCACAATAATCCTCCAAGGTGAATTGGGCTGAAAGAGACTGACTGGCCCATGGTCACCCAGCTGGTTTCATGGCTAGGTCAGGATTAGAACACATGGCTTGTTAGTGGAAACACTTACATTCATGTCTATGTTGGTTATAGATATTTTTAATATGACCATCTTGATTCTGACATTCAAGCAGTAGATTCAAGTACTTTTAGGCATATGAACTAAATGTCAGTTAAGTCTTCAAACCTTCCAAAACTTTTGACTCGATCACTCTTTTTGTAACCCTTTCCTATTACACCATTCCTAAACAATCCTCTAACCAAAAAAAGGATGTTAACATACTGAGGTGAATTTGTAAGAGTGTTGAGCTATGATAACACTCCTTCCTATTTTACATCACTGTATTTCCTTATCCATGCTGGCTTGCACAGTGAAAGGTATATTTGGTAGTCAGCTAGTAGTTTCATTACCTATTCTTTGTTAGGTATAACAGTATTTACACCGGACATCTTCGTTTTTTTCTACTGCACAAAGGCTCCATGTGGGAAGTTGTAGGTGGAACTCCTGAAGGTACACCTCTGTACAAGCCACGGCTTCCTTCTGATCTGTGGCAAAATGAGCTGGTTAGTAATTTTGTATGGTGAGATGTTGGGTGTTAATAGAAGCTGGCATGTCATATGATCTAATAGGTGGATTCTCATGCAGATTTTTATTCTTTAGTGTTTCCAGACCGTGTAAATGTGTAGTCAGAACTTTTGAGTGAAGCATTGCTTACTTGCAAATCCAATGCCCAATATCTTATCTCCTCTGCCAGCTGTTACTAGTGTAGTGAAAAGTGTATTTAAAGCAGTGGTGGAAGTTTATTTTTGAGTTGCCTATAAAGGGAGAGTTGTTTGTTCGTTAGAATTGAGTCAGTCTTAATTATACATGATGTCTTGCTAAAAAAAAAAAGCCTTATAATGTTCCCTGATACAACAATGTATTTTAAGTCTTAGGCCTATATACTGGAACATTATTTCATATGAAACAGGTCCAACAATCAAGAGATGGGAAAGTATAAATGATTAAATTGTATACATTACTATTTTTTCTTTAATGTTTCATTACATTTTGCTTCATCCTTCTGTTGTCTTGCCATTGTAGAAATTTAGATTACAAGATATTTGAGGCAAGGCTTATTATTTTTCATATTTTTAAGTAAGTGCATTTACATATATGCTGCTGTTTGAATAATAATTAACAAAATGTATCAGTCACCTGGTTTCCGTAGAAGTAACTGATGAAGTGTTTATAAGCAAAAAGGTGTTTTTTTGAGACAGTTCAGTATTCTTCAGCTGTATTCTTATTTTTATATAAAACAAATTTAACAGCTTTGTGGTAACAATATTTAGTCCAGCGGTTTCATCAGATTCCCCTGTAGACTGTTCAGATCATTAGATATTTTAGTAGAATTGGAATTTTCTTGTGGAATAAAGTTCCTCAGTAAATTATTTATAAATCTCCCAAATCCTCCATAACACTTGCTGAGGTAACCTCTCTTGCATAGTTTGCTTTGTATTAAAGAAGTAATTGGGAGAGGAAATTCTTTAGTTTTTAATTCAGTGACGTATTCAATACGTGTTTACATATTCAAACCGAATTTTAATTTTACCTGTTAAATATGGTAAATGTGATTTGTGTCCTTATATAATAGTATTATATGGTATTATAAGGACTGCTATCAATTTACAAAGTGAGAAAAGAAGTAACTGTCACTAACAAGCTTGTTTCACGTGATTTGTCTTTAAAGGTAGACGTTGTTTAACAGGTTTTATATGCATCTGTATCATTGCCATGCAATTAAGATTTGTTTACACATTTTTACCATTCAGTTATTTGCTATTTTACTACCTTTTTACTGGGAAATTGGAATAATGGGGGGAAATTAATGCTACTATTTTAGAATCTGGTGTTTTAGCCTTAACTGTTACAGCAAAAGTGCTCAGCTTCCAGTTTGCTTTTTTACTAAAATGCATTTATTTCTTTAATATTCATAGATTGCACTGATGAGAATTATCAATCAAAAGCGCCATAAATAAAATATAACTAAAACAATCATATAAGAGTCGCTTTGTAGGGGAGCTGGGAGGCATACAAATTTAATATATAAATAAATAACTTGTAAAGCATAGAGTAAAAAAAAGGAGAAAAAATTGCAGCCAGATAGTCATAACTAAATTTAAACCTGTGGCATGTAAAACATACAAAATAGCTGGCAACACATTTGAAGCACTTGAAAATCTTCTTATCTAAAGATCAAACAATGGCAGTTGAGTTCAGGTAGACATATTTTTCCACAGTGCGAATTTCACTATTAAGTGAAATTATTATATTATTTCCATTATTATAATAGAAAAAAGCCTGGTTCTGCAATTTCACTTTTAATCCCCTTAGGGAAGAAACAAAAGAACTACGGATTTCCCAGAACAGGGAAGAGATTTAAGAACATATCTTAAGAATACATTGAATCAGTGAGTACATTAGAGAATGCTTTTAGGTTTCAGAGGCAATTGAAAGCTTAAAGTAATTATGAGTGGCAGTTGATTGACAAGCTTGAAGCCTCTGCTTTCTCAATCAATCTTGGCCAGTATTTCATAGACACATGAAGTCTGTGAAAATTAGGAAGAAGTCATATTTCCTTTATTTATTTTTTTTAGGAAGTGGGAGAGCCATTCAAAGAAGAGAAGGCTGTTGCTAAATACCTGCGCTTCAACTGCCCAACCAAGTCTACCAACATGATGGGACACAGAGTTGATTATTTCATTGGTAAGTTGATTATTGTGTGTACCTAAATAATGAAGCTATCTCGTTGTCAGAAATTGTACGATTTAAGAGATTTTGCAATTGAGTATTAGAAGCAGCTGTATGAGGGAATAATCCCCAGTAAACACAGTGGAAATTGTTAAAAATATGCAGGATGTTTCAAAACCTCTTGGCATTATGATCTTAAAATAATGTATGGACTGCCCATAAAAGAATAATAATTTGATGGGCATTTTCTTCCATTCTATTTCCCGAAATCACTTGGCATAATTCTAATGTAAAACTTTCATCTGTATATGCTATGTATATTTTTCTCTGATCTTTCCTAATATTTGCATTGCTTATGAAAAATTTGTTCAATAAAAATTATATATATTTTTTTTAAAAAAGCTTGACCAATGGCCTTCTAATCCAACATTCTTTAGCAGACAGTGACTAACATGTTACTTTTAAGAGGCTAAATAGCACTGTTTTGTGCAGAAAGAAGTGGCTTTGTGGGAGATGGAACAAAGGCCAGGGTTATCAGCAGCTAGGAAGACTGGAGAATGGTTACCTTAAAGCAGGAGTGTCAAACTCAATATCATTGAGGGCCGCATCAAAGTTGTGTTTAACCTCAGGGAGTCGGGTAGGCGTGGCCAGCTCAACGTCACTCGTCAAGGCTCTGTTTCTGGCCATGACAGCTTCCTTCAGCCCTCTGCCCATGAAAACGGAGCCCAGGAGGCCGTTTTCACAAGCAGAGGTCTGCAGGAGGTCATCGTGGCCAGAAATGGAGCCCAAGAGGGCTGCGTGTGGCCCTCTGGAGCTCCGTTTTCACTGGCAGAGGCACCACGGGCCGGTCCTTTGCTGTTTCCAGGGCGGGCCCCCAGGCCAGATCTAAGCACCCTGTGGGCCGGACCCGGCCCTCAGGCCTTGAGTTTGACACCCCTGCCTTAAAGGATGTACCACCCATGGAATTGACAGGGACTGTTGGGATGGGAGAAGATGATCAGGGTCAGCCAGACTAAGGGGATTTGATGCAATGAAACACTGGAGATGAAAATGAAGAAGAAGAAGGGCAGAAAGTATGCTGTGCTGAGACATCGGCAGAAGCTGAAGACGAGGAAAGGAAATCATTGGGGAAATTGAAGGTAGATGCGCTGCTACGTATACCATACTGTGAACTGCTGATGGCAGCGTGAGAAACACACAGTTCATAAAGCCAGAAGCAACAGTTTAAACCAGATTACAGATAGTCCTTGATTTACAACACTTCATTTAATGACTGTACAACGTTACAGTGCTGAAAAAAGTGACATGACCGTTTTTCACACTTGTGTCCTGGATCATGTGGTCAACTTTTTGCAACCTTCTGACAGGCAAAGTTGACGAAGCCAGATTGACTTAACAACTGTGTTACTAATTTAACAACTGCAAGGATTCACTTAAGTGTCAAGAAAAGTCATAAAATGGGGCAAAATTCACAAATGTTTCACTTAGCGACATAAACGGGCTCAATTGTCATAAATTGGGGACCATTTGTAGTTGATTTACTAAAACAAAGGAGAGCTGTAAAACACCCTTTCTGCTTTATTCTCATTGCATTTCACAGACGGAGAAAAACAGAAGAATTTAAAACTTGATTTTACTATAAATAGGATGTTTTTATACACACACATACACCCCCCTCCCCATATATTTAATATAGATTTGTGTTTTTAAATGTCCTCTGGATCTACTTTTACTACTACTTTTTTTCTGAGAGAAGGTAGATAGCAGCCTTACCTTGTTTTCATACCCAGGTTTTTATTTTTATTTTTATCCAAAATCTGAGCCACCAAAAGATTCTTAAATTTGGTTCTGGTAATTCATGGTGATTCAGAACCTTTAGCCAGAACTGCCACATAATTTGATGGTAACACTATAGGCAATAACAACAAATTTCAGTTTTGCCATAGCAAAAGCTTGATAATGGAACTATGTTAAATAGTTTGGACTTTGAACATAACAGCCTCTATCCATAGAGCATTTCTGTTTTTGTGTAATTCCTAAAAGGTGTTAAATGCTTTAGTCAATGGCTTGTAAAAATTTGTATTTGATAAAAAAAAAATCTGTTCCATTTAATAGACAGTCTGCTTTAACAGACATCCTTTCCCCCCTTGTTTTTTTTAAAAAAATATTTCATTTATTACCCTCTTTTAATTTACGTGGATGATTCTTTTTTGATATTGTGGGGTGGGGGGAAAAAACCTTGCCACAGGCCAGGCATGATTTTACATATTTTTGATATCTCTAATTTTTAATTCAAGACAAAATGTGGCAAATACTAGTTATTCTCCATAGTGTCAGTAGCCCAATATAGCAGTTTCTAAGCGAAAGCCCCTCAGTGCTGGCCCAACTCATGCACTGGGATGAAATAACATTAAAGGTCAACCATATTTTTATGCTCAGCGCTCTTTTGAAAGTTTTGTATTTTTCTCAATTAGCTTCCAAAGCTGTGGACTGCCTTTTGGATTCTAAGTGGGCAAAAGCCAAGAAAGGAGAAGAAGCTCTGTTTACAACTCGAGAGTCAGTAGTGGATTATTGTAACAGGTAAGAATCCGGTATTTGAAAGTTATTGCAAATGTTGTGAATATTGCTAAATATATATTTATAAATATAACTATAGTGAGAGCTAGTTAGTGTTAAGGCATAAGTCCAAGAAATCCGGAAATTCTGAGTTCTAGTCCCACATTAGACACAAAGTCAACTAGGTGACATTGGGCTGGTCATTCCTTCATCTCTAGAAAGATGGCAATGGCAAACCCCTTACCTTGCAAAGAAAACTGCAGGGCAATGTCCAAGCAGTTGCTGAAATTGGACACAATTGAATGAAAGAAAATACATATAGATGACAGTACACAAAAGATCCTTCAGCAAAGTGTGTGTGCTGGTTCGTGCTGGATGAGATGAGATGGGTGACTTCCACTGTCTTTTGCCTGCAGCTCCCAGTCTTCATTTTCAGTTTCCCCTTGACCTCCCAGAACAGCTTTGGGGAATACTCCAAAGAGAAAAGTTGGGTTTATAAAACTTGGCTCCTTCAACAGCACCTTTGGGCAGGCATGTTTGAATTTAATCCAGAGTGTTAAAACAGGCTAATTGAAATCTGTTTTTAATTATACTACGCTCAGTTAAGCTAGGAAAATGGTTATGGTTGTAGAAATAATACACTTGATACTCTTAAGTTGGTAACTGCATCCCAAAAGCAGAGTTTTCAGAGCTTATAAGAGTTGAAGAAAAGGTGTTTATGTTTTATAGAAGTAAAAGAAACTGTTCATAAAGGACAATGTTGAAGAAACTGGTTTTTATCAGTTTTGTTGATGACCCTATACATGTAATTAATAATACACATATCGTGTTTTACCGACAATAAGATCCTGTTTTATATTTTTTTGAAGCCTGAAATAAGCGCTTGGCGTTATTGCCATGCGCTCAAAAGCCCGATTGGGCTTATTATCGGGATGTCTTATTTTGGGGAAAACAGGGTACATATTCATTGTGAAAAAGTAACCAGTTGAAAATGTGAATGTTGTTGTTAATTATAGAAAGTTAGATACATATTTAGATCTTTTTCAAGATGATTTATAATATAGTGCTATATGGAACCAATTTCAAATTCTGTTTCAAACACTGTCTTTTAATGTTTTTAAGGATATGTGTGGTTTGCTACCTATTCTAGAGAATCCATCAAGAGAAATAGTAATTAAAATCAGCAGTTTGCTTGGTCAGGGTTATATTTCAAAAGCTACAATACCATATAATTCCACTGTATATTATCTGTCAAATAAAAGGCAAATTCAATTCTCTTTAAAGACTCCTAAAGAAACAGTTTTTTCACCGAGCACTAAAAGTGATGAAAATGAAACCCGACAAGGACATAAAGAAAGAAAAGGAAAAAGAGAAAGGAAAGACTGAGAGTGGAAAGGAAGATGAGAAGAAGAGCAAAAAAGATAATGGAAAAGAAGAAAAGGCTAAAAAGGAGAAAGAAAAAAAGAAGGATGGTGAAAAAGAAGAGGGCAAGAAGGTGAGCACAGTTCTCCACGTTTAGCTGAGCTCAAGCTGTACTGTAAGAAATTTATTTAGTTAAGATGGAATTTTAATTTTAATTTTAAAATGCATACAAATTAAACCAGGACTCAACATGCACCTAACCTGGTTTTTGTTTGCCTAGGTATAACTAAGTCCACAGAACTTGTGTGTGCCTGCCATTCCTTTTCAAGTTCACATAGTGGTATATTTTTTGAAAGCACTATTTAGAGCTCGGAATATTTGCAACATCAGGGCAAATGTGATCCTGAAAACAAATGATTAACTAACAGGGATGTGCAAAATTTTATTTTATGGAATTTTCTGACCACTCATTAGACCATCTCTGATTATACCTGCAATGACCTATTTTAGGAGCATTTAGACTAGCCATTCTGAGATGGTATATTCTGTGATGATATATTTCATACCTACTTGTTAACCAGTATAACTATGAAAAATCGGTGTAGTGTAATGAAACGTCAACTGCCCTACCTGTGTATTAACAGCAGAATTTTGTATTAGTTGAAATTTCCTAAATTTCATTAAAAGATAACCTACGCAGCCAACATCGTTTTAATCTTGACACAACCTGTTTGTTACAGTACTTGTAAGACACTCCGATCACTGATAACATATCTTCAAAAATAACAATACATTCAGGACATCTGGTTGACCAAGTTTCTCCATCTCCACTTTAAGTGATCCTTATCAGTAGTGCTAGTTAACCATTTTTTTTTTTTTTTTGGTGGTTGGTGATATATAGTAGTGAGAGATCATAGTAGATTTAGGCAAATGAAACAGCCATTTTGAGTGTTCTCAGTTTGAAACAAAATTATAGTATACTAGTTGTACCCGGACACGCATTGCTGTGGCTCAGTCTTGTGGGTATACAATATTTTTTGACTGAGTGGCAATAATTTCCCTCTGTAGTTCAGGTCATGCCTACTTTGCCTCCGTCCCACCAGTCTTTTCACTCGGTCGATTGGATTCAGACCTGAGTTGCCTTTCTGTACGTTTCTTTTTGGACTTTAACGTCGCTTAATCAATTGCTTTCTTGGACTTTTACCTATTTGGTGTTTGTATTGGGAGAGCTGTGCATCGTGGGATTGGCAGAGGCCTCCTCCCGGGCTGTCAGTGAGTTTGCGTTCCTGGGGCTCCGGGATGCTGGCCGCCGACAAATAATTTGAATCCAGCAGCCATCCGGAGGTTTGTCTTCAGACGCCTCCGAGGATACTTTGCCGCGGGTGTAAGAGTTGGTTTCCCGGCTTGCTGGTATAACCGCCTTCACCTTCGCAGCTCTCCGCACCACAGGTGGCATCGGGGTCCCTGCCAAAGGTACGGCATACTCCGTTAGTCGGGAGGACGCTTCACGGTGGTTGACATTTCCCGCCATTTTGCTTGTGGGTTTGGTGGCGGTGGCGCTGAGGGGAAAAGACCCGGCTCGTGCCTGCCATTGTGGTGCTGTGACGTTAAAGTCCAAAAAGAAACGTAGAGAAAGGCAACTCAGGTCTGAATCCAATCGACCAAGTGAAAAGACTGGTGGGACGGAGGCAAAGTAGGCGTGACCTGAGCTATAGAGGGATACGACACAGCTCAATTCCAACGCAATGTCACACGAAATGACTAAATCAAAATGAAAATAAATCGAAATCTAGGAAAATTCAATTTAACAATGTAATCGGAAACATTGAAATGGAATCGTGAAATATTTAGTATAGTGTGTGTTGCTTTTATGTCCAATAGATGGTGCTGTTTTTCAAAACATGTTTTTACCTGTCAGATGGCGCTGTTTTTCAAAAAAGCATGTTTTTACCTGTCACAGGTGTGACATCTATATATAGTAGGTATATAAAAACATGCACGTATTTGAATGCAACGTTGTGTCAAAATTTCAAAGCAATCGGAGATTTAAGATTTTGAAAAAACGAACATTTACATTTTTATTTATATAGATTATTATAGAATGACCTTGGAACAAAACTGGGCAGTTTTGAGTGATAATGTTTCAAGCATTCCAGTCTTAGAAAAAATCCATTTTGATTATCCAAAGCATGACATAAAGAATGAATGCTTTGAAAGCCTTGTTTTTAGATCAGAAAAAAACATTTGAGCTGTTTCAAATTTTGCTCCAATGAGCATAGTCAGTTTCAAAAGAATGCAGTTTGATTCTTGGTTTAATAAAGTCAATTAACAAGAGTTCACCATACTGTGTAACTTTGTGTTCTAAGGAAAAAAAGAGACTCAGTGGGCAGAACAATCAGTGGGTATCTGATTGCATATTAAATATCTAATATTTATTTTAACTAAGATTAAGTTCCTTGATCTGTATAGAGCAAATGAAGCGGGGAATTATGAATTTAAAGGCATCTCATTTTAGATATCCTAGCAGAAAGATTGAATCCAATTTTCCTCCTGAAGTTAGGTGTTTCAGATAAATAATTGGCACTAGAGAGATGAAAAAGGGCTTTTTATAGCTCTAAAATAATTTGAATACTTACTAGAGATACACTTATGAATTCTATTTCATTCTTCATGTTCCCATTATATACTGTTAGGATGAAACCCCTGGGACACCTAAGAAGAAAGAGACAAAGAGAAAATTTAAACTTGAGCCTCATGAAGATCAAGTCTTTCTGGATGGAAATGAGGTATGGTATCTCTTCTGAAACTGTAATGTTTGTTGGCGACACTTAATTAATTTTAGCTGATCTCAAAAAAACCAATGCAGCATTGGAAGAATTTGCATAAGAAAACTTCAGGAAATTTCAAGAGTGTACTCTAGATGATACCCCTGTCACCCTATGACAGGGGTATCAAACTCAAGACCCATGGGCTGGATCCAGCCTGCGGGGTGCTTAGATCTGGCCCGTGGGGCATCCCTGGAAACAGCAAAGGACCAGCCCGTGATTTCTGCCAGCAAAAACGGAACTCACGAGGGCTGCATGAGGCCCTCCCAAACTCTGTTTTCACTGGCAGAGGGTTGCAGGAGGCCATTCCAACCGAAAATGGAGATCAGGAGCCTGTTTTCACTGGCAGAACAATCGGTCCACCACAGATGTCCCCAACACGAGTGATGTCAAGCTGGCCACATCCACCTCAGCCCCCTAAGGTCAAACATAACCCTGATGCGACCCTCAATGAAATCAAGTTTGACACCTCTGCCCTAAGAGATAGGGACAAACCATGAGGGCAGACCATTGTTGCTTATAAAACATCGATTCATCTCTATTGCCATTAAAAGTCAAGCTTCCATCAAGTGAGACTTAATATTTACTGGTTTTCAAAATCTATATAAAATATGGTGAATCCTCTAGTATAAGTGGATTCTTCTTGATGTGCTAGTATCAGATTAATAAGTAACAGATGAAACTGGAAGGCATGGTTCTGTATGAATAAATAAATTCTTTATTCAGGCCAAGGGTCTTACATTAGCCTATGAATGTTTACACAGCTAGACAATAAATAATACTGTGTAAAAATATAATAGATAATATAAAAGCAGTAGGCAATTATTTGGTACAGCTGTTGAGCTAGATTACCAATGTTGCTGTTGACCTCTTATCTGTTGCAAGACTCTACATGGCACTGCACAAGATGTTGTTATAACAGACTGTCCATAAATATAAAGGTGAATTCTCTGTCAGTAAAAAACATACCTAGATACAGTTCAATCGATATAATTGAAGAGTTTTATTTTCAAGAATAACTTTGTCAGATTCTTAAAATTATATTACATTTACCATAAGTTTAGTATATCCATTAGACAAGTTTTAAAGCCAGATGTTTACATTTTCATGATAACAAAATCGAATATGCACACTAATAGCCTGTCGTGTACTTCCCAGAATGCCTATAGGCATCTCATTTTTTAAAAAACCCTAAAATTATTTTTTTCAATAAATATTTATTAATGATCCTAATCCTGTACTGTGTGCAAAACTGAAATAATCATGCATTCTTCTCAACCTGCTTATTTGTTATTTTTTTATGAAATATATTCGCTGCCCATCACAACAGGGGGCCACTCTGGGTGGCTTACAACAATAAAAGGGGGGGAAATATAAACATTCAATAGCAAAGGAATAAAACAATAAAAATAAACAATGAAAATACAATATTATGAAATAAAAAAGAATTAAACTATAACTGATTTTTCAACCTTCATATATATTCCTGTGTTTTAACACATAACCCTGGGGATGTGTACTTAATCATACATGTAAAGTGATAGATATAGATTATTTTATGTGTTATTATGTTTATTTTATTGAATCTTTATAATGTGCATATTGTATTTTATTGCATACTAATTGTGTAATTGCCAAGTCTCTCTTAGTTCCAATGGTATAAGTCAAATAAATAAAGCATGTACTATGTAAAGAATGGCATGTATTTCTAGGAATAATACTAACTGCAGGAAGTGGGTGTATATCAAGGATCTATTACAGTATTTCTGTTTGGCAGAATTTAGTTCTGTAGTCATTGATAATACAGTCTTTGGTAGATAACGGTGTATTAGAACAATACGCTGATATTCCCAATTGTCATGTAATCTTCCTAAATATACTTTTATAATTGCAAAGTAAAGTTTACAGTTAGCAAGCTGTATCAATTCAGCTTTTGCTAAATTTCTCTTTGCTTAAACAATTTTTTCTCCAGCTTGAATTGCATTCATTAAAGCAAACAGTATTTAAGGCAGTGCAGTGTTTCAGTGCATGCTGAAAACACACATAGCATCTGTCCCAGAATTGCAGAGGAGAGCTATGGAATTCTTTTTACATGTTTTGCAGAATACTGCATCTATAATAGTGATAGGTTATCAGATGTTCTTCATTCAGGGTACACTCATTGTCACATGTATTGTCGCATATATGTTTCTTGCTCAATGCAGTTTCTGTAGTGTTACGATAAATGTGAGGAATTGTTGCTGTCTAGTTTTAATTAAAAGCTGTTGCTAGCTTCAGCGCTTGGTTTTTCCATAAATTTGAAGAAATTGGCCCAGAGAAAGAAGCCTTTCAATTTGACTTCTTAGAACTGGTATTCAAATGTTTAAAATCTCTGAATCTGCTATTGTTATTAATATGAATTTACATTCTTCATGAATACATCTGATACTACTCTAATATATGCTGTTCCTGATTTGATTTATTTTTCTTTGCCTTGAATCTATTTCTGTTCCTTTGGCTAATTCTTTCAGTACTGTGAAAGGAGAAAAAAAATCCTTTTTTGATATGGCATCCCTAGTTTTACAGATTTTTATCTCTCCCCTTCTTCATTGGTTGTTTCCCCTTCATTGCCTTTATAAAGTGCTCCAAGATAAACTGGAACCTCATGATTATGTTTTGCGCATGGCCAAGCAGAACAGTACACATTATCAATGTATGTAGTGGCATTATGAGTCTGGCTTTTTAAATGTATGGATCACTTCCTATAAATTCACCCTTAGTTTATATTTTCACTGAGCTATCAGTGATCTCAATAATAATGTCTCTTTCCTGAAAAATCAGGATCAGTATAAATCATCTTATATATGAAGTTGAAAGAAGAGGTTTGCTTGATTCTGTAACTTAGATTTGGTTAGTTTGAATTTTATCCTGTTTCAACAGAATCTCCAACAGCTTGCTACAGCCTGGTTAGATATATGTAATCCAAATAATTTGTATATGTTTGGTGATACTGAAATGATAATTTCCTGTGGAAAACAGAGCACTTGATTAGATTGAAATTTTGTATTGTCCAGAAGAATTTTTCTTGTGTCTTTCTGTACCATGCTAGAAATTATCAACATTAATGCTAGAAAATGATATATAATATTCAGTTAGCTTTCTCATAAGCTTTATTCTTTACCTTTCTAGATCTGGTTTAATTTTTGCATCATAATTCTCCTTTCAGGTATATGTGTGGATCTATGACCCTGTTCATTTTAAAACATTTGCAATGGGCCTCATACTTGGTGAGTCAGAAGGAGCATTAATGAGTTAAATATCCAAACTTATAAACAAGCTGTCTGTTTCTTAACACATCTGTGTCTTTCCCAAGGGCCATTTTTTAAAGTGTTTACTTCATTCATCAAAATTATGTTGTACCATCTGCTTCAGAATCCCAGAACTAGTAAAGAACTAGAGGAAAAAAACCGTACACAAGTTGGTAGTAAACTTTTTTAAGAGTCTCAATTAAATAGTAGAATATGAAATATTATTTTGAAGCTGTTGGAATATTGCAGTGTAGTAGAGCTAGTAATTGTATGCCCCAGTTTTGTGATTTTTAGTTAGTTCCAAATGACATTTTCAAAAGAGAATTCTAGTGTGATGACCAGTAAACTAGAATTATCTAAATCCAGCAAGGGTTTCTTCTCACCAAATTCTTCAGATGTGAGGAATTCTGTTAAGTAGCCTAGCTGCTTAGTTTCAGAAATAATAATTAACATATGCATGTAACACTGCTATTTTAGGAAAAAATTATCATAGCACCTTTGCCAAACCACTTTTCTACTTTTCAGAATTGCTTCATGTTAAAGACACAGGTGACAATTGTTCCATTTCAAGTCTTACACCTATAGTCTATAATTACAAGATTGATATTGAAATGGAATATGGACAATAGAAACCTTATCTCTCTAGCAATTTTCAAAGATGTTCCCTAATCTTAAAAAGGCGAGATGATTGCATGAATGCCGGCCACAATATATATGGTTTCTGATGCTTCTAAAGAATGTTAATGTTATTAATATGAATGAAATTATGCATAGGCAAGGATGGAGCTAGATCATTTTTCCCCAAGTTCCAGGCTATTTACGGTATATAATATACAAAAGTATTTGCCCCCATTCAGATTTTCTGATTTTTTGTGTGTCTTTGCCACACAATGTTTTCAGAGTTTCCTGAGGGTATGCTTTGGGGGGGTGGGGATACCAAAATGTGATGCTTCTTTAATTTACCCCACGAAGAAATTTACCCAAAATGCAAACAGTATCTGTAGCAAAATAAACAGTTAAATTAAAAAGATAATTAAAGCCTCTTTAAACAATCAGACCCGCTCTATTTAAAGATTAGATACTTAAACTGCCCTCATTGTAATTAAGTTTTCACACATAGATTCTAAAAGCCCATAACTAGAAATATTGGGCCAGTCACAAAATGAGCAGTGCATGCAAACAAACCCTCAGCATTACCAAGTTAAAGCAATTCACTAGTCACAATAGCATGTTCCTGAACATCGTTGATAGATATAAGCAATGAGACTGAAAGCTAAATGTCCAAAACCAAATTTAAATTACTCAGTAATTCTCATGCATATATATACATATCTATCTATCTTTTAACAGTGACTGCTGTTATAGCTGCAACTCTGTTCCCACTTTGGCCTGCGGAGATGCGTGTGGGAGTATATTATTTGAGCGTTGGTGCCGGCTGTTTTGTGGCAAGCATTCTTCTCCTGGCAGTTGGTAAGTTGTTGGTTTGTTTCTCTGTTTCTCTTTCAAGATGGCCCATCTTGAAAACTTTTCGGCCTCTTGAAAGTGCCTGGTGTGCATATTTCTTAAATGACCACTGTATGTCAGCATTGAGCTGGCTGCAAATGAGCTTCTTTTGAGCTATAAGAAGTAATTCGGACATGCCAGTTGCTTTTTCTGTCTCAGGGGATAAACTAAATGCACCAGTCCCGAGATAGAAATCTTGTCTACTTGATTGTTTTTGCAACCATGACTTCTTTTAGGAGCCGTGCATGATATTCTTCTATTAGCTTTGCTGCTGTCCTAGGAATTATTTTTTTATATTTTTCCTCTCTTGTTAACAATTAGCTGCACTGAGGTCACATAGAAAGTGTCTGGTCTGGCATGGCTAAGAGGCTAGATTTTGGCTTGCAAATTCATTTATAGTATTCTCTGATCTATATCCATAATTCTGAAGTATCTCTTTATTTCAATCACATCTAGAGATGAAGTTGGGGATAACAATACAGCTCTGTAGGAATTACTATATTTTTCGCACTCTAAGACGCATGTGACCATAAGACGCAGTACCGATTTTGGCCTTCATGGATCCCATTTTCAGCCTCCAGTGTCCCATTTTCAGAGGCCAAAAACTGGATGCACAGAGGCCGAAAATGAGGCATGCGGAGGCTAAAAATGATGCGTGGAGGCCGAAAATGGCTGAAGGATGGCGGCTGGCGGGTGGGCAGGGCTTCAGCAATATTCGTTCCGTAAGACACACAGACATTTCCACCCACTTTTGGGAGACAAAAAAGTGACTCTTATGGAGTGAAAAATATGGTACCTGCTTCATTTCTATACTTGTATTTATTTGAGCTCAAAACAAATCTCTAGATCAATTTAAATGGAATCTATACTTGGCGTTAAAGTAAAACTAGATGTAAAAAACTCAAAAATGTTTAAGTAAGGGGGAAAAGCAGCAGGGGAGACAACTTCATTTGTTTTTGTTTTGTTTTTTTAAATCTGTTTATTGATCAAATCATTGCAGTCTGCAGATTTAGAAAAGTAGGCCTTAAATGTAGCAAAACAGTCAAAAGTCAGTAAAACATAGTGCTTCTCAGAGATCACGGATCAGTCTAATTACTTATGCATTAGTAATTGCAGACGAAATGAATCATTTTGATTTATAACCCTTAACAAACTATAGTGAAGTGTACCTTTCTGTTCTTTTCAGCAATATTTTTTTTAAAATGTTCAGAATGTGCTTTGAAAGTATGTAGAATATGGTTTGTGGCTGTAACTTCCTCCCTCTAAAGATTGCCATATCTAATTTGATTTTGCAGGTATTTATTGCAAAAATTACATCATTGACAATATACAGAAAAGGTTTCTGTCCCTAGGCTTACTATGAATTCTCAAGACATATTCTGTTTATTTGAGAATTAGGAACAGCCAGGCATAAGATAGCAATAGCACTTAAGACTTGTACACCGCTTCACAGTACTTTACAGCCCTCTCTAAGTGGTTTACAGAGTCAGCATATTGCCCCCAACAATCTGGGTCTTCATTTTACTGACCTCGGAAGGATGGAAGGCTGAATCAATCTTCAGCTGGTGAAACAAGCTCAAACTGCCAAACTACAGGCAGTCGGCAGAAGTAACCTGCAGTACTGCATTCTAACCACAGCATCACCATGGCGCAAAGAGCAAAGAGTATTCAGTTCAGACTTATAAAATGATGGATCCAAATATTTACCTTCATGCTGAACTGCTTTTGTTGACACTGTACGAAATTCCTCTAAAACACCCTCTCTGTCTCCAAGATGAGATTTAAGCCCTGGGGTAGTCCTCAAGTTAAGACCACGATTGGGATTTTTAATCATTAAATGCTGCACCTGTTAAGCGCGGCAGTATATCACCGCAACTTGCAACCTTCCCTGCCAGCACCCCCATTGACTTGCTTGCTAGAAGCCAGTCGGAAGATCACAATGGCAATCACATGAGCCTGGGATGCTGTAATCGTCGTAAGGCAGTCTAGTTGCCAAGCACCTGGTTCACAATCACGTGCCATGGGGGCACTGTGACGGTCGTTAAATGCGAAGACCAGTCCCTTTTTTTCAGCACTTCAGGTGGTCACTAAACCAGGGGTATCAAACTCGATTTCAGGGGTGGGTGTAGCTAGGGTGTGCATGGCCAGCTGGATGTCACTTGTGCAATCAAATGCCACTTTTGCTAGTAGTTTGTTTTGCTAGCACTCTGCCAGCGAAAATAGAGTTCGGGAGGGCTGAGGGTCGTTTTCGGCTGCAACGGCCTCCTGCAGCCCTCTGCCAATGAAAACGCAGAGTCCTCCCGGCCTCCGTTTTCGCTGGCAGAGGCACTGTGGACTGGTCCTTCGCTGTGGGCCAGATCCAGCCCACCGGCCTTGAGTTTGACACCCGTGCACTAAACGAATGATTACAAGCCAAAGTCTATTTGGAAGGTGTAGGGGAAATTGAGTAATAGCTCTTGTGAAGTACACCTTGACATTTGCTCAGACTCAGAGGTTGAGACACACATGTTCCCTGGGCCGCCTTCTGTATCAGGCCTGGCATTCCAACACAGTGTGTTACCACCACCACCCGTCCCCTTCACATCAATAGATATTCAGACTAACCCCAAGCCGAAATCTTACTTCTCCTATTGAGAGATCAGTTCAACTTGATCAACTGCTCCATAACACAGAGATTTCCCCCCCCTTTTTTTTGTTCTTTTATTCATTCACGTTTAACATTTAATATGACCATAGACCAAATCAGTTCATTACAGAATTAAGCAATTATAGGATTTTGATCCATATTTTATGGGTGGGTAAAAAAAAATCTTGCTTTAAAAATGTCTCTTGAAAGTAATCTTATTACTTTATTTTCATTTTATGTACACTTATGACATTTTTTTTTAATTTGATTTATATGCCGCCCTTCTCCGTAGACTCAGGGCGGCTTACAATATGCTCAGCAATAGCCTTCATCCTTTTGTATATTTATACAAAGTCAGCTTATTGCCCCCACAACTGGGTCCTCAATTTACCTACCTTAGAAAGGATGGAAGGCTGAGTCAACCTTGAGCCTTGGCGAGATTCGAACCTGCAGTAATTGCAGGCAGCTGGTCTTAATAACCAGCTTAATAACAGGGTGCCTTAGACCGCTGTACTACCAAGGCTCTTTAAACAATAATGTTTCAGTCTAGCACATAGTTAATTATTTATCAGATAGAAATACCTCTTTTCACTCATGATAGAATTTAGGCTATATGTGAAACATTTATATAGGATAATGGTGAACAGTAAACTTACACGTGGTAAGATTGGAACAAGCTCTCTTCCATTAAAGTATATACATTTTCAGGCACTTGGATTCAACTTTTCTCTGGTTGCTAAGCCAAATTTTCCCAGCAGTAGTTCCTGTGCAAAAAGAATATTCTCACTTATTATTTAGCCCGAAGAAATAGGGACTTGAAAGCTGAAAAACTGACATATGGTGGCGCAGTGGTTAGAATGCAGAGCTGAAGAAGCTTCTTAGGTGAGAAGCAAAACGTCTTCAAAGAAAAACAAGAAAGTCCAGTTGCCTCTTGAAAAGCACCTTTGGGACAACCATGACTTGGATGACTGAGAACCTCCATAGATATTTGGTTAGAATGCAGTATTGCAGACTAACTCACTGCTCACTGCCAAGAGTTCGATCCTGACTGGTTGACTCAGCCTTCCATCCTTCCAAGGTCATATAAAATGAGGAACTAAATTGTTAAGTCAATATGGTAACATTTGTAAACAACTCAGAGAGTGCTGTAAAGCATGGAGCAGTATATAAGTCTAAGCACTATTGTTGTTGAAAAACTCATACTCTAAATCCAAATCCAAGAATGAAAACAATGGGGGAAGGGGGACTGATGAGATACTTTATAGATGACATAATTAAAGTATTTAAGGGCAGCTATCAGATTAATATTGTGTATTTTGTAAACCACTTTACCATGTTTATAGAGGAGAGAAATAGAAAAATAGATTACTTCTATTTTTCATTTGAAGTGTTTACTCTGTACTGCTATAAATGCAGCTGTGTTCTGAAAGCAACTTATTTGGGCATTTCCTTCTTGCAGCCCGTTGCATCCTCTTCCTTATCATCTGGCTGATAACTGGAGGAAGACATCACTTCTGGTTCCTACCCAACCTGACCGCTGACGTAGGCTTCATTGACTCCTTCCGGCCCCTGTACACCCACGAATACAAAGGACCAAAGGCTGACTCAAAGAAAGAGGAGCGACTAGAACCCAAAAAGCAGACAAAATCTGACAGTGAAGAGAAATCTGATAGTGAGAAAAAGGAAGACGAGGATGTCAAAGCTGATGCCCAGGGAGGCTTTGGATCGGAAGGTTCTGGAGGAGAGCGGAATTCGGACACGGACAGTGACAGGCGGGAAGACGACCGGTCGCAGCACAGTAGCGGCAATGGGAATGATTTTGAAATGATCACAAAAGAGGAGCTTGACCAGCAGACTGATGAAGGGGATTGTGAAGAAGAAGAAGATGAAGAAGAGGAAGAGGAGGAGCAAGAAACTAGACCTTTACACGAACAGTCATAATTCAGCTATCATTTGGGACTGAATCTTGTGCAGAAACAATTGGATTTTCTATGTTGGCTGGTGCACTCTTTTAACAGCGTTTTCTCCCCGTTTGCGAAAGTATACAGCTTAGCCAAACACCTTTATAAAATAGTTCATAATTTGATTTGCAAACTAAAGGAAACTATTAACTTGTTTATCGGTTTTAAATAATGTATGCTTATCAAAAGATTCGCAAGTTTAGCAACTTGTCAATCGGTAGACATTTTGTCTAGAGGAGTCATCAAACACATAGAGGAATATAGCTCTCTTATTAGTTTGATAGATTGCATGTTTTGAGTAAGTAAACATTTCTGCAATAGTAATTGAACACAGTAATTTTGAATGGCACTCTCCATTTATCCTCAGCCGATTCATCAGATTGGTACTTACAACAGACTTTATTCAGTTCATTCTACTCTTTAACTGCTATTAATCTTCATAAAGCTGTAAGACTTTAGTTAGAATGTTTTCGTTCAAGAAGATAACTTTTTTGTTTAAGACCAACAAATTATTACTATTGACTTGGCTGTAGATTTTTAAGACTCTTTTTAATTGTGTGCAACCAACTTAGGAAATCCAGTCTGTTCTGTCCATTTGGTTTGGAATGCATCATCTCCAGCAGGTTAAAAATAAAGCAATCAAAGCAGCATAATTTAGAGATTATAGCTGTTGATTTGACCTGCCCCATCATAGTACAAGACATGTATTCTGTACATAACATAAAAATAAAGCAAACCCCTATTTTACCCGTTAGTTATTATTTGGAAGTTTTATCCAGTTTTCAATTTGTATAATTAAAAGCCATTTCAGAATGTATGTATGTTAGGACAATTTCAAGAATCGGTGAGAGTCCATTGCAGCTCCTGTGCCAACATTCCATGTATTCAAGTTTAACTAAGCGGATTCTAATTTCTCAAAAGCAGACAGTGCAGCTCGGTGTAATGCCTTAATGTTAATCTTTTCTTTCTGTCTTGAAACAACAGAGTACTGTATTTGATGAGTTGACACTGCCATGAAAGAGTGTTCACCAGAAGAATAGGTTTTAAGATTTAAAAAAAAAATCGTACAAAAGATAACCAAGACCAAATAATTTCTTGAAATCTTGAAGGAGCTCAATTAGCCTCTTTCTCTTGCACATATTTTATTTGACTGACTTGGGAGACCATTGTGTGTTTAGTTCTATAAACATTTTTAAAGTTAAGGCTCTATAGCATTCCTCTGAATCACTGAATTTCAGCCTGAAACTGAAATTATGAATACAGATTCAGTACTTTCCTATCAAACTGTCAGGCAATAATGTTAGTTATTTGCTTGCCTTTTCAGCGGTTGACTTAACAGATTTCTCTCTCTCTCTCTCTCTTTTCCCCCTAAACTGCTCTCCCCCCCATCAACAGTGTTCAGACTGAAGATGTTAATTTTTCTGATTGTGCAAATATATACATTTTGTGTGTGCATTGATAAAAACCATTCACAAATGTGGTCTGATTTGCTTATTACCTCTTTTTTTCATCCAACATCTGGGAAAAGAAATATTTTTCATAATTCTTATTCACCCTGGTAGTATTTTTATGATACTCATGAATTCTGGTTACTTGTCTTAGCACTATTTATAGATTTTCCATTTGAAAACCCCAACTCAGCCCTACGCTGCTGTTTAAGAACACCTTTATATAAGATATGTACTTTCTGTCTCTATACATACACTCAGTTTAAGCAGAAGAAATTCACAGCAATGACAACTGCTGTTTATTCAGTGCTTTCAACTACCATTATTTGCATAATCAATTTCCTTGTGATTTACTTAAAACAGTAAAGAGGATCTATATATAAAGAAAGCGGATGGAAGAGCTTGCAAAACCTGTTCACATTCTGCGTTTCACAAGACCTCTAAGCATTTGCTGGAGGGGAGATGCCAAGCAACTCATGCCTTCATTCTTCAATCAGAACTTTTTCTGCTTAGAAATACACACTGTTCTTTAACAAGTGCTCTGGATTGTACAAGTATTCTTCAGCTTATGCGTATTGGCCAGCTGAAGCTATGACCTACGAGAAAAAGAGGACTTACAACTCGGATCCAACATTCCAATGATCGTTTACCACCACTCCCATTGTTAGTCACATGAGTGCCACAGGGCTGTATTTATAGCCATTTGTAGCGGCTGATAGTCACATGACCGCATTTTACGATAGTCTTGCAGAAAACCAGCTCTTCTCTTTCAGCAGAACAATGGGTTCGCTTCTCAGCCCAGCATGTTCACACTTATGACTGATACAAGAACCCAAAATTGGCATGGCCCCATGATCCATCCATTGTGTGGCCATTATTATTTGCAACCTGTAATTCTCAAGACCTACCTGTATTGAACCTATCGTTCGTGTCAAACCTTTGCAGTTCTGCACAAACAAATATTTTGGATGGCCCTGTGTTAAATCATGAATGGAAAGTACACCATCCACTCAATGAGACAAATCTGTAGTCTGAAGTACAGTCCCACAACATATATCCAGACTGAAATTGCTCCTGGGAATGTTGCCTTGTGAACATGAACTGTTATAGCCTAAACATTTGCCTGTACAGGTAGTCCTTGACTTAACAGTTCCCTTAGTGACCGTTCAGAGTTACAACGGCACTGAAAAAAGTGACATGATCATTTTTCAGACTTGAGACCATTGCAGCATCCCCATGGTCAGGTGATCAAAAGTCAGATGCTTGGCAACTGGTTCATATTTATGACCATTCCCAAAAATCATGTGATCTCCTTTAGTGACCTTCTGACAAGCAAAGTCAATAGAGAAGCCAGATTCACTTAACCGGGTTACTCATGTAATAATGGCAGTGATTCCCTTAACAAGTGTGGCAAGAAAAGTCATCAAATGGAGCAAAACACAACAAATTTCTCAGTAACATACATTTTGAGCTCAATTGTCGTACGTTGAGGACTACCTGTAGTTGAGAATGATAATGTGGCAGAAAATCAAAGGAGTCAGACTTCGAGTTCAAGAGAAGCTTTATTTGGCCAATGGTTCAGACAGAAAGTTAACCATCTCTCATCTGAACAATGTTCTCATAAAGACATGTGTTCTTTAGTTAGTAAAATACGGAAATAGGTTAGTTCATTCCTATTGGCTAGGCTCCTTATTGCTGTGCAGAAAGCTGATTAAACCTTGCATTTGAGGCACTAACATCAGCAGGAAATACTAGTTTTATATTGACTTATGTGGTTTCTAACTCTGCATGTTGCCTCAGAGGTGAGAAAGCTAGCTGCTCTGTGGTTTGACATTTTGAACATTGCGAACTCAGAACTTGTCTTACAATATTTAGGTCGAGGGCCCTTAAAAGATGATCTAGGCCAACCCCGTATCATTTCACTCTTATATCCAAATCTCACTTTATGACCTACTTTAATAAAACAAGTACAATTCTACTTCTGGGAGTAGTAAGCAATGCCCATATGTCACAACAGGGGAGCAAACCTTTCACAACTCTTTTTTTTTTTTCTTAGGTATAATGGAAGGGCATTTATTCACATGAATCGGCTGGCAGTTATATTTGTTTCCTCCATCCAGCCTGAATAGTTGACACAGGCTACTCAACTGCAATGTTTCTATAGCTCCTGTTGTACATTTAATGTAGCATACTCGGTCTTTTAAACCTGGGGTCTCCAATCTTGGAAACTTTAAGCCTAGTGGACGTCATCTCCCAGAATTCCCCAGCCAGCTCAGAAGGCTCTTCTCCTGAAACCTGCCAGCCAAAATTCCTTGACTTTTATGGATGTATCCTGTCCAGAGTCACACATTATATCATGGATAAATAAAGTACATCTAATTCGTAACTCAGTTCTCAACTTGGAGCCTTCCATGTGTGCTGGATGAGAGGAATTCTAATACGAGATATCTGAACAGCTCCGGATCAGAGGAAAAAGAAACTGATCACGAAGCTGGAGGGTCTGAGGCTGAGAAAGAACATTTAAACATTAATTGATTACTGTAATGCTTTATCTGTGGGGCTGCCCTTGAAGATCATTTGGAAGCTGCAGTGGGTGTCAAGGTTCCGACTGACAAACCTAACCCAGCAAACACTGTTGAGACGACCCAATCTCTTAATGCAAACCTTTATTGAGTACCTCATTTCGGCACAGAACAGAAGCAAAACCAGCTCTGGCTAATTCCCGCGCAGTTCAATATAATTATAGAATCCTCCCTCCCTTCTATTAGTGCAGAGCACATTGTCCAATTAAGTGTCACAATATTGTTGTGAGAAGATGTCTTGAAAGTCTGGCTAACGTCTGCTGCAGTGACCTTGGTTCTCAGGGGCTGATAGCTTGATGTTTAAAACTCTCATTCTGATTTCCCCCTTCCCTCCTCCCATAGTTGGTTGGCAAGCTGAGTAAGCAACAAAAGTGAAAGCAGCATGAATACGCTTCGAAGCTTGACAGTGGGTGTAAAATGAGGCAATCCGGGCAATTATGCATGTTTCTTCACCCGCCCACATTACATCTCTGCCCACAGGCAGATGTTGGCCAGTGATTGCAATTTACTATAGGTTTTTTTGTCAGAAACCGGTGTTTACGTTCAGTTCCCAGCAAAAGCCAGCCCATGATGAACAAGGGGTTCATTTAATGACTGCAGTGTTCATTTAACAACCATTGCAAAAAACAAAAATCAGAAAAATAGCTGTGGTGATATGGCAATCTGCTTTACAACCGCCACAACTTACGACTATAATGGCTAGGCTCAATCACAGTCGTAAGTGGAGAATGACTTGTACCAAGTGCAGATGAGATGAGGGATCACCCTGTTTCTTAATTTCCATCTCTCTTCCCTTGGTATCATATATCTGAAAAAGTTAAAATTTAAATAACCACTCCCTTTAGGATTGTTTGTCCATGCCAATTATCTACAATCGTGTTTCCAGCTGTTCTGTAAAGTTCGTTATCCTGATAGTTACAGATAAAAGTTTTGGTCTGTTGTTCATGCTTCTCCCTGCTTCTGCCTGCTTTCATCTCATTATTTCCAGAAAACTATTTTATGTTTGCTGATGTTTAATAAATAAGCATCAAACTATTTTCTTTTCTTTCTTTCTTCCCTCTCTTCTTTTTTTTTTTTGTTAGCTGAACTGAGCAGCAATTAAAAAAGATGTTGAGACTCTAGAAAAAGTGCAGAGGAGAGCAACCAGGATGATTAGGGGACTGGAGACTAAAACATATGAAGAACGGGTACATGAACTGGGCATGGCTAGTCTAGTGAAGAGAAGGACCAGGGGAGACATGATAACGATCTTCCAATACTTGAGGGGCTGCCACAGAGAGGAGGGGGTCAAGCTGTTTTCCAAAGCACCTGAAGGCCAGACAAGGAATAATGGATTGAAACTGACCAAGGAGAGATTCAACCTAGAAATAACGAGGAACTTTCTGACAGTGAGAACAATCAACCAATGGAACAGAAGTTGCCTTCATAAGTCGTGGGAGCTTCATCACTTGAGACTTTCAAAAAAAGATTGGACTGCCATTTGTCAGAAATGGTGTAGGATCTCCTGCTTTAGTGGGGGGTTGAACTAGATGACCTATAACCGTGATGGCGAACCTATGGCACACGTGCCACAGGTGGCACACGGAGCCATATCTATGGGCACACGAACGTTGCCTTAGCTGAGCTCCAGTGCACATCTGCGCGCAGACCAGATGATTTTTGGGCCTTCTAGTCTCACTGGAAGTCAGGAAATGGGCCCTTTCTGGCCTCCGGGGAGGTGGGAAAGGCCATTTTCACCCTCCCCAGGCTCCAAGAAAGCCTCTGGAGCCTGGGGAGGGCGAAAAACAGGCCTGCTGGGCCCACCGCTAACCTTTTTGGTGTCGCGTGCCGAAAGCGGGGGGAGGTCGTGCGTGCATACACGGGGGCATGGGGGCATTGAATTATGGGTGTGGGCAAACACACGCGACCCCCCCACGCGCAACCCCACTTTTGGCACGTGACGGCAAAAAGGTTAGCCATCTCTGACCTATAAGGTCCCTTCCCACTCTGCTATATCTGTGTCTTAATTATAGAAAGCCCACAACAACTGTTTTGGGGCCTGGAGAAGATGATGTGGGTTCAACCTTCTCAGCCCACATTTATTTATTTATTTATTTATTTATTTATTTATTTATTTATTTATTTATTTATTCAACTTGTATACCGCCTTTCTCCAAAGACTCAAGGCGGCTTATAATGCATTTAAAAACCATATATAAAACATTAAAAGTTAAACCATTAAAAACCATTAAAAACCATTCACACCATTCATGGCCGGATCTCTCTAGATCGTAACAGCGAGATCAACGGCCCCAGGCCTTCCAGAAGAGCCAGGTCTTCACCGCTTTTCAGAAGGCCAATAGGGTGGGGATGGTTTGGACCTCAGGAGGTAACTGGTTCCAGAGAGCTGGGGCAGTCACAGAGAAGGCCAGCCGGCATTGTTTAGCTGACAGCCCCCAATGCCCCCAAGCAAGTGGGGGGCAGGAGTTAAAGCACTTCCAAAATTCACCTAATTCCTTCCACTTTGTTGACTTGTTGGTTTAATTCAACTTAGGCAACTCCGGACTCCAAAGCATTTCTGGGCAACTCACAATATAATAAACCATACAAACACAATGCAAAACCAACCATAGGGGATTGCTGTATACAAAAACTAATTCAACAAGGGACTCCATCCAGCTAAACCCAAGGCTTGGGAGAACAATCAGGTCTTCAAGGCATTCTGGAATGTCAACAGGGTGGGAAGCATTATGGAATTCCGGAGGATCTCATTCCAGAGGGGCTGATGCTGCAACAGAACGGATATACTTTCTGGGTCCCAATAGATGGCACGGTTTAATCAAAGGAACCAGGAACTCGCCAACCCTGCTGGCCCCTTCTGACCAGACTGAGGGACATAGACAGTCCTTCAAACCTATAAAGCCCCATGTAAGGCTTTATAGGTTTTAAATTGTACTAGCAATCAGACTGGAAACCAGTGAAGGTCACAAAATTGTGCTCAGTGGATTCTATTTGTGTGTGTGTGTGTGTATGTGTGTGTGTGTGTCAGGGGTGGGTTCTAAAATTTTTTACTACCGGTTCTGTGGGGGTGGCTTATTTTGTGGGCGTGGTTTGGAGGTCATGTGAATGGGTGGGTGTGGCTAGCTGGTCATGTGACCAGGTGGCCATGGCTATGTGTATAGGGACTACTCAGAGGGCTGAAAAAAGTCATTCCTGACAGGTCCTTGCACTTTTGACTGGTCCTCACACTTATGACCATCCTCACATTTATGCCCGTGCAGCATTCTTAACAACCATGTCACTCATTTCACAACTGCTTCTCTTCACCATGGTGACAAGATAGGGCAAAAAACGTAAAATGTGAGGACAGTCGTAAGTTTGAGGACTGGTCAAAAGTGCGAGGACCAGTCAAAAATAACTTTTTCAGCCCTCTGAGTAATCCATATGCACAAAAGGATACAGCAATAGAGAGGGATGAAGGAAGGAGAAGAGAGGGAAGGAAGAGAAGGGAGGAAGGAAGGAAAGGGAAATTAGAATAGGAGTGAGGGTAAAAGAGGCAGGAAGAGAGGAGGAGAAGGAGAAAGGAAGAGGAAGTAGGGAGGAGAAGAAGAGGGGGGGAAGAGAAAGTAAGAAGGAAAGAAAAGAGAGAGGTGGTAGGTTTGAGGAGAAAGATTGCTGTACAATAAAAAAGATGAAAGGGAAGAAAGGCAACCCCAAACAAATAAAACGATATTAAGATAAAGAATGAATTGTTAAACTTTAAAGAATAAAAGAGAACAAATATGAATAAATAGCAATAATTAGAAACACACATACAAAGATACAATGTATTTTCTTTGAACAGAGTATTTGGCCGGTTCACAAATTTAAACAGTGTTTAGTCATTTCAATTAAATTTACAATTTCTAAATTTCCTTTTTGCCATATTTATTCCTCATCTATTTTTTTAAAAAAACAATATTACTCTTCATCCTCATCTCTAATCTTTATCAAATTCAATTTTTCCCTTCTATTCTATATTATACCCCTTCCCATTGTCATCTATTTTTATATCCATCCTCACATTGGTTAATTATGTAATATTACAGTTGTTTAATACAAATTCAACATTTTAATATAAATCAGTTATATAACTATCTTTTTTGTATATTAATCAATATGAACATGAATATTCTAATTATTTCCATGCAATCCAATTTCTTACAAATCAATGTCAGAGTAAATGTCTAACTCCCTCAACTCCATGCCCCCATAGTCCTGCAAGGGTTAACTAAGTACACACCCCATCACCCCCATAGACACACCTTACCTTCTGGCTCCTCCTCCCTAGTATATAAGGCTGCTCCACGTGGAGATCCCCCAGTTCCAGATGTGTACCTGTAATGAAAAAGACTGATGGTCAGTAACTGATAATCTGATTAGGCCTGGGATTAATTCAGGCCTGAAATAAATAAAGGAAAGTTCATAATTATACTTGTCTTGTGAGTCATTGGGCTAGATCCATCTATTAACAATATGGTAGCAGAAGATGGTTGCCCACGACTCTGAGCAATGACAGAATCAGCAGTTTACTCTAAAAAGAAAAACAGAGTAAACACAAGAGCATACACGAAGATGATGGCAGAGCTGCAGGCAACCGAAGGCGCCACAGCTAAGACTGCAACAACCGAGAGTGAGCAGGATGCTTATCCGGACCCACTCTCCAACAACGAAGACTCTCAAGAAGAAGCCAGCGATGGCGAAAGAGAGGAACCAGAGGAAGGAGATGACTTCAGAGATGCCCTACAAAAAATGATGGAGAGGACTGCCAGCAAAGAAGAACTCATCGCAAAACTCCAAGGCCTCCTGGAGGACCATGGAGCAGCAATGAAAATCCAGAAGCAAGCCAACAAAGCTGCCAGCCCAGTAAGGGAAAGAATCCCCCCAACAGAGATACCGGGCAAAAACGGCTTCATTTTTGCGCCACTTTCCCGGCGGCCATCTTGGAATGGCCAGCAACCAATAAGGAGCCGGGATTCAAACTTCGAGGCGGGAAACAACCTGAACCCTGATATCTACATGGGGCACCCCGAGAACGACTACGAAGAGCAGGCCCAACACAATGAGAGCCTGCCCACCAAGCCCAAAGTGGACAAAGCCATTGAAACCTTAGCGGCAGCGTTTGGCACCACTTTTAAAACTACCGCACAAGCCAAGAACCAAAAGAGAAACCCTGAGGGACAGAAGGGCATCGGGACAGCCAACCGCTACAGGGCAACCGACCTAACGCTGACCAGGGAAACAACGAGCCCCGGAAATGAGCACAGAGGCACCACCACCTGCGGAACCAACCAACCGCAGGACTCGAACTCACTACCCGCAGCACCAATGACACAACACCTGGGAGCAAGAAAAAAGACCAACTACCCAACAACCCTGCGACCACCACCAGGCTTTCCTCCCCATCCGGAGACCAGTGAGCGCCGACCGGGACCCACAGCCATCGCCGCCGCCACTCCCCAGGACCTCGAAAATCCTCGACTTACATCCGCCGCCGCCGCCCACCACCCGCCTCAGAGGTCCCCGACCTGCAACCGCTTCACCTGCTCACTTCTTCCCGTTCTTCGCCAGGGATCCAGCCGCCCAGCAATGGTGTCCGCCATCCAGGGAGGACTCCGGACACACCAGGGGTGAGTCCAGCCTCCCACCAGCCAGCCTAGCCTAGGCCTGAGGACCACCGCAGCGAGCTCTCGTCACGATGGCTTCCAGCGCGAAATGAGCTTCGTGCATGCTCAGTCGCCACCTATAACAAGAGATATGAGAAACATAGAGACAAGTCAGTATAGACTAGCATCAAACATCCCATTGCTTTATTGCGAGTTTAACCATACCCTGGACCATGGACAGCTGCCTTCTGTGAGTAATTACTATAACAATTCAGGGACAGTGACTATTAATTTACCAAAATTGCAGATAGATGGAGGGAATCTCATTGAGTGGAGTCAACAATTACAAATTGCATTCATGAAAGAAAATTCACTCTTTCTAGTTAACAAACCCCCCAAAAGGCCTTGGTCATTAGAGGTTGATTGCATTCATCACAAAGCTTTTTATATACTGTTAACTACTATTCCCCCTGCTATGTACCCCACCATTGGTGACAACTTAACTGTTTTTGAAGTCATACAAAAATTGCACAGTCTGTTTTACAGTCAAAGCAGAGCAACAACAAGTAGAATATCTAGGGAGTTCCACTCAGCAAAGCTCAGACCAGGGGTTTCAGTGAACACATTTTGAAATTAAATGCAACCAAGGCAGAACTCATGCAGAGAGGGGAGATAGTTACCGAGGAAAGTCTGATCAGTATCATCATTAACTCCTTAGATAGCAGCTGGGACAATTTCATAACCCAGCTGGACAGCCTCAGCATAGAGCACTTATCACTGGGCACACTAACCAACAGGCTAATAGCTGAGGACAGTTTAAGGAGGGACCGCCAACTGTCCAGAAGGGATCATAGACCCATAAAAAAGGTTGAGTTTCAGGATAGGGCCAGAATGCTTCTCCTGTGGATCCAGGGGTCACTTAAAGAGGGACTGCCCCAGAAACAACAGGGATAAGGGATACAACGATAACAGGGGGAGGCGGTCTCCAGAACGTAAGCCTTTCAGAGAGAGAGGGCGTGGGTGGTCCCCCAACCCAAGAAGATATCACAAGCGCAGGGATAGCTCTAGGGACAGCAATCCAGGCTCCATGTATGGATTTAGTCACAATGACCCAGACACCAAATCAAGATGAGAAAGGACATGTGGCTCTTAGATTCAGGGGCCAAAAACCACACCATGAGTGATCCAAAACTATTCAACTCACTCACTGAGACAGACTTCAAATTAAAAGTAGCAATCAGAACAGTGTTCAGGTACTTGGAAAGGGAAACGTGTACATTCCACTTATTGGAGAAATAGAGGGTTACTGTATGTACCAGAGATACCCTATAACGTACTAGCCACCACCAAACTCACACAAGACACGGGTAGTGAGATAGTATTCAAGGAGGGGAAAGCCTACATACTAAAACAAGGAAACAGGATCGGGGAAGTAATCATAAGGGAGGGCCTGCCCTACTTCACGTCTAACATGAGTAAAAGGGGAAACATTAACGCAAGCACAGGCAATGAGGAAAGGGGAAACACTGGAATAGAGGGGCTGCAACAAGGGGCAAATGACTGTAAACCAATTAGTAAAAATGTTATATCCATGGGGAAACCAATGCATGATAACTGTGCCCACCTCCTCCACAGAAGGCTGGGATACATCAGCTTCCCTGTTGTAAAGAAAATTCCAGAATTTACCGAAGGCGTCAAAGTAAAAAACTGTGAAAACTATTTGGAATGTTCAATTTGTAAACGGTCAAAGATTAAGGTTAAGGCAAGGCCAAGGAGGTCAGAACGAACCACCAAATCCCCCTTCCAACTAATACACATGGACTTAGTAGGGCCACTGAGACCATCCATCAGACACAAAAAAAGGTTCTTCCTGACTATTGTGGATGATTACAGCAGATATAGGTATGTCTACTCTCTCAAACACAAAAACGAAGTATTTCAGAGGTTTAAGGAGTTTCACAAAAGAATAGAACTGCAACACAACATAAAAATAAGACAAATAATGACAGACAGGGAGTCTGAGTTTATGGCAAAGGAATTCACAAAATGGTTGAAGGAGCAGGGTATGGCGCATTACTCCTCTTCACCTTTTTCGCCATTCCAGAATGGGGTCGTAGAGAGAAAGAACGGAATGCTATAAACCATGATGAGGTGCATCTTGGAGGATGCTGGGTTGGGACTGACTTTTCGGTCGGAGGCATTGCATTACTCCAATTACACACTAAACAGGTTATGGTCTAGCTCCATAAACAGAACACCATACGAAATACTGTATAAGAGAAAACCTAACCTAGCCCACCTACATGTATTCGGTGCCCCAGCAGATATCCACATCCCCAGGCAACTAAGAAGGAAAGGGGAAAAGATATCAAAGAGACTAAAGTTCATGGGCTATGAGCCAGGCACAAAAGCATACAGGTTCATCGACAGCAATAACAGATTTATCGTTTCCAGATCTGCAGACTTCCATGAGAATACAAACTGGTCCCAAATTCATTCCAACGACACCATCATCAACAAAGACACACACGACCACAACCAAAGGGACGATGAAATAGCCACAAAGAAAACAAAGGAAGATGAACACATCAAAACCAAACTTCATGAAATAAGCACCAAGGAGTGGAAAGAAGGACACCCCACCTTGAAGCTAGACAGCCTAACGGAAAAGGAAGCCGAGCGCCTGCACGTAACAGATGCATCTCCAAGCAGGCCCGTTAGAACCAATAGGAATAAACCCCCCAAAAAACTGGAGGACTATGTCATGAACATAAATTGTAACAACATCACCCCTAGTTTCTACAAAGACATACTCAGCCTCTCCCAGGAAGAGAGAGAAAAATGGGAATCAGCCATGGATAAAGAAATGAAAAGCCTTAGAGACCTACATGTGTATTCGCCAGCCCAAGTACCTGAAAGCAAGAAACCAATAGGAACCAAATGGGTGTTCAGAATCAAAACACTGGAGAATAACAAAGCGCTATATAAAGCCAGACTGGTTGCACAAGGATTTGCTCAGAAGTACCCAGAGGATTATACGGACACCTACTCACCTACCATCAGAGCTGAGAGTGTCAAGAGCGCTCTGATAATAGCTACATCCTGGGGCTTGAAGTATTTCAATTTGATGTACAGACAGCATACCTCCACGCCGAGCTGGACAAGGAGATATACGTAAAGGCGCCACCAGGGTACAACAAAGAAGGAAGCAGCACATGGCTCCTAAATAAAAGCTTGTATGGGCTCAAGCAATCGGGTAAAAGGTGGTATGATTGCTTAGCCAAGGCACTCAACTCCATGGGATTTACAGCCACTTCAGCTGACAAGTGTTTTTTTACGAAAGGGGGAAATGACTCATTTGAGGGCATACTTGTCTATGTGGACAATATTCTATACATAGGCAAACATAAAGACAAATGTGATAAATTTGCCACCGAGCTAGGAAGCCACTTCTCCTTAAAGTCTCTGGGCAAGATTGATAAATACCTAGGAGTCCATGTAATCAAAACAGACAGGGGATTCAGACTTTCTCAAAAAGAAAAAATCACCGAACTATTATCTAAATGCAATATGTCAGAGGCGAAAACCTGTGAGACTCCCATGCAACCAGAATTCCTAAAAAATATGTATGATGAATCTGAGCCATTTAACAACAACAAATTATACAGGTCCACCATAGGATCATTACTATATATAGCCAATTGGACCAGACCTGACATCACTCTGGCAGTCAATTTGCTATCCAGACATGTCAGCAAACCTACCATAACACACTGGGATGCCATCAAGAGGCTGCCCAGGTATCTCAAATACAGCATCAATGCACAACTGAGTCTCGAGCCAGAAACATCCACAAAACCAAAACTAACCTGTTATGTTGACGCTGATTGGGCGGGAGACATCAAGAGTAGAAAAAGTACCTCAGGTTATGTACTGTTTCTTAACAGAAGCTCCATCCATTAGTACACAGGGAAGCAGAAACTGGTAGCAACTTCCACCACTGAGGCAGAGTTCGTCTGCCTTTCCAAAGCCGCAAATAATCTGATATGGTTCGATGACCTAATTAGTAATATTTGGACTGAGCCAACATATCCTATAATTATCCACGAAGATAACAAGGCAGCAATAGAGATATCAAAAGCTGACGCAGTAGGCCAACAATCAAGGCTCATTGGTATCAAATGCAAACATGTGAGACAATTCTCAGAGGTTGGCTTTATAAAGGCAGTACATTGGGATACTGAGGAGCAAACAGCTGATATACTCACAAAACCTTTACCACATAAGCAGCACATTTACCTCATGTCTAAAATATGTGTTCATATGTAACTTATATTCTTTGTATGTGGCATGCATATATGTAAACATCAAGTACCCGCAACCAGTTAGACATTTAGAGGGGTTTTTGTCAGAGTAAATGTCTAACTCCCTCAACTCCATGCCCCATAGTCCTGCAAGGGTTAACTAAGTACACACCCCATCACCCCCATAGACACACCTTACCTTCTGGCTCCTCCCCCCTAGTATATAAGGCTGCTCCACGTGGAGATCCCCCAGTTCCAGATGTGTACCTGTAATAGAAAAGACTGATGGTCAGTAACTGATAATCTGATTAGGCCTGGGATTAATTCAGGCCTGAAATAAAGGAAAGTTCATAATTTTACTTGTCTTGTGAGTCATTTGGCTAGATCCATCTATTAACAATCAATTATATTTACCAATAATAATAAACCAAATAATTTCCCCCATAGATTCCTCCAAACCACAACTTAACCATTTCTGCTTTCAACACAATATACAATTAATAGTAACTTAATTATTACAATTCCCTAGTTAAATAGAGCTTTTTTTCTTTTGTGTTTTAAAATCTTGAACTCTCCTCTTTTGCCCTTAATTTCCCATTGTTTGCACCTACCTTTTTGGTGAGGAAAAAGAAAAGAAATCTGCCTCTGCCTAATTTTCCAACGTAACAGCCAACACCCTGCTTTATTTTCAATTTCGTTTTCAGCTTGATTTGCATAAGGAGAAAAAAAAATTTGCTCCAGCATTTGCAGCAAGCAGCTGAGCCCTGGGCAAAACAGCTGAGAGCAAATCAGCTGAGGCAGATCTAATCAACCTGCTAATTAGCCTATGCTGAAGTTGAAAGGAGTTGTTTTTTCTTGCTGTTTGCTTGCAAGGAGGTAACTGCTGTGAGGCACAGGCCTAAGGATGGGGGCCACCCTCCTTGCCACTTAGCACCCCTTGTCACCCCCTTTTGCCTCTAGCACTCCCCTGCCCCCCCTTGCCTCTTACCGCCCCCCTAAGGCATGGTACCGCCCACTTTGGGAACCACTGGCTTAACTACTTAACTACTTAACAACCAGTTCTACCGAGGTAGAATCCCACCATTTATTTTTGCAGACACTAGTCTACTCATTTGTTTTCTTTTAACACTGATCAGCTGTAGGGCGGCCCTTTGAAGCCCTGTGGCAAGAGTTTAAACAGTTTTTTTCCCTCTAGCCATCAGCTGGGACTCAGGAGGCAGCAATAGATTGGGAGTGGGGCCAAATAAAAGGTAAGAATAACGCGGGGGTGGATGGGTGGGCGGAGAGTGGGGAGAACCGGTTTGGTGACACCGGGAGGAACCCACCACTGGTGGGTGGGTGTGTGAGAGAGAAAATATCTTTTCAGGTTTATTTGGGTTGTATGAAGAAGGCAGCCAAGTAAAATCCTAACTGAATTTTCAGTTTGATCCAGATGTTGAAGACCAGTTGATTCACTTTTTAAATCATTTTAAAGGATTTCTGGTCTAGTTTGATTTTGACTTTCTGAACCAAAACTCTAAATGGGATTGATTGGATTTGGAAATGGATGTCTTCTGGTGGTGATTTTTTTTAATGCTTTCTTTTCTTCCCTTTAATTTATGTAAGATGCCCAGAATAACTTTTGAAATTGGGCAATCTTCTAAATAACGATAACAATAACCACAATTATTTATTTATTTATTGTTTATTGGTTCGATTTATATGCTGCCCTTCTCTTGAGACTCAGGGTGGCTTACAATGCGTTAAGCAATAGCCTTCATACTTTTGTATATACCTGCTTAGTAGGGCTTTCGCCCCCCCCCAGCGGTGTTATTTTTTATACAGCTTATTGCCCCCACAATCCAGGTCCTCATTTTACCTACCTCGAAAGGATGAAAGGCTGAGTCAACCTCGAGCCTGGTGAGATTACCATAACAACAACAAAGGGGTGCGGGGAGGGCATACATGTAAAAATCTGAAATGGTTTTGGAGGTAGCCCATTTGATTTAAAGCTTCAATTCAGAAAGGTGAGTTGATCTGGAGATTCAGTTGAATTAGACCAGGAACCAGAAAGACATCTGTCAGAATACTATGTCTCAATGATAGTGTCTTTCATAATGGGTGTTAGGAAGGAAATAATATTTAAATTATATGACTTAACATACACACAACAGAATCTGGATTCCATTGCATCACATTCCGTAGGACTGTGTGACTGTCCAGAGCCAAAAAAACTCAAGTTTTTATTAATTTTTTTCCTTGCTCTTTATTTTCCTTTTTTGGGCTCTTTCTGCCTGCACGTTCGTAAAAAGATCATGTCATTGTCCTTACCAAAGAACGCTGCCAGATCGGCTGCTGATTTAGAGTTACCTCTTCTTTCTTGTCACAGATAGATGGGTTACAAAGTTTTGCACACTTAGTTCTTATCTAAGTCTTATCAGTTAGGGACAGAAGAATGAGGGCTGTAATATTCTACCTTCTAGGAAGGCCATCCTCTGTCAGGGATGTGGTTGCTTTGTTGCCTATTGCTTGCAAAGAATCACATGCTTTTGTTTTTCAGAAGTGTATAAAAGCAATGCTAAGCAGGGGGTTGGACTAGATGACCTCCAAGATCCCTTCCAACTATGTTACTGTTACTGTATATTGGAGTCTCTCAATTTATGATTTATTCCTGAAAGGTGTGCTGCACAGAATAAACAGATTGCCGTTTCCTGACCTTGAATGATACAAATCCTTCTCCAATGTAATGACTGCAAATCATGAATCTTCTACCTTTACATGTTGCAAATAAACATCTGTGTCTTGCCAACTAAACAAGAAGTGACTTCTGGAAGTCTATTAAGTCTCACAATTAAAGTTGCCCAGCAACCATCTTTCCAGAATTGCAATTCAAGAAAGAAACCATCAGTTACAAATACTATAAATAATGCAACAGCTTGCAACACCAACAGACCTTTGCACAAAACTTTTTATAAAGCCAGAAGTATCAAGTGGGGAAACTGCTAAGGAGATGGCTGAGGAAAGGTTTTTTTTTTAAGAATACCCCCAGTATTCCCCCTAGTCTGAAAGATGCAATGATTGAACAGATCAGTGGTGGGTTTCAAAATTTTTTACACCAGTTCTGTGGGTGTGGCTTGGTGGACATGGCAGGGGAAAGATATTGTATAATCTCCATTCCCACCCCACTCCAGGGGAAGGATACTGCAAAATCTCCATTCCCTCCCCAATCCAGGGGAAGGTTACTGCAAAATCCCCATTTCCTCCTGATCAGCTGGGAAGCAGAGAATAGAT